>CAWUFW010015901.1:0-336070 GCA_963921515.1 Calotriton arnoldi | reverse complement strand
CACACAGTGGGCAGTGGAGGAGGGATGTCCCAGCCCATGTTCAGCAAGGTGCTGAGGGATGTACTGGCAGCCATGATGCTGTACCGAAACAGGTACATCCGCTTCCCCAGGGCTCGTGAATTGGCGGCAGTGAAGGGTGCATTCTATGCCCTTGGCAGAATCCCACACGTCGTTGGAGCCATTGACTGCACACATGTTGGCCTTGTTCCAACACAGGCCACTGAGCACCTGTACCGCAACAGGAAGCACACGCACTCCCTGAATGTGCAAGTGGTGTGCCTTGCGGACATGGTGATCACCCACGTGTGTGCAAAGTTCCCAGGCTCGGCCCATGACGCACACATAATGCGCAACAGCATCTTGCCACGTCTGATGTCCAATCTGCAACAGGATCGTGGCTGTATTGTCGGTGAGTATGTGGAGTGGTGTAGCGTGCTGGTTGTGCGATGCTGTCCCCTGTCCAGTTGGAATAGCAACGGTTCTCTGTGTCCCTCACACCCAGGTGACTCTGCGTACCCGAATGGGGCATGGCTGCTCAGTCCATTGAGGAATCCTCGCACCCCAGCAGACGATCGCTACAATGAGGCACATGGGAGGACCAGACGTGTGGTCGAGCGTACCTTTGGCCTCCTCAAGTCCAGGTTCAGGTGCCTGGACCGCACCGGGGGTGCGCTGGCGTACTCCCCACAGAAGGTGTGCCAGATAGTGGTGGCGTGCTGCATGCTGCACAATCTGGCCATTCGGAAGCAGATCCCCCTCATCGTGGATGACGGAGATCAACCAGGGCCCCAGCCCGCAGACCAGGACAGCTCGAGTGAGGAGGACAGCGGAGAGGAGGAAGCTGGGAATGTGCGGCAGCAGCTCATCGCCCGCTACTTCACTTGACGGTGAGTGTCCATGTACGACGGCTGATGTGGCTGTATCTGTGCAGGTGTGTGTGTGCTGTGTCAGGGTGGCCGTTTGTTCACTGCGTGCTGTGTGTCAACGCTCCATGGCCAGGGTAGTATGCCACTGTTGGTGGCTGTGGCATTGTGCCCTATTGCTCTGTGCGATGTGTGTACATTGCTTGTAGTTGTTGACATGTACTGTGTGATGGGTGTGTGACACACTCATTGAATGTGCTCCTGTTCTGTCTCCCACCCCTAGGTCCCTACAGGCCCTCCGGTTCCATTGCCATGCCACGCATCAGGTGCCTTTCCGCCCAAGGTGGCCGTTGTATTCCGTACAAATAAAACACAGGGCACAAACAGCAGTTTGTGTAAGAGGTGCATTTATTTCAAACTGTGACATGTGATTGTGTGTAAGGTGATGACAAAAGTGGTGCGTGCAGTGACAATGAGCTGTCGGTCATGGCTGCGTGATGCTCAGGGTGTACCCACTGGTTCTATGTCCATAGTCCAACACACACATGCCATCCAGATGGCTGTGTGGAGTGGGATCGTAGTCCAAGTCAATGCAGTGGGTGGTCAAGGAAGGCTGGCTGGCTGCCTCACTTGCGTCTGGAGCGTGCGAAGTCCTCCCGGGAGATCTGTTTCCACTCTCGGACGGCCCCTTCCACGTTTGCGAGGGGGTGCCTGCTTGCGACATGCTGGTGGTTGAGGTGTGCTCACTGGCTGTGGATGCAGGGGAACTGGACACTGCTGCTCGACCCTGCGCCCCGGCAGGTGGTGGCGGAGGGGGAGCTGCTGTCCCTGGCTGTGACCTCACCGCCACCACCAGCTGGCCCATGAGGTCCACGAGTTGGCCCATACGGGCGTCCATGGACCTCAGCACCCCCAGCACCTCACGCGTGTCTGTAGCTGACCTGGCCCATTGTCCTTGGGCCTCTTCATAGGCCCCAAGGACTCTGGCCATTTGAGGCAGGGCATGGCTCCCAGGGGAGGCTGGCGTTTGCCTGACCCTGCTCCTCCTACCAGTCCTGCTGCCACCGGCCTGCCCACTAGCCACATTGCTCACCACGGTCCTCGCTGTGGCTCCCAGGGTGGATCCAGTCGGCCGGGCCACCACCTGCGCTGGGGCTGGTGCCAGCGAAGACGTGGTGGTGGTGGCGGCGGTGGTGGTCGGTGCGGCGATGGTGGCGGTTGCGGCAGTGGTAGTGGCCGCAATGACCGTGGGTGTGGCCGCAATGACCGTGGGTGTGGCCGCAATGACCGTGGGTGTGGCCGCAACGACAGTGGCAGCAGGGGGCTGGGAATGTTCAGCAGCCCTGGATGATGGGTTGGTGGGTAGGAGGAGTCCTGGGGAGCGGCTGGGCCCTGCCACACCAGATGGGCCTGCTTGGTGGTCCGTGTCCGAAGAGGAGGACAGATCCTCCACATCCGTGTGTCCTCGTTGGGGGCTTGTAGGCTGGCTGTGCTGGCTGCTGGCTCCATCCCCAGCATCCAGCAGTTCGTCACCTGTGGAGAGAATGAGATTTGTTATTGTGTTGCACCTTGCGAAGTATGTATTTGTCGTCTGACATTAACAGTTCGTGCAATCTCGTACATGGGTTTCCCGGAGGCGTGTGTGTGGCTGTACCATTTGTAGTTGTGTGTGCTTGGCAATGGGACTGTGTGCTGTGCACATGTGGCATGGGACGGATTGGCCATGCCGATGGGTGTGTTGCTGTGCCCCTACTTATTGTGACTCTGGTGTATGCGGGCTCCTGGCCCATCCTGGGTCTGGTTTGTACTTTGCTTTTGGGGTTCAAATGGAACGCTTAGGAACGCATATGGCAACATGGGGGCCATGCCCCAGATTCGCATTTGGGAGAGAATATGCTTTTGGGGTTCAAATGGAACGCTTAGGAACGCATATGGCAACATGGGGGCCATGCCCCAGATTCGCATTTGGGATGGAATATGCTTTTGGGGTTCAAATGGAACGCTTAGGAACGCTTATGGCAACATGGGGGCCATGCCCCAGATTCGCATTTGGGAGGGAATATGCTTTTGGGGTTCAAATGGAACGCTTAGGAACGCATATGGCAACATGGGGGCCATGCCCCAGATTCACATTTGGGATGGAATATGCTTTTGGGGTTCAAATGGAACGCTTAGGAACGCATATGGCAACATGGGGGCCATGCCCCAGATTCACATTTGGGAGGGAATATGCTTTTGGGGTTCAAATGGAACGCTTAGGAACGCATATGGCAACATGGGGGCCATGCCCCAGATTCATATTTGGGATGGAATATGCTTTTGGGGTTCAAATGGAACGCTTTAGGAACGCATATGGCAACATGGGGGCCATGCCCCAGATTCACATTTGGGAGGGAATATGCTTTTGGGGTTCAAATGGAACGCTTAGGAACGCATATGGCAACATGGGGGCCATGCCCCAGATTCACATTTGGGATGGAATATGCTTTTGGGGTTCAAATGGAACGCTTAGGAACGCATATGGCAACATGGGGGCCATGCCCCAGATTCGCATTTGGGAGGGAATATGCTTTTGGGGTTCAAATGGAACGCTTAGGAACGCATATGGCAACATGGGGGCCATGCCCCAGATTCGCATTTGGGATGGAATATGCTTTTGGGGTTCAAATGGAACGCTTAGGAACGCATATGGCAACATGGGGGCCATGCCCCAGATTCGCATTTGGGAGGGAATATGCTTTTGGGGTTCAAATGGAACGCTTAGGAACGCATATGGCAACATGGGGGCCATGCCCCAGATTCGCATTTGGGATGGAATATGCTTTTGGGGTTCAAATGGAACGCTTAGGAACGCATATGGCAACATGGGGGCCATGCCCCAGATTCGCATTTGGGAGGGAATATGCTTTTGGGGTTCAAATGGAACGCTTAGGAACGCATATGGCAACATGGGGGCCATGCCCCAGATTCGCATTTGGGAGGGAATATGCTTTTGGGGTACATGCTGTGAGCCATGGGTGCCGAACGTGACATGTGTTGTGGCAGCATGACAGTGCATGGTCTGAGGTGTGTGCATGCCTGACATGGCCTGCATATTTGCTGTCTGTTGTGATTACTGGACATGGCATTGGACGCATCGTTATGAGTGAGTGTTGGTTGTGTGCCAGCCAACGTATTGCAGTTGTCCCATCTCCTTGGTGTGCGTGCTGCCCTGTGCCATGTGCATCACTGCAGTGCTCGTGGGGGGGTGTGGCCCATGTTGTGTGTTGTTGCTCACAGTGTGGCGTGCGCTTCATTGACTTCTGGCACATGGTTGGTCATGGGCATTTATCTTAGCGTGACTGCTGTATGTGTGGCAGCTGTGCGGATGACATGCCTTTCATGAGACTGGGGCTGACGGATGGGATGGATGGTATGTTGTATGTGCATGGTGTGTCTGTGTGTTTGATGGGTTCAGTGGTGTTCGTGTGCATTTATGTTGTTCCGCTCTGTTGCGTCTAGTGTTGTTTGTCTTACATAGGCGTAGTTGTGGGGTGTGTGGTTGACAGGCAGTAGGGGCTACATGGACAGGACTTCAATGGTGTTTCGGTTGTGTGTGATGAGTTGCACAGTGGCTGCTGTGTGGTACTATATTCAGTGTGGCTTGTGCATGCAGACGTGGCTCCTTGGGTGTTGCTGTGTCTGTGATGGGTCATGTGAGGTGTGAGTCTGTGGTTCATGTCCGTGTGCACATTGTTCACTTGTTCGTGACAGTGGGCGGTGCTGCGTGTTCGTCTGCTACGTGACATGTCCCATGTGTTGGTCGTGTTACGGTCCTCATGCCTCCAGTAATCCAGCCCTGTCCAGTTTCCCACCTGCAGGTTGTTCGGGCGTGCACTGTACTGGATGCCACATAGTTCTAAGCGGGGGGTGCTCCATGTTGCAGGTCTGTGGGGGTGGGGGGTGTTGTGGGTCGTGGTGGTGGCTGGACACCCACTGACACCGATTGTTGTGGATCGTGATGTCTACCTTTCGGCTGTCGGTGTGCACTGCGGTGGCTGACACGTGGCTGTGGGGGTGGGGGATGCTCCTCCTTGCTGTGCTGTGGGACTAGGGGCCTGGTGTGTGTTGTACTTGGCTGTCCACCCTCCCACCCACTGCACTTTGTGTTCCTGCCACTTACCTGTTACTTGTCGGTTAGTGCAGCTATGGCGGACACATGGGTGTGGTGGGTGCTCGTTGTGGCGCTTCTGGCATACTTGGGGACCTGTTGGTGGTTACGTGGCTGGCTGAGTGTACACATGTCCCCACGCATCTTACAGTTGTTCTGTTTGGGCTGTGTGTGGTGGTGTCTGTTGCATGTGTGTGTGATGTGTTGTGTATTGTGTGCTGGACATGGGGGTGTTTGTCCCTGGGAGCTGTGGCATGGTGGTAGTGCATGTGAGTACATAGCGGTGTGCTGGTATACATTAGTTTGTACTTGCCAGCCTCCACTCCCCTGCTAATCCGGCGAGGATCTCGGGATGTATGATGACTCGCACCTTCTCCTCCCACGCTTTGAAGGTCTTGAAGAGCGCGGGATTCCCTCCGCCAGTGACGGCTGCCAGCTCTCTGTTCTTGGTCTCCTTCTTCTTGACCAGGCTCTTGACGTCATTCCACCGTTTGTTCATTTCTACTCTGTTCCTGGGCAGGGTCCCGACTGCATTGACCTGGTCTACGATCCGGTTCCACATTCTGTTTCTGGTGGCTAGTGGTGTGTGCTGGACCATGTTCCCATAGATTTGTGGGTGCACCTTGATGATCTCGTCGACCATGACCGTCAGCTCAATGGGCGTGAACTTGGGCATTCTTTGTGGTGCCATGGTGTTTGTGGTGCTGGTGCGGTGTGTGTTGTGTAATGTGCAGGGGGTTTGTGGTGGTGGTGGTGGTGGTGGTGGTGGTGGTGGTGATGTGTGCGTTTCTGTTGTGTGGTGCTGTCCTTGCTGTGTCACTGTGTCCTCTCCTCTCCTCTCTGGTTTGCAATGTTGCAAGGGGTTGTGGTCTGTGGGAGTGCTGCTTTTGTACTTACCTATGTGGGTGTGTCCTCATGGTCTGTTGTTTTCAGGTGTGTTGTGTCTGGGGTTCTGGCCTTTGTAGTTTTTGTTTGTCCAGGGGGGGTGTTTTCGGGATGTGTACTGTGCTTGTGTATTTGTGCGTGCCTTGCTGTGTGGACTTGTTGGCCATGTTGTGTGCGATTGGTTTTGTGAGCGGATGGTTTCTGTGCAGGGATGTGGGCGCCATGGCTTCTGCCGTGTCGATTCTCATCGGCGTTGTTTGCGCTGGCGGGCGGTATATTTGTAGTTTTCCCGCGCTCATGGCGGTGCGATCGTAATCTCACGTGCGGTGTGTCGCCCGTGAGGGCGGGCGGTTTTGTGTTGTCGGGCGTGTTTCCGTCCGTGGCGGGCGGTTTGACTCCGACTCGGACGATGGCGGGCGGTATTTTGTGTGATTTTTCCGCCGATGGCGGTTTTCGGTTTGTGTAATCGTAATGGCGTGGTCGGTGTTCAGACGGTGTGTGCGGGCGGATTTTTGCCGCTTCCATGCCTGGTGGATTTTTTTACGCCGGGTATCGTAATGGGCCCCTAAGTTGTTAATATGGTTTACAAAAATATTGTTTTCAATAATATCGTTTTTTAATTATTTTTATGTATTTTAGTATAAATTTTAATTTTATATGTTGTAAATTGTTTGTATTATTATTGTTAATATTTTTTAAATTCGTTTCTTTAATTTTAGTTGTTTTTTAAATTTTATGTAGTAGTTTATTGTTATATTTAGTGCCTTAACATGCTGTGGGGTTTGTAGGGGTGCAGGGTGGAAAGCAACATAATTATAATTAATTAATAATTAATTTTCATTTAATATTAATAATTTAATTGATAATTATGTTAATTGTGTAGTTTCTTTTTATTATGTTAGGTTTTAGGTGCGGGTTGTAGGGTTTGTAGGCATATAGGATGTAAAGTAATTTAATTATAATTAATCAATCATTATTTTGTAATTATTATTAAATATTAAATTGATCATTAATTATGCAAATTATGTAATTAATTCAATTATTGTTTTATATTTTTGATGTGGGTGTTTGTTTTTTTAGGGGTAAAGGTTGTGAAGGACATTAATTATACTGTTTAATAATTTATGTTAGTTATTAATAATTATTTAATTGATCATGAATTTTGTGAATTATGTGATTATGATATTTTTTAAGTTATATATTAGGTGCAGGTTGTTGGGTTTGTAGGGGTAAAGGGTGGGAAGTTAATTAAATATAATTAATTTATTATTAGTTAATTGCTATTTATTGTTTAATTGATCATTAATTATGTAAATAAGATATTTTTCCAATTTATATATTAGGTGCGCATTGTTGCATTTGTAGTGATAAAGGGTGGGAAGTTAATTAAATCTAATTATTTTATTATTAGTTAATTATTTTAAATTGTTTAATTGATAATGAAATATTTAAAAATTGTAATTGTTATAATTTTTAAGATATAATTTCGATGTGTGTTGTTTAGTTTGTAGATGTATAGGGTAGGAAGGTATTGAAGTTATATAAATGTAAAAATATATTTTTTGTACGTGTGTTATCGATTATGTTATGTGATAATTGTGTTATGCTTTTTAATTGTAAATTACATTATATATGTTTGTTGATATGGTTGTTAGAAAACAGTGTGGAATTTTTATTGTATTAATAATATTTGTTTTAATTTAAAATATATATTAAACATTGTAATAAATATGTAATTTGTTTAATTTTATATATATAATATATATTTTACATTTAAATATTTACATTTCTTGTTATTTAATGTAGTTGTTAAAATATTTTATTTGTTTGAACTGAACTACTGTCTCTCTACTGTTGCGTAGACTGGAGTGGGAATTGAAATTTTTATCCCTCCTCAATACAATGCTTTCTTTACTGTTGCATAGACTGGAGTCGGAATAGTAAATTTTACTCGTCCTGAGTCCAACCATTTCCCTGCTGTTGCACAGACTGGAGTGGGAATAGTACATTTTAACTCTCCACATTCCAACACTTTCCCTTCTGTTGCACTGACTGGAGTGGGAATAGTAATTTGTAACCCTCCTAAATAGAATGCTTTTCCTACTGTTGCACCAACTGGAGTATGAAAGTAATTTGTTACCCCTCCGCAATTTAATACTTTCCCTACTGCTTCGCAGACTGGAGTGAGAATAGCAATTTGCACCCCTCCTAAGCCCAACACTTTCCCTACTGTTGCACAGACTGGAGTGGGAATAGTTAACTGTTACCCCTCCAGAGTCCAACCCTTTCCCTACTGTTGCACCGACTGGAGTGGGAATAGTAAGCTTTACCCCTCCACAATCCAACATTTTCCCTACTGTTGCATCAACTAGAGTGGGAATAGTAATTTATACCCCTCAGGAGTCCAACGCTTTCCCTATAGTTGCACAGACTGGAGTGGGAATAATACATTTTACACCTCATGAGTCCAACGCTTTCTCTACTGTTGCACAGACTGAAGTGGGAATAGTATATGTATTATTCCTATTATTCCTACAATTTTAAAATTCTGTTTATATTGATTACATTTATGTTATTATGATGTTTCTGTGCATCTAGAACTATATTATTTTTATTTAGTAATGTTTGTAATATGTAATATATTTTTAGTAAAAATTATTTTTTTATATTGTTTACTTTTTTATGTGTAACGAAATTGGTCTGATTTTTAAAAATGTTTACAGTTCATTTGTTGTTCTTTTTAATTTAATATATAAATATAAATATCTTTATACCATTTGTAGATATATATTTTATATTTTTAAAATTTACATGAAATCTGTAAATTGTAACATATTTAAATTATTATTTGATACTAGTTTTAAATCATGTATGTTTAAATAAACATACACTTGTAGATATATATGAGTTTTTAAAAATATGTATAACATTTATATAGATTTTTAAATTATGTAAATGTATTTAATTTTATTTATATTACTTTTAAATATCAATATATTTAGGGGCTTATTGCGATGTCGGCTGGAGTTGCCTCCGACCGACATCGTCGCAGTCTCGGGACCGACCGACTCTCCCGTCGGCGGTTCCGACCGCCTGATTACGATGCGACCGAACACTGTTCAGTCGCATACTCCCTTTCTCTATGGGAGCTTGTGTTACGGCCGTAAACCATGCACACAGTGTAGGGATTTACAGAAGCATACTCCCTCGACCACCAACCATAGGCCATAAAGGCAAGGGGCCCTGCTAAGTTGCTCTCCGTAAGTCTTTCCATGTCAGTAAGGCCGGCACGGAAAGGCTGTTGGAAATCAACATCGTAATCCCGACGGCAGAAACGCCGTCCATAGGGGATGACTGGCCGGGTTTACGTTCTGACTGCCGACATCGTAAGCAGGAGGTCAAACCGCAAACCGACAGACATCGTAATAGGCCCCTTCATGTTTTAATTATATATGTTGGAAAATTATATTTTTGTTTCGTATATTAGTGTATAACAATATTTTTGTTATTTACATTGGAAGTATAGGATAACAATTTTTTGTGCTCGATATTCTTGACTCAATATTTATATAGCACGATATTTGTGGTTTTGATTTTTGTCACTGAACCAGTTGTTAAACATATACAAAAAAGAAACAAATCCAAAAAATTCTAAATGAAAAGGCACCAGAGAACTGTTTCTGAAATCAAAAAGACGGTCCATAAAAGAATAATTTAAATGGTATGAAGTGACAACGCTTAGAAATAGCTCAGTGAGACGAGCAAACTGAGAGTTTGAGGCTAGACATCTTCCAAGCTGTTGAGGACATTGATGAGGTGAGGTTAAAGTACAAAGATGGTTTGAAAAACTGTGAGCTGTTTCTGTCATATAATTTTAATGAATACAAAATACAGAAAGTTGAAAAATGGATATGATAAACTGAGAACTGTAAATTTAGATCACAAAATGTCTTCTATAATCTTAATTATATAAAAATTCAATATTTATTTGTTAATAATGTAAAAATAGGAGTAGCCTCCTTTTTTGAAAGCCATACATTTTGTACAAAATGTTTTGCTGATGAGGAGATCAGCAAATAAACTGAGTGTAACTTTCACTACTAGCACACGCCTCTGTATCTCCATGAAAACTAAATATTTGCATCAAAAAAAGGCACAGCTGGAAAATTGTTAAATTAGTGCAAAAAGTGAAGAATTACCTACAAATAGTTTCAAGCACACACCTGGTCCAAGTAAATGAACAGAAACCAAAAACAATTAACTGAAAGGCCTTAGAGAGCTATATCTTAATTGGAAAAACTATTCATGCAAGAATCATCCAAATGGTGGGAAGAGACTACACAAACAATATCTCACTTTGAAAAAGAAACTAATAGGGTTTAGAACAAACATCTTCCCAGCTGTTGAGAAAACTGATGAGTTTAAGAAAAATAGAATGAAATTTGGAAGGTTGTTTCCACATATATTTTCATGAATAAAAAACACATAAGGTTGGAAAATGGATATGATGAACCAAGAGCTGTACATTTTAGATGACAAAATATTGATTCCAATCCTAATTATATAAAAATAAACAAACGCATCGGAGTACCCTGCCTGTAAAACTTTCAGCTCACCCACTCTATTATGTCTTCTTTACAACGGTGATGCTCCTGCTGGCTCTGCTGTTGGAATACTTACTCCACTGGCCCAATGGATTATTGGCCATCAGAGTAAGGACATTAGACTGCTGGTCATATTTAGAGTAGACAATCTGACAGGAAAAATCTGGAGGTACAGAAAATAAGCAAGAAAGAAAACCTCTGAACTGACCTATATTGTTTTTCAATGCGACCTCAAAGGGTTCAAACTGTGCAACCAGCTCAAAGAGAAATCACTTAGAATAATTCATGTGCAAATAATGCATGTATCTTTATAAATTTTTTGCCTTAAAACGTAAGTTAATCATAAAATTACATCTCATGTGCAGTTGTCCTAATAATTAGATTAGACAATGATATATTCATGCACTTAAATATACTTGTTACATGTGCTGTGAATTTGGGATTCTCATTGGACATATCACAGCTGGATAGAATTCTGGGTAAGACTCACCACGTGCCCTCTATAAACTTTGCTTATACTATATCGCATAGTCTTGTGGCAGCATACATACACATACATACATGCAAATTCTCCTTTTTTCCATTAGAAAGGAAAGCATATAATTGTTCGACGGCATGGATGTTGGGCGCATTCACGCCACATTGCCCCTCTGACCGTTGGTTTTGTTTGTTTTTGCTGGTAAGAGTCAATCCAATCTCTGATATACTACTTGGGGGTCTTAATACATCTAGACGGTTCCCCCAACTATTGGCCATTTTAAGAATAGGTGATACCAATAGGGACTATTATGAGTTTCTGTCTTTCCCTTCTCTCTCTTTTTTTCGCCATGTATTTGGCTTTCTGTAATTGATTGGGACTATGCGTTTGGGTGAGCACATCTTTCCGGTTTGATATAATTATTGTGCACTTTTCCAATGGTGAATGTGGGAATTATCTTTTATCAGGATGGTGGTAGATTAAACTACGATGTATTGAAATGCAACCAGCTATTGAAGCAATGTATAAATCATTATTTGGTATTGTTGTTTCGCAGATACCCCCCGCTCATCCCATACGGGATGTATCCGAGTATGTTTTGGTCCTGAGGAAGGTGGTGCCATTGCGAATCCCACCGAAACGCGCGTAGACCATTACTATTTGCATGGAGAGTCCCTTCAGAGACGGATACAATTATTATTCTGAGTGTGGAATATTATTCGCTCACATCTGTCCCTGTTAAGCTTTCTAGGATCTCCATGAGAGAGTGTTCCATGTTTGTGTATGAGTGCTAGGGTGCTTGGGTTTAGTTGAGGAGTGAATGCAGTAGTGAGGTGAAGCGTGGGGTGTTTTCATTGTATATATTTTTTGATTGTAAATAATTGTTGCTTTTTAGACTTTATTTGTTGTCCTTCTTCTTGCCACACAGCCACAGATGAAGATCTGATTATAATGTGATATAATGCACTTTATAGCTGTTTTTGTAACATTTATTGATTGTTCAAATGTTACCATTTTATTCTAACAGTGGTAGATATTTAAGTGTATGAATATATCATTGTCTAATCTGATTATTAGGACAACTGCACATGAAATGTAATTTTATGATTAACTTACGTTTTAAGGCAAAAAATTAATAAAGATACATGCATTATTTGCACATGAATTATTCTAAGTGATTTCTCTTTGAGCTGGTTGCACAGTTTGAACCCTTTGAGGTGGCATTGAAAAGCAATATAGGTCAGTTCAGAGGTTTTCTTTCTTGATTGTCATATTCCCCCTCCTCTTGGACCTAGAAGTATTTGGGGGTACCCTTTCTCCTATGGTACAGAAAATAAGTACAAATTACCCCCACACACTGGTAAAAACTCTTAGGGTATGTGCAGCTATTGTTTTTTGAATAGTAATCCTCCATTTTGGTGTGTTTTTGAAAAAAAGTTTTATGTGCAGCAACCAGAAAGATGGCAGTCGCAGACCAAAAATGCAGTGCCTTCAGAGAAATTGGCATCACAGCAGTTCCTGTGAAGGCACAGTGATCACTGCTGGGCTGGCGTTGATCTCTAAACATGCAATGGCCTCTGCCACCCTGACATATGGGAGGGCCACCTGCCAAACCTGAAATCAGGCCCTTAATTGTGAATATTTTGAAAATAGGTGTGGACTTCTTTGAAATTCCACATTTTGTAAAAATAATTATGATTAGATAATAGGCAAACAATTTGTGAGTGCACATTTCAGCTCTGGGCCACATCTCAATTCAAGCATGAGAACGAAATATAAGAAAAAGATATGCAGTCATAAAGATACAGGATCGGCATAGTGAGTACTAGGCAATAGCAGACAGACCATGAAGTAATGCAAACATATGGTCAGGCACGTTATTAAGGTTCTACGTTCATTTTCACAACAAACAATTTGAGTTGTCAATATGGGCCTGTTACATTCTTTTAATATATGCTCCTTTGGGTGCGGGCAGCACTAGAGTATTATATTGATCTGCACAAGAGTATTATCATTTTAGTTCTGCATGTTAGATCGCAGTTTGCACCAACACCATGGCTGCTTCGCATGGAAACGAAAACATAAGATGCTGTGAGACACTCGCTTAACAAGATTGCTAAGCAGCGAGATTATAAGGCAGCCTCATGGCTAACGGTGTCGGGCCTCCATGACTATTTTTTTGCACTTTATAGTGTGGTGTGCTTCAATTTCCCTGCATTTCTATGGAAAAAACCAGGAGCGATAACATTAGCCGCTGGGGTTGCATGCATAATAGGATCATTAAGTAGCAGAGGACTAGCCTGTGCTTTCTTTTTCGACTCCTCTCCAGACCCTATGCTAAATTTTTGTCTGTAATCTCTCCTGGTCCAAGCTTCCCACCATTTTTATGATATTTATTTTTATCATGTCTTTAAATCACTTTAAAATGTTAATCTTGCACTGTGTTGTAAATGTTTATGGTTTTAATTAATCAAAATAAACATACTTTGTACTTTGCAATAAGATTCTACTATAACCACAACAGAAGCAATGCATTGCTCTTTCATAAAATCAAAGAATGCCTTAAGGATAGCCCACCTAGTCTCATCCCTAGTAGCTCTCTTGGAATTTAGTCAATGGAAACTAAAGCACTATGCATGACCAGACCATTAAGAAAACCAGAGCTATAGTCAGTTTTGATGATGGTATCAGCACATTAGTGGAAATCTGCCAAATCATCTATTGTACATTGTTCCTTCATTGAAATATTACCAGTTCTCGAAATTGAACAAATACACGTGAGGATATCCACCTCGCCACCTTCTGGCCATGCAGACATTCATTAAAACTGAGTAAGGATTTGAGATGTAGTACCCCAGGCTTAATCTCCTTCTTGGGTGACTTTTTGGGAATTATCCAGGCACCTGAAGCTTAATTAGGCGCAACTACAGTAAATTATGATTTTGTACCAATGTCTTTAAACTATGTTTTCTCTACTGAATATGTTATGCACTAGAAATATTGCCCCATAGATATCTGCCAACTCATTCATTTATATCACTAACTCTGTGATCCAACAGAAGCTTCGTGCAATACTAGTGACTATGGGCACAGTGCACAGACATCCAAATCCACTCAGTCAGAGGAAAGCAGAAAGGTATTATGATTAAGACTACACAAAGTCATAAACATAAAAGAACAACTTAAATACTTCAGGTATTTAACTGGGAGATGCAGTTATGAGATGACCTGCATACCTGCAGTGAAAAATAATTTGATTTGGAAAAAAGTAATTGTGCCAGAAGTCAGTGGAGAGCGTGATGAAAGAAAAACTGTATATCTACATATCACCTGTGAAAGGAAGAATAATGTTATCAAAAAGTGAGATACAGGAGAGGTCTAACCACATACTATTACTCCTACATTTGTGTCACCAGTAAGAAAGACCAGGCTGCCATGAAGGATATTGGGTAAGAAAACAAGTGACTAAACAAAGGCATGGTAGCATTCAGTCACACTAATTTTTTCAAGAATATTAATGCTGTCAAACTCACATCAATTATATTGATCTTTCAGAGTGAAATGTAGTTACCATGGTACTGAGATCATGTACGCACTCAAAAGGTAATGGGACAAATTTCAGGATCTCAACACTGATTAAATATTGAAACAATCTAATCACTAACTGTTTCCATTTCATAGGAAATGCTAGAATAGAAGACTCGCCCTACCAGAACTCTCACAAGGTAGAACACCTCTGAAAAGCCTTTCAGTTTCTGAAGTCACAAATCTCTCCTTCTTCACAAGAAGACCCCAACTGGAGTCCCTGTGGGGGAAGGGGACTGCGACGTATCTGGCGATAAAATCAATAAAGGACAAACTGCCCGACTTAACGCTTGACCCCTTGCTACAGGTACTACGTGCAAAGCTGCAGCCGACTCTTATGTACGGGAGTGAATCCCTTCAAGGAAAGGACGCCGTAGTACTGGATACAGTGATGGCTAATTCGTATAGAGCAATCTTCCACCTGCCAAAATACGTTTCACCAGCACAAATACGGCTGGAATTTGGTCTTCTAAAGCAAACGCTGGAAAGAAGGGGCGCGTACGTAATCAGCTGGCACAAGATTCGCAGCGCGGAGGTTGGGATCTTTAAGCTCCAATCTCTGGGAAGAGCTACTCCGCCACAGAAAATCCTCAGCCAGGGACTACTTGTTTGACTCCCTTAAAGTATTGGGACTGTCAGATCTTTGGGGCACCCCTATCGACGTTTTGTCCTTCAAAAAAATAGTGAAAAAATCAACACAAATTATATCCGCCATTGAGGATAAGGAGAGGCACTTGCCAAAAGGGCACATGGCTGGATAACGCTTAACAACTACGGAATATTGCAACCACAATCTTACCTTAAAACCGGAGTTAAAATAAAGTCGAAAGAAACGTTTTTAAAGCTACGCCTTGGAGTAATCCCGATCACCCCTCATCTGCCACCTTGGAAAAGGAAAGACAGCTCGCAGTTCTGCCACTTATGTGGAGTCGGCAAGGAAGACATTATTCATGTTGTCTGCATTTGCCCCAATCTAAAGGATATTAGGCATAGCCTACTACGCCCATCTTTTAAGCAACACGGTATTCGAACCTGTAGGCAGGCAGTAAAACTGTGCTTCAATCCAGTCGAGACAAAACTAAACGGCCGGCTCACAAAGTTCTTCGACTTAGTAACAAAAAGGCACAAGAGCATGCTGTGCGTGGACCAACAAAAGAAAAACGATTAGGGCATTGCCCGACGGCAGCTTGAAACAACCAAAGTCACTTCTATGGACCTCAGGCGCCTAAGTAATAATGGCATAACGTGGAAGAGAACAGCCTGCCTTTAGACCAACAACAGTTTTTATCTAGGCTAGAGCTACCTAACACATTAAATAATTGATCCCGGTAGGACTGCTCCAGACCTATTTTACTTATCTCACCTCGTGTGCACTACCCAGCAACCACACCCGCACACACCTAACGGCTTCTTCTAAAAAGATCCCCGACAAAGAGCCCCGATTTCGGGAGCCCGTCAGGCATTGCAGCGCCGGCCTGACGAGGGGCAATTGCCCGATGATGAAGCATGACATCTCTCGGGGTGTGTGAGGGCAACATGAAGAAAGACCTGTCTTCCCCCATGTCCAGATAGGAACTGCACATTCCCTTTAGATTTTAACTTCCTTCGGAGCCTGTGTGCAGGACCTCATAAACTTGGCTTCCCGTCCCTCCTTTGTTTAAAAACACTTTAGACCAACAACGTCAGAATTAGCTCCACCTTGGGAAAGACACCCAAGAAACGTTAACAATCTTTTCTTGACCGGTGCAATTGTAAACAAAGTTCAAAGAGCGAGGTTTAGGACATCCACGATTAGGTTTTTAGTTAGAGAAGCACAAGCACTTTAAAGACTAGCCCACCTAAGGAACTCTGTCTAACTTATTGGGTTATGAGGCATCAGCACCCTACGAACTATCGACGACTTTGGTACCAAATTGTGTAATTTTATACAATGCTTAAGGACGGACCCTAAATTTTTCCCTGATCCTGTAAAGTTTTTGCCCAGACTAGGTCAATTACATAATGTTTACCACTCTAGAAGCATAAGAACAACTTCAAATTGTTTGTCTGACCTTGATGCATTTGCACTTTAACACCTACTGATGATTACAATTGAACTGTGTAATTTTAAGAAGTAGCTTAAATGAATTTAACATTGTTTTATCGTTGCAAAGGTTTTAATTAATCATGCACAATAAACTTACTACTACTACTACTACCGTCTTCACAAGCAATCCATTGATAAGGAAGGACATTGCAACCTGAAATGCACTCTCTCAGTAGAAGAATACTGATGTCAAAACAAATGATGAAAATCTCAAAAGAGTTTGATGGCTGCTATTTTAATCAACTGAGCCATCTAAAAATTCAAGGTCATTTACTGCCCACTCCGCTTGCTGACTTCACTCTGATGATCAATCCTGGATTTCTCTATCTAGAACCAAGTTGTGCAATCACTCCTGGAGGCTAGCCATGCAGTATAACTCCTAATATCTACCTCTAATTGTCACAGTTACTCACAGTCTGATTCCGGCACACAATGAACTAGTTTCTTTCCTTTTGGGCATGGCAATGGATTAATTCAGCACTGAAAAATCTGGCCTGTACTCTTGATGTCAATATCTCCAAGCCAGGTACTCTCCAAGCCAAAGACCCAATCACAGAAGTCTAAAAGGACCTTGCAATTCACTTCACAACCAGCATTAGGCAAATCAAATATACTCAACAAAAGGATAATCTAGATATGTGTGCCTGGAGAAAACCCAGAGAATATTGAATTATTGAAAATTAACCAGCTGATAACAATGCATCTTGAACAGCGGAAGTTGAAGATATGAATGCACTTAAAACTTCTTACCACAAAACAACAATGGACACCCTAAATGAATCATTGATCCTTACAAAGAAAAAAGAGAAACTAGAAAAAACTATCTGATGGCTCTCCCTGGCCATCCATAATATGGGACAAAGGTGGTGAGATGCACTCCCGATTTATCCAATTCCATTTTTCATATTTGTATTAATGTTTCTTCATTTCACCTTGTAAAGGCGTGCATGCCTGTCTAGCACTCCGCCCAATCGCGCTGCAATCATAAAGCCGAACACGAAGGAACCACATGGTTCCCTTCCAAGCTGCACTGCCAAACGAATCCAATGAACCAAATTCATATTTAGCTCCTTAGTTGCTCCACTTTTCACTTCCTTTACTTCGTTATTTTACCCTTAGTTTATTTAATCCATTTTACTCGTTTTTCTTGACCATTCACAGTTTTTCACAAAATACGCAGGAGTATCTGATGTTCCACAAGCCACCATTTATTAAAAACCCAATGCATTTCGGGACAACCCTTCATCAGGGGTATCTAGGAAAAAGTCATTTAAAAACCATCAGTCAAATATCACACCTAATACAATGCAAAAAACCACTCATTTTAAATTCCAATAGTTTAAACACTTGAATGAATATAACATTTCAATGCTATTGCATCCTCCGTCTAAATATCAACCATAGTCTAATCACCACATTGCCCCCGCGCTATGCATATCTCAGATAAAAGCATTCAAAGTTGCTTAATCCCTCATGACCCTGTGTTCACCTCCAAAAGCTTCATTTTATCTCTGTGCCAGAATATCACCGGATTAAAGTGCACTCGTGCCCCCACGTTTATCGGTAGTAACTGCTATTATTTCACAAATTTCATACAAACTCCACACTGCTTACCGTGACATGTGCTTCACTAACTCATCAAAACCTTGTATTGTAACGAAGTAAAGGAAGTGAAAAGTGGAGCAACTAAGGAGCTAAATATGAATTTGGTTCATTGGATTCGTTTGGCAGTGCAGCTTGGAAGGGAACCATGTGGTTCCTTCGTCTCCCTGGCCATCAACATTGAGAAAAAAAGACATACAAATGACTAAATCTAACGGAAACAAACTAGTGCCCTAAGAAACCTGACAGATATTTTAATTGCTTGGAAGAAATAGAAAGGGAGCATCATTGACGCCAAAGCTGCCATCTCCAAGACCATTTTAACTCTGTGAAAAACCTTGAAAAAGCTCTTAGACGGAATATGAAAGGCTTATATCTCCTTATCCCCCATAGTGCTCATATAAATGACACACATATGGTGTAAATTACACATATTTTTTGCTCCTCAAAATCAGACGTTCCCATTTTTGCTCCTGCACTTAAGGAGAAAAAAACAAATCTCTGACAGATTCACATGAATTTAACCCTCCCTTCCCCAAGACATTGAAACATTTTTTATTATCATGTTGACTGAGTTAACTCAATTTGTATTCTTGCCACATCTGATGGAGACCTTTTGATGCCAAAGTCCATGCTCGCTTTAACTTATTCATGTATCTCTATCACTAGGATAATGCTGACATAGTTTAAAGCATGTCAGTTTAGCACATGGCAAAATTCATCAGATTATGCTCATGAAATGAATAGTTAGTGTCCCATTAGCAGTTAGGGGTCTTTTTCAATTCAGATTGTCTCTTTGACAAAGGAAAGGTCTACTTGCTTCTCCACCTGGTGACAGCGGATCTCCTTTCTCTTATACACATCTTCAAGTCATGCTCAGATATTACAGAAATTGCCTTCAAAAGGTCTACCTAATCACCTCAGATACTGCAAAATCTTTCCAGTTTCTCCATTGTATGAGGCCTCCCAATAATCTATCAATTTTTCACCATTAATTACTTTATACATGGAAGGCTTTGGGAAGCTGATTAGAGACATGACCTTAAACTTCCACTAACATGTTGATGGAGTTACAGTATCCCTTCAAGGTTACCTGATATCCTCTACTTGTCAATTGCCCCAGTGAATTCCAGTGCTAGATATGTTGTCAAAATATGAAACTGAGGGGTATATTCACAAGAGCGTGTGATAACTACAGCAAGAGTAGCGTAACGCAACTTTCAACATCGCAGCCTATCGCGGGAAAATAACCCCGTGTCAACGTGGAGGCGGTAGCATGCGATAGTCACCAGATAACGCGTCAAATGTCAGCGTGAAAATCAACGGCACGCTGAAAAAATGCGAAACGCGAACGCGAGAAATCATGCGATGAGGCCAATCGCGGTACAAAAATTAGTGAAAAGCAGCCACAGGCCTGCAAATCCCACGCGTCTGGCGGGAAATTGCACCATAAAAACCACAGAAACAACACACCAGAAACAAGCCAAAGCACGTAGCAACATGGATGCACCCTGACCCAGCGCAGAGGTCAACGCAAACCCCACAACCCCCACAGACCACCAGCAAGGAACAACCGGGTCGGGGAAGGCCAAGGAGAAAAGGGAGAGGAAGACGGGGTGCAGACCGCAGGAAAACAAGACCAGCGTCACGGAGGTGACAGAACACTACCAGCAACTGACCCACAAGCAGACCACCTGGAATGCAGTCGGAGTGCCGAGGAGGCCAATCCAGGAGGCCAAGAGGCGCCGGCAGGACGTGACAACCAAAACCAGGTACAAACCCGCTGCCAACAGGAAGGCAGCAACGGCGACAGGAGGTGGCAGTCCTGCGCCACAGGAGGAGCTGGAGGAAACCGAGGCCACAGTCATCAGTGTTTAGACGGTGCAAGGAGTAGGGAGTATGGACACAGCTCGAGAGGACCTGACACAACATCAACAGGGAGTGGAACGAACAGGGACTGGGGGGACGGGGGGAGATGGGCACAATGGCACACATGCACAACGAGGTGTAGCACACTGCACACCCACAATTATCCAGGATCATGGCCCAGATCCCCTTGGCACACTGCAGCACACACACATAGCAAGAACAGCACACCCACATCAACGATAATGTGGTACAATGCGCATAGCCGACACTGCAGAACAGAGGACACAACTGGCTCTGCACATGCCCAGAAACATGCCTACTACACCTGACAGAGCTGGAAAGTGTGAAATGGAAATGTACGCGTACGACCTCACATCCGTCATGCAGTCCAAATGTACACTGTCCCGCAGAAGAACCCAGCACCTCCCAAACAGTCACAATGTACATTGCCAGACAGCCTGCATGTAAACCTGAACAATGCGCCAACATACATTGCAACACAATGTCAACATGCATCTCCCCTGCACATTGCAGAGGGGCACACAACACCTCCAGCAGAGCACAAAAGACAACACATCTGCGATGCCGGAGAGGACCACCACACCGCTCGACACCGACGCCTACAACAGCCCATGGATATCCCACGCAACCCACCACCAGGACCCGGGCAGCCGAGCTACTCAGAGGAGAACACAGAGCCTGCAACAGACCACACAGCAGGAAGCACACGCAAGCACAGCTGGCTCACAACACTTCACCCACCCACACATGGCACCCCAATGCCAGGTGTCAGAACGCTAAAAGGAGGTGGCCCAACAGGCCTGGGTGAGGGCCGAACACCTGGAATGCGAACTAGAACACATACGTAGGTGTCTATCACCCTTCAGGGACCACCCACACCCCACAAAGGAGACCCACACTGCCATAGAGACACATGCAGATGCACATTCACAGTACAGAACCACGCCCAGGGGCGCGCAAATAGCAGTCACACATCCATGTTGGCTCTGCGTACGACGCCCCGGCCACTCCCCTTACGAATTGAGTGGGTGACGACAAAGCTACATGTCCAAGCTACAACTCGCTGCCTGCGGTGACATGTCTGCATCCGATGTACACAGCACAATGTAATGTCCTAGGGCCCTCATGCATACAACAAGACCACAGGGACACACGCATATATCATGTTGAACTGGCCACGGGCACGTGCGCCCGGCCCCTTTATTGGCAGGGCCACATGTACAGTGACGCCTGTGCTGGATGTGTGTGGGGTGAGTGTAAGCCAGTCAGCACGGAATGCTTGGTGCTGGCAACAACGTGAACATTGGACACCAGTGCGACGGAAACAGAAAACACATGCATAACAGAGTCAACAGCTGAGCAACATGGAGTGAGCCGGAGAAAGTTCAGAGGACAGCCAACATGCAAACAGAAGTGTCCGTGAGTTGCAGTGCACTGGGGTTGGGGCACTAGAGATGAGCGCGCTCATGTAAAGAAAAAGCCTCGGATTGTGTCCCTTCGATATATACTCCTGATGCAGGTGCAGTGGGGTGTGTCAAACCTGCATCATCTCCCCCATCAATGTACCAGGGCTCCCACACTGTTTGAGGTGACATTGCTGCGCAACCTCTACACAGCACACAACTCAATCAGTAACGGACAATGGCTTGCGATGCACTGAGTCACTGGCACCTGGAGTGCTGAGCAGGGTATCAGGCCGTAGATGGCATCCACGACAGGTCTGAGCAACTCCGTAGGTCTGTCAGGACCACAGTTTCGACTCTGGCAGATGGCGGTTGGAGGTGGTGCTTGCGGTGGTGGCATGTGCCTCCTGTGGTGATGCGACATCCGGGCCGGTCAGGACTCGATGCTATGTGTGGGCCCTGGTGGCCCGCAATTGAGGCCGGATGCTACGGACAGCGCAGGGCCACAGACACATGGCGTTGATGACCCCAAGACCATCGCTTCAGAGGCCATCCAATGTCTCAGAAGAAGGGGTCCCAGACCTGACAAGCACAGAGTCAGTGGCCCCGGTGCACTGCGGCCAGCACAGGCACCCAGCCATGGGACGGTGACTTGCGGTGCAGTCAGATGGGCCATGCGACCTGAGCGGGTCCCCATCAATGTCCGAGGTGTATGTTGCGGAGGGTTGCGGGGGACAGTGGAAGGTGTCCTCCAGGGCATGATGCGGAAGGTCTGATGTTATCTGGAAGCAGCAAATGGAGGAGTGGAAAGCGCAACCCTCGTCCTCACCAACAATTCAGTATCAGCTACATGAGGATGAAAACTAGCCCCTAGTCCATAGACTCAAACGCCACCAATGTACGACCAGCGAGTGTCCATGAATGTCGGGGAACAGACTTAGTGGCACAGGTGCTGTGAGGGGATGCAGTCTGCGATGATGTCGGTACACTGATATGAACTCCACCATTGCCAAATCAGGACTGTGACCCACTGGACCGCAGTGTAGGCCTGAGGCAGCGGTCAGCACGGCCCATTCACCCAGTGTCGCCGGCATAGGTTGGATGGCCCCACCGTCCTGCGTTGTTCAGGTTCAGTGGCACCACGTGTAGCCGGCTGGCGTTGAACAGGGTTAGTGGCACCACCTGTAGCCGGCTGGCATTGAACAGGATTAGTGGCACCACGTGTAGCCGGCTGGCGTTGAACAGGGTTAGTGGCACCACGTGTCGCAAGATGCCCATATGGAACTATGCCTCACTGATCGGGGGGGGGTCTGGTGCTGTGGCCGCTGGCCCGGATTTGGGGTCACTGCCATTCATGACTCAGGATACAGTTTCACATATGGGACCTACTGGTCCGAAGAGTAGGCCTAAGGCGGCAGTGGAGTACGTCAACGAGAAAGGAAGAAACCGGGCCTGTGTCGTGGAGGCCGTGATGGTCTGAGGTGGCTGCCAAGGTCGCGGGACTCGGGCTTGGAGCTTGCGCCGGCACATGGTGGGCCCCCCTCCTTCACACACGCCGGTGTCGGCAGGTGATCAGTGTGGCCTGGCTGCGCAGGGGTGGGCCTGACGGGTGCGTGGTCCAGCGTGCCGGGGTCCGGCAGGCGCACAGCATCGCAGGCAACTCCGCTCACGAGGACGGCGTCGGCCTTGTGGCGGGGTGGGAGGCGCCGCCCTGGCAGAGACGTGGGTCTTTCCGGAAGAGGACCACGCCCAGGCCTACGTGCTTTTTATTCACACCCCTACGCTGGCATTGCGTACGCCGGGCCATCCCACTCAGGTGACGCTTAGGGGGGGCGTAACAGGCAACATTTCTGCGAGGTCCCCCACTGGCTGGGGTGACATGGTGGCGTCCACTGTCCATTACACTCCATACACCAGCGGTGTATGTCGCCATGGATAGGGGTGTGTTCTGCATACTGCGGTGTGTCCAGCACATCTCCGCCACTCATGGCATTGTGTACTTTCCCAATCATGGTTCTACTGCATCCTTCACACATGCCTGGTTGCCACCTCTCCACACATTCGGCTATTATGTGTCTGTGGTGCCATGCCGTTGCTGGCTCATGTTCAGGGTTTTCCCATGTGAACATTGTAAGTTGTTCTGTCGTGTTTGGTGGGTGGGCATGTTGTTGTGCCTGTTGTATGTGATTTTGTGACGTGTGCATTGCCAGAGTTGTGAGTTGCATGGTTGTGGAGTTGAGGTGTGTGGGGTGTTCATTTGGATATTGCCAAGGGGCTGTGCATTTCCCTTGTTGCCATCCTGGGAACGCTGGTTGATGATGGACTGTCGGAGGATGAAGGTATCATGCACACTGGCTGTGTATTTGAAGGCGACATTGTTGGGGGTTCCACGGTGTTCTGTTGTTGCCTGCACATTGATGTGAGACGTGTGCTTCCTGTTGCGGTGATTGTGTGCTGTGTCACCAGGGGGCACAGGTAGTACATGTGTGCTGTGTATTGCCCCCACCACGTGCGTGCATCCTGCTATGGCGTATGGTCCTTGCTTGGTCTCCAGCGGATCCTGCGCATTGTGTTGTACGTATGGGGACTGGGGTACCAGGGTGATGGTGATGTCCAGGACAGGTGTGGGGGACTTGGATGTGGCTGGCTGTGTGACTCCTCTGACTCTGGCGGGTGTTGTTTGGGGGGTACC
This sequence comes from Calotriton arnoldi, assembly GCA_963921515.1. Lineage (NCBI taxonomy): Eukaryota > Metazoa > Chordata > Amphibia > Caudata > Salamandridae > Calotriton > Calotriton arnoldi. The sequence continues at coordinate 311,832 of CAWUFW010015901.1, read as the reverse complement.
AGGGGCCAACAGGTGCAGCCAAGCCAGCAGATTTGTGTGGGGTGGGATTTTGGTTGTCCGCTGTATTGGTGCCGTAGGCCTGTTAGGCGATGATGGTCAGGATGCGTAGGATGGTTGTCCCTTTCAGCCTGTAGTGGACGGTAACATTGTCAGATGTTGGGTCTGTGCGGCTGGTACGTTTCCTGGGGTTCCGCTGTCTTTGTCTGCGCTGCGTCTGTGGTGGTCCGGGGGATGTTCCGGGTGTGGGTTGGGGTCCTGGGGTGGTGGTGGTGGGTGTTGTGGCCCTCTTGGGTGTCCGGGCCGCGTGATGTGTGGCTCCATGGCATCTGTTGCCCTTCGGATGTGGCCCTGGGTTGTGCTCCCTTTTGTGTTGCTTGCTGCCGTCCGACTTTACACCAGGTCAGAGCAGGTGTAAATTTCCTGGTGCTAACGCGCCTTACGCCTGTTTTGTGTTTTTATCGCCGATGTGGCTGGTCGTTGTGAATGTTGAGGTGTGCTGTTGTCTCGGCTTTTGGCACGGGAACGCCTACTCTGCATCTCATTAGCGATATTTGCGGGGGTCCTCTGTGGCGATGTTTTTTGAGGCTGCTATCGCGGGTAAACTGGTGCTGTGGGCTGTTAACACCGGCTTGTGAATGGGGAGGTAAATTTATCACGACTTTGGCTGCGATAAAGTGCCGTTAATTCGGCGAAAGCTCCTTGTGAATATGCCCCTCAGTCCTCATAAAACAGTCTTTCCACTCCTTTCCTCGTTATATACTCTAGTTATTCCCCACACACTTGGTAGTTTCTTTCTAAATTTAAACTGCCATGTGATGATATAACATGGAAAATGGGGTGAAAGTAGTCAAACTTTATTCTCAGAAGATCATTAACATTTTTCCTTGTTTCTAACCTATGTTCAGTGGTTCAGCTCCTGGTCATCCATTTACCTTAACTCTCTGAAACACCTTGTAGAAAAACATGCAGTTTTCGAAGACTGTAGGACTCTCTTCATAAAAAAGGACATGTCGCAAAACACCCTAAACTTCAAGAGGCAAGAAACCTTTTTCCTAGTTGTGTCTTAAAGATCTAGAACTTCTTCCTTTCCCAGAACAGCAATGTGCCTCTCCAATCAACATCTCACAATTTTGTGAAGAGAGCTCAAAATGCTGCTCTTTATAAAACATCTCACACTTAATGGCATAAGACTTAAACACATGTGGTGTTAGGGTAATTGCTGTAAGCTGGAGTGGGAGCTTATAAATGTCTTTGAATTTAAACATTTTGTTGTACTCTACTGAAGAATGCTATCACAAGACCCTCCCTAGAAGCTGGTGGCCGCCTGGTCACCGTCCTACTGCTGCACTGTACCTGCTGGTCTTGTGAAGCTCCACATTCTAACTTATCTAATAGTAAATGCTAATGCAACTGGAACATTTGTTTGTTAATGTTGGAGACCAGAGAGAGGAGTGAAGGACGTCATTGGAAGAAAACATCAGAGAATAATTAGTTTTTCCTTGAGACCAAACAGAGGGAAGAAAAAATATTTTGGAAGAGGTTAGTTTTACCAGGTTAGTTGTACCAGGAACAGAACTTTGAAACTATCCCTTGCTTCTTTTCTCATATGAATATGTGTCTATTGTACTCTCTTTGCTGGGCATTTACTTATAAACAGAGTGAAGCAGCCTCACATTTTTAGAAATGAACAGAGTCTGTCTTGCACCCCCGAAGGCATTGCAAGTCCTTGCAAAGGTGCTGCCATCAATGTGGGTGACTGTCTGCTCCTACAAAACCCTGACTGGCTCCATAAAGCACTGCATGCTAATGTGGAATATCAGTAAAGCATAAATGATGGAAGAGTGATCAACCAGTATGTTTAGCACAAAGGCAATAGGTCAATAGGCAAAACGCTGGCATTCGTGGCAGTGGAGTACTGCTCGATGTGTTAGAAAAACTTGAATTAAAAGTAGGAATTAGACAAACTGAGACAATTAAGGAGCAGCATTTGTTGCATCGGTCTCACAGATACAGAAATTACCCAATCATAAGGTATCTGAATAATGTGTATATTACCAACTCAAGCACCTCTTGTAAATTTGAACATGAGTAGTTGTCTCAGTGAATGTATTTTATATTACCATATCATTTTGTTTGCCTTTTTCTACCAGATATAAGCCCTTTATCTATGTAGCTGAGCTTTTTTTTTTACAGGTAGGTGCTACAGTTAATGTTAAGGAAGCCTTGAGGTCATATATAGCAATAGCTGTCTTCCCTTTATCACCAAGTGGGTTCAAATCAAACTGCTAGTTGTGATTGTGATGTAAAATAATGCATCTAGAAATTGAATTTATGCCAAATTACAACTGAAGTCTTAGAAATTCATAAAATGGTGACATCATCCTTATGAGGATGTACATGAAGATCAAGTAACAGAAGAGCTGACATTGCAGTATTTAGACCTGGAAAATTAGTGAAAATGAGGATATGCAAGTAATGAAAGCTCATGGTCAATGCATTACCTGAGGGAATATCACCACTTTCCAATAATATTTGCATACTGTTGATGAGATTCATGTCAGCTCTATTCTGAGGTTGTTTTGAGGCAATGGGAGATTGTCCACAGAAAGGAGAGTTTGAGGTTGATATGTATGACAGCATTTATTAACATGAAGGATCAGAGATCAGCCTTGAATGGCATTGTCCAGTTCCTTTTGTGCTACTTTCTGCAAGGTAGGTCAAGGTCTTCCTTATTCAGAGGCTATTTAAAAGGAAGTGGTTTTTGCTTCCCTTCTTGCAGTAGCAGGATCTTGGGCATGGCTTCATTCAGTCATTTGTGAGGCCATTTGTTGCAATCTGATGGCCTTTTGCAGCCTTATGACATTGTGCCAGAGGCAGGTGCTTAAAATGGCCTTCAGATGGCATTGGCCTTGCAGGCTATCTCAGTAGCATAGTTCAGAGCTCCCATTACCTCCCTAATGGCCTCCCTGTTCCTATGGATCATGTTGGAACGTGGGGGAGAAGGTCATTAAGAATGGTGATTAAATTGTTGCTATTATGCAAATGATGAGATCATTGATTTTGCATAGTAAATAATTATTGCCCACATAGTGCTTCTGAATTACATGAGCATTATTATACCCCTTTTTTGTGAAAACTAATCTATTTTGTCTGTCAAGAGGTCTAGCATGGTCATCTGTGTGATGTTTTCACAAATTTGAGAAGTGGAAGTATACATCTCAAGTGCAATATCAACCACAGTCACCCAATTCGCAGATTATGATGTATCGGAGGTGTGTTTCATTACTTTTATGAGTACTGCCTAAACTGAACTGATTGAGAAGACGTGTGGCATGTTATGGGTTTGGGTGGTATCTGCATGAGAATACATACTATAAAGTAGAGATGTTGTACGTTTCTGTCTAATATTGAACACAGCCAGGGGCATAGCTAGGTCAGGGGCATAGCTTGGTCAATAAGATTGTTGTGGTGTGAACTTCAAATTTCCCAACAATCAGGCTAGGATATCTTGTTAAAACCCATTATATGAGAAGCACAACATAACAGGGGCTTGAGGGGCAGTGGAAAGAAGAGGGTGGATTGTCAGGGGCACTAAAAACAGAACCTTTTTCAAACTAATTAACGTTTTTAAGGACTTCAAAACAGAGACAGAGACAAGAGTGTGTGTGTGTTTTTGTTAGAGTAGGCATGTAAAAATCCCAGGTGAAATCCGACAGACACGTCATCATAACCGACTGAAAGCACTTATACCCAACTATTTAAGACAGAATATATTTTTTGTAATACCCAAAACACCCCCCCGAAGCTACGCCTCTAAACACGTCCTCCTGAACTGTAGAAGTCACTCCTGTAGGAGAGAAGCAGACAGCGTTTACTATCTACTTTCCCTCTGTTTCGTAGGGCCACATGCATCAAAGTAAGGAATTGCGATTCCTAAATTGCGATTTTTAAGGAATCACAATTTAGGAATCGCAATTCCTTATGCATGTAGGAATCGCAAAAATAATTGCGATTCCTACACATTACTTAATTGCGACTCGCAAATTGTGAATCGCAATTAAGGAATAGCTTCCCATTCATTCTTATGGGCCTAGAGGCCCATAGGAATGAATGGGAATTGCATGTATAATTTGCAGTACCAAATAGGTACTCGCAATTAGTGCATGTACTTCAAGTGCAAGGGTGCCAAAAGGACACCCTGATGCACCCCTGAAATTGCTATGTGACCACATGTTGCAGCACACACATGCCCCAAGGGCATGTGTGTGTAACATGGAACTTTGAAAATGCACTTTAGTGCATTTTTCAAAGTTTTCACAAATTACCATCAACTTTAAATTGATGGTAATTAGCGATCCCTAATTAGTGAAATCGCAATTTAAAATTGCATCATGCATTGCATTTAGGGAATCGTAATTTGCGATTCCCTAAATGCATTCGCAATTTAAGTAATCGCAAATTTTGCGATTACTTAAATTGCGAATTTGCATTTGGGTTGATGCATCCCAAATTCAAAAATACCGGTCGCAAAGGGGCAGATTCTGCGAATCTGCCCCTGTGCGACCGGTATTTAGAATGATGTATGTGCCCCTAAGTGCTCTATAATGTGACACCAAAAGGAGCATAAAAACTACCTTTGCTTTAGGAGAGTAACAACTAGCATACGTTAAGGCCATGTGTGGGGCACAGCATGGGAGTATTAAGATGTAGTACATGGCAGCACTGTGCATTGGTAATGATGACTGATGGTCACAGTACTCAAGTAACAGGTGGCTCTTCAGTGCAGGATTTGGGTGCATCAAGGCCACCCTTATGAAAGATAATACTAATTGCTGCGGCCAATCATGTAAACATTTATTCGTCAGAGGTATTTTAATTTGTCAGGGTATCGTCTGGGCAATGTAAATTGATTTATGTTGTAAGTATTTTAATTTGCAACATTTAATTCTGTTGAATGTAAATTGTGAAATTTAACCAGTGGTGTTTTAATAAAGAGCATTTTAAAATACTGTGGATGTCAGTTACCACTGATTAATTCAAATACAGCTGACTCAAATGTATTCTTGAAATCCCACAAAAACAGTCAAAATACCTGTGAAAAAACTATTTTTGTGATATGGAATCCACGCCAACAACACTATAGACAAGTAGGTAAAATAATCTGTGGAAAAGCTAAAAATGATGTGTGCAAAAAAGGTGAAATCTGCTGGGAAAGTCTCAACGAGGAAAAATGGTATTTAAGAAAATGGCAGTAATAGGTATGCTTGATGCCTACTAAGAACGTAATGCATGTCTTTACAAATAGCCTCTCAATAAGTTACATTAAAAGAAAAACAATATACATGACGAATAGAGACGACAGTTCTGATTCAGCATGGTTGAGAAAATTAAGGTGAGAGTGTACCTAATTGGTTAACAGTCTCCCTGATGCCAATGTTTTCTTTAAATATACCATGAGGGAATTAAATAGATATCATCTAGGAGCCAATCATCGAAGTTACCTGTACAAGTATGCTGCTGACTTTGAGGGTTTTCAAATGAAAAATGATAAAAAGCGACAAACCTCATGCTAAATTAACTTTCATTATCAAGGCATGCAAACCTTCATTTTTATTGCACCTGAATTTACCTTACACTTTCCCTCTGCCCAAGCCTTGCTGTTCATGGTTTGGAATGCTGTTCAAGTAATTTGGGAATCTGTAGTTATGACTAGGGCATGAAGCCCAGCAAAGATATTACATAGATCTCAGAGATTAAAGCATTTTCAGTTGGTACATATAAAACGGAAAGCAGATATGGTTTCAGGATACCTGATCCTTATTGCAATTGCTGATTTCTGACCGAAGCCCTGTAGGCTCACTGTCTTCCCCCAAACCATTAAAGCCTTCACCAAAGGTCTGTGTGAACACAAAAAGCCCTTACGTAGATGAAATTAAGATTCTCTGGATGGACACACACAGTTGCATTTCGCCTCCTCTGTCCTTAGCAAGTACATACAGATGTTAAGGATGTATTTCATTGGACAGACCAATAGAATGCACCGTACTGGCTTATATATGATTGGCTGTTGCCAAACAGTCAGTGGGAAGGGATGTTTCAAAGCATGTAAAGTGTTATGGTATGACTGAGGGGTGAGGAATGAGAAGTAAGGTTAAAGGATGAGGGAGGGTGAATCAGGAGTAATGAATGGGGGATGATGGATGAGGTATGAAGAGTAAGAATGAGAACTAGGGATGATGAATGGTGGCTAAGAAGTAGGTATGATTGATGAGAGATGGTAAGTAGAGATGAGAAGCAGGGATGAGAAATAGGGGAGAAAAGTAACGCTAATGGATGAGACATAAGGATGAGAAGTAGGGTTGAAGGATAAGAAGGATGATGATTGAGAGTTAGGGATTATGGTTGATGGAGGAGATGAAGGAATGAGAAGCAAAGATAATGGATGATGGATGAGCTATAAGGATGAGAAATAGGGAAGATACATGAGAAATAGAGATAATGGATGAGAACCAGTGTTGAGAAGTAGGGATACAGGTGGATCAGAAGCAGGTATTTGAATTAGGGATGATGGATGAGATGTCATGATGATCGATGGGAAGTATGGGTGAGAATAGGGATGATGGATGAGAAGTATGGATGATTGGTGAGAAGGAGGAATGAGGAGTAGGGATGGAGGATGAGAAGAAGGGATGATGTATGAGAAATAGGGTTGAGAAGTAGGGATGATGAGAAGTGGGGATTAAAAGTATGGAAGATGGGTGCAAAGTGGGGATTAATAGTAGGAATGAGGGATGAATGATGAGAAGTGATGAACAGATCACTACCTTGGATGTTGTTAGAAATTGGGTTTCTGGTTGGCAGAGGTACGCACCCTGTCCAAGCAGGAACTACAATCCTGGTCAGGGTAAGTCAGATACACACCATAAATTAACCAGGGCTCACCCTGTGGTAGCTTGTCAGAGAGCAGTCAGGCTTAATTTATGAGGCAATGTGTAAAGTATTTGTGCAACACTTCAAACAGTAAAACTGTGAAAACACCACAAAAAGACTCCATACAGTTTAGACAAATTGCTTATATTTTTATGAGTAAAACAAGACCAAAACAACAAAAATTAAAAAAGTAGAGGTCAAGATATGAATTAAAAAAAAAAAACTGTTTTGTAGTGTCTAAAAACAAATAGTGTCAACCGGGGCTATCTGGCCGCACTTGAGCAGGTCAAATCCAAAGGTTCAGGCTGGCCGTGATGGACCACGGGTCATATACAGGGACCAGCCTTGGCCCGCTTAACAGTACCTTGGATGTGTTGACATCGAAGGTGATGCGGGGAGCAAGGGAGGAAATGTGTCGTCGTCGATCTTGCCGTTTTGGGCAATGCATTGGTTCCGAGCTGTGCACTGTTGAGGATGTGTTGTGAGTCAAGATGCAAAGAACACCGGGGCGATGCATTGTCGTCGAACCACTGGGCTGAAGGCGATGCGAGCAGCTGACCCTTGTAAAGTCGGAGAGGCATTGGAAGCTGAGGACAGTGCATTGTGCAGTTGGAGAGGCAGTGTCCACAGTCCATGCAGCAGCGGCGAAGCGGCGGCGTCAAGGGAGATGCGCTGGTTCCGAATGGCCCAGCATTGTCAATGCATGGAGTTTCATAGATGCAGCACTTTAAACTCACATCCAAGGGCCCAGGACTAGATTGGCACAACTTCGCAGAGCTGGTCTCATAGCAGACAGAGTCCAGGTGCTGTTTGCAGGTTGAAGAGGGAATTCGTTGATATCCCTGAGACTTCAGAATGCAGGAGGCAAGCCAACAAGCCCTTGGAGATACTTATTGTTCTGGGATGTAGAGATGCAGGTCCAGTCCTTATCACTCCCAGGCAAGAGGGCAGCAGGCCAACACATCAAATCAGTTCGGCAAAGTAGCAGTCCCTCCAGAAGCACAGCTGTCCTTCTTCCTGGCAGAATGTCCTCAGTTCTAGAAGAGTTCTGAGTTGGTGGTGTCAGAGGTCCAGTACTAATACCCAGTTGGGACCTTGAAGTGGGGGAGACTCCAAGAAGATGCCTTTGAAGTGCACAAGTCCCAATCTTTCCTTCCCTGGCTCCAGACTCACTACAATGGATCATGCAACCCTTTGTGTGGGGACAGGACACAGCCCCTTTCAGGTGTGTCAGCTCCTCCCTCCCATCCTGCCCAGGATGCCCCTTCAGGATGTGGATGGCCCATCAGTCACACCTAAGCTCCCTTTGTGTGCGGCTGTCTAGAGGGAATGCACAAAGCCAGCTGTCACCCACCTCAGACATGTAATCAGAGACAGGCAGAAGGCACCAAATGGTTACAGTAAGAAAATGCCAACTTTATAAAAGTATTAAAAGAAGAGCACACCTCTTGCGCTCCCACTGTCGCACTGCAAAACGTGGGAATTGATCCCGCCAATGTATTATTTTTATCCGGTACTCCAATGTAATCTCATTATAACTGTTTCATTATCCAATATTTATTCCATATACTGTTATCTTCACATCATAACGGAGACAGTGTGATCAAATCTGTAGTCTTTGGGCTATCCACGGACACTGGATGCACGCACTTACATATAAGTTTTGAACCTTGGAATAATTTAAAGGGAAGGAGTGCAAGCTCTATATATATGTTTTCTGCTTCGCAATTTATCGCCTTCAGGAGCTCTGCACCCTATGGTCACAATGGATGTTGAATAATGGGAAGTACAATGAGTAATGAATTCGTCATCACGGAGACAGAAGACATGAAGTTAATTCCAAAAAACATTCTTGGACATTTAGCATGAACAGTTGAAGTTGATTTTTATGGCAGCCGAAAAACCGGGACTGTTTCATTTTTTATTTTCATGTTGCTCTTGGGATTAGTTATTAACAATGCAGACATGTGCACGTATTTTTTCAAGATTAATGATATTTTTGGAGTTTATTTCACGTATTTAGTTTGAATGGTACAATGGTTTCGTAACACAACCTGTGGGAAAGGGGAGGTTTGTTTTTAAAACGACAATGTATTAGTTTGATACACGCGCATGCAAATGATTTAGAGGTTGAGGAGTGGGGTGGATTATGGGAGTGTGAGTCTTTTGACAGAATTATGGAGGTAATTGATAGAAACAGCTGGGGAATTCAGTCACGTGAGGTAATCTTGATAAAAGGGAGAGTGAACACAGCTGATAATTTGGATTACGATCGAGAGTAGGAAGAAGCAGTCTGTTAACGGAGTACCGAATGAAGGGCTAGAGCACTGAAGGTGACTGTTTTTTTGAAAGGTAAAAATGCGGGATATGGAGAAGGAGGGGTGTTGAGGAGGAGAGTGAAAGGGGAGTAGAGTAGGGGAGGACTCACAAGCCAGAGCATGGTTTTTTGATGAAATGGTCGGCACGATGTTTTTTACGTTTACAGTATATGAAGGGTAACCACAGTTGTGGGTGACATTGGGAGAAACACGGGGTAATAAGCAGTAGTATTTGAATTTTGTTTGTTTAAGACATGAAGTTGAAAATGAGCTTGCCAGATTTAGACGCTGTGTTTAACATCTAAAACATTGTTTACAAATGTACTTATACTGTCTATTGCATTTTCAGTAACCCCTGACGAAGAGCCAAGTAGGCTCGAAATGCATTGGGTATTCACAAAGCGTGTTAACTTCAAAAAGTGGTTGATGTGGACGTACCTCTGTATAAAGCTTGGATTGGTGTACAATTGGTATTTGAAGACGTTAATAAAGACTACAGATTTGATCACACTGTCTCCGTTATGATGTGAAGATAACAGTATATGGAATAAATATTGGATAATGAAACAGTTATAATGAGATTACATTGGAGTACCGGATAAAAATAATACATTGGCGGGATCAATTCCCACGTTTTGCAGTGTGACAGTGGGAGCGCAAGAGGTGTGCTCTTCTTTTAATACATGAGTATTGACTGTGGTTTGGGCGATCTACGGACACTGGACGCACGCACTTACAGATAAGTTTTGAACCTTGGAATAATTTAAAGGGAAGGAGTGCAAGCTCTATATATATGTTTTCTGCTTCGAACTTCATAAAAGTGACATTTTCAGAATTACAATTTAAAATCCAACTTCACTGTAAGTTGTGTTTTTAAATTTTGATTCCAGAGACAGCAAATTTGGGTGTTCTTGCTCTTCCCAATTGGAAATTACACTTATAAAATGTAATAAGGCAATCCCAATGATACCCTATGGGAGAGATAGGCCTTGCAGTAGTGAAAAACGACTTTAAGAGTATTTCACTATCAGGACATGTAAAACTCAGAAGTACATGTTCTACTTTTTAAATATGCTGCACCCTGCCCATGGTCTGTCCAGGGACTACCTTAGGGGTGACTTATGTGTATTAAAAAGGAAGGTTTGGGCCTGGCAAGAGGGTTAACTTGCCAGGTCGACATGGCAGTTTAAAACTGCATACACAGGCTCTGCATTGGCAGGCCTGAGATGTGTTTAAAGGGCTACTTAAGTGGGTGGCACAATCAGTGCTGCAGGACCACTAGTAGCATTTAATTTACAGGCCCTGGGCACATGTAGTGCACTGTACTAGGGATGCCAATTGTTGATAAGCCAATGTTACCATGTTTTAAGTATAGGACACATGAACTTTAGCACTGGTTGGCAGTGGTGAGGTGCCCAGAGTCCTAAAGCCAACGAAAGCGAATTCAGCAAACAGGGGTGGAGGATGGCAAAAAGTTTGGGGGTGACCCTGCAAAAAGGGCCATTTCCAACAGATTTCCTAGAATGGATGCTCTATTCCTGTTGCAATTAGCTCCTAATACTGGTGGACTTAATAGCAGAGCTGAAAACCAATCCCTGCCTGAAAGTCTACCATTTGCCAAGCTCTAAGTAGGGTGGTTATGCCCCGGAGTAGGTTGTTTAACCCCCATATCCTATCTAAATCCATTAAAGCCGTCATCTAAATGTGGCTCTTACCAGTGTTCAACCATAGCGTTTGTGCTTTATGCAAACACTTCTACATAACTCTCTTTAAAAACTAGGCCTGAGCCTGAATTGCTTAATATGTGAACGTTTGGGCAGCTGACAGTTCTTAATGTGTTAATTTTCTCTGTCTTGCAGGAAAACGTTTTTGCCTCGGAGCAGGCCTGGCTTCGATGGAGCTGTTCATCTATTTCACCACCATCCTGCAGAACTTCAAGCTGAAGCCTACCGTCAGTCCTGAAGAAGTTAATGCATGCCCAAAAGGAATATTTCTGTCTAATGTACCCTACCCATTCAAATTCTCTTTGGTCCCACGCTAATTCCAAGACTGCTATGTCTAATCTACACTACATTTTGCTTTAAGATGAAATTTTCATATTAATCAATTTAAAGGGGACAAGTCCCTGAATAAAATACATTTGACCCCAAGATGAAGCATCTCCCAGTTTTCAAACCTGTTTCCCTCAGCGTTTACATAATTTCTATTGTTTGGATCACTGATGTACTGAAACAGGCGGATACATTACCCAGCACAAAAGCCATTGTATTATTGAAGAAGTACTGTTAAATCTAATTGGTTGGGCTGTGTTGTGGTGCATGCATGCAAGTATATACAACTACAAGCACACAATCACACCATGGTTAGAGATATACATGAATTCCCATCAACATGTGTATATGCATGCTCAGTCAACATGCATGGAATCTTTCAGAGACTTAGGGGCATATTATCAAGCCCTTTATCGCCGCGTTAGCGGCACTTTTCTGCCGCTAATGCGGCGATATTTTTATCACACTATTAACAAGCTGCAGCTAACGGGCCTTAGCGTGAGTTTTTTGGCAATAGCGGCCATTTTTTTATCTCTAAGCATGTCAGCGATATATATCGCTAATGACATGCAAAGTAGGCATTCCTGACTTAAACTCCATTGAAACAGTCGCAAACACAACTTCCCTCTATTATCAATGCCCGCGAAGCGATAAGAAAAGTCGCGCTAACCGCGCTTTTCGCTGGAATTTAACGCCTGAAAAAAACTTGCCTTAACCATCTTGTCAATGGGGGTGGATTGTTAGGTTAAGTACACACTTACCTATTAGCAAGCTTTTTATTAGCGCAGTTAATTTAGCGCTGGAATTCTCACGCTATTGCTGGTTTTACTCGCTATCGCTAGATTTCCTATCGCCTTTGCGATACGCGTTGATAATACAGCGCTATCACGGCGAGGAAATCCAGCGATGGCCGGCGATAAAAAAAACAGCGCTAAGCGCGCTTTGCGGTAATTATCGCAGATCCTTGATAATATGCCCCTATACCTTTATGCTAAGTGATAGTTTAGGTTTCTAGTCTTTAATCCTACACAGACCCAATCTTCCCCTTCATTTGATGTACATAGCATTACTCCTACATTTGAAACATACAGACACACAAACATAAAATCACATGACAATTTCACAAACAATGAGATTATGAAGGGTCAGCCGAACAACCGTATATGAACCTGGTAAGTAAATATCTATCTAGAGATGGTTCTGTATAGGGATTAGTTAAACTCAACTACTCATACACAGTAAGCACGGCCGGACTGGGAACTTAAAACAGCCCTGGCAAAAATTCTAACTTCAGCCCCGTGTGCAGACATGCTATTGTGTGCTAGAGCCAGAGCAACTTGTTAATGTTGCCACTGGAATTGCGTAACGTGCACCTCCACTCCTGGAGGCCGAAACCAGCCTCCAAGTGGAAAACCCGGCCTTCCGGGGCTCCAGCTTCTCAGGGGATTGCCCGCTTGCCCGGCTGGCCAGTCCGGCCATGGGAATCAGTCACTACTGGTAACTGTTTCTTTCAAACACATTAAATGACCTTGTGTTATAGCCCACGTAATGATAAACTTATGCACTGCTAAACATACTACTTAAATTAATTTGTTCCATCAACACATCATTCATCAAAACAAAACACGTTGACAATATGCAAATCCTTCAATGGTGTTTCCTATGCCTATAGGTATTTTTAAGTTTTGGGACCAACTCTGCAACTGAATATATTTAAACTTAGACATACCCTCTTCTAGCCTGTTATGTAGTGACATCCATGGTAAAAGTGAACCCTCAAAAGCGAGGTCCCCCCACACCCTAAGCCCTGCTGCTCTAAGAGGTAGTGCAAGCCTGTCTTTCAGGCAGTCTGGTGCGCCTGGAGAGTCCCACAGGGGGGCCCGAGTTGAAAAATAATTGAGACCAGTACACTGTTTAATGCTAGCCCAAGTCAGAGCCATCCCCAGCAGGACTTTTAGCCTAATCTTCTTGAAGAACTTCTGTTCTCCAAATTTGAACAGAAATCCCTCCTGAGATAGACCAGCACCCTTTAACATGGCAGAGAACATGGCCCCCACCTCTGTGTGGTCTGGGGTTTTTAAGAGCATTCTCGAGTGCGACAGCTGGAAGGCCCATGCATAATATTGCAGATCAGGAAGTGCAAGACCACCCTTCTCCCTCCTGCGCCTAAGCTTCTTCCAGGCGATCCTGGTAGCCCTGTAAGCCCAGACAAAAGAGTTGATTGCCTGCTGAAGATTAACTATGGCTGGTTTTTCAAAATGAAGAGGGATGGTATTGAAATGGAAAGTAATTTTCGGTAGCACCACCATCTTAACCAGGTTAATCCTCCCCAAGATGGTCAAGGGGAGGTGGGCCCATGATTTCATTAGTTTCTGACACTCCCTGGAGACATTTGCCAGGTTAGTCCCTGAGATCTTATCAATGTCCTGCACTATTCTCACCCCCAAGTACCTCATATCACGCTTGGTCTGATATTGACACTGCGCCAGGTTCCACGTCATAACCTCGGTTTTCTCCGCGTTGACCTCATAACCGGATACCTGCCCGAAGTCCCATGCTAAGCTAATGACATGTGGAAAAGTCATCGCGAGATCAGCAGAAAGAATCAAAACATCATCGGCGTACAGGGCTACCTTCCTCTCCCAGTCACCATACTTAAAAGGCTGAATACTAGACTCCTCTCTTAAGCGCTGAGCAAAAGGCTCAATATATAGGTCAAAAAGAAGAGGGGAGAGGGGGCAGCCCTGCCTAGTACCTCTGGTGATCTTAAAGGGTTTAGTCAGTTTACCATTGACCAGGAGTCTCGCCGATGGATCTCGATAAATGAGTTGAATGACTCAGCAGAATTTCTCACCCAAATTGAATTTTTCCATAACTGCCGAGAGATATACTCAATTGACCCTTGTCAAAGGCCTTGGTGGCGTCTAATGTTATTGCTGCGAGGGAGAGCGAAAAGGTGGTGGCCAAATCTATTGCACCCACAAAATCATAGGTAAGGTCGGCTAAATTCCTGCCCTTAACAAACCCTTTTTGATCAGGTTGAAGCATGCCTCCCGCTACAGAACCCAGCCTATCTGCCAGGATCCTGGCAAAGATTTTATAATCTGCATTCAGCAGAGAGATAGGCCTGTAGGACCCGCAACTTGCTGGGTTCTTACCTGCTTTCAAAATCAGGGTAATAGTAGCTTCCCCCCATGAACCTGGGGGCCTTGCGACGCCGGATAAAATCTCATTAAAGAGTAATGTCAGAGTCGGAATGATCACCTCCCCAAGAGATCTATAGAGTTCTGCAGGGAGCCCATCGGGCCCAGCAGCTTTCCCTACTTTACAAGCAAAGATGGCCTTCCTCACCTCTTCCTAAGATATGTTCAGCTCTAGATCTTTCTGCTGAGACAAATTCAGGGGGGTGAGCGTGCTCCCCCGCAACCACTCTTCAGCCATGGTTTTATCCACCACGCTATCCTCACGGTACAACTCCTGAAAGAAAGCAAAAAAGGCGTCGCCAATCTCTTCGTCTGTAGACAGAGCAATAGCCCTATCTGCACTGTCAATTTGTTTAATGAGATTGCGCATCCTGTCGGACTTCGCCTTCCATGCCAGAAGCTTGCCTGCAGCTTCTCCATACTCGAAATGGGCAAGCTTACTCACCTCCCACCTGCTTGTAACCCTTGTCCGAATAGTAGTGCCCAGCTGATCCTTTAATTTGCTTAATTTGGCCAGATTTTCCTGGTGCTTCTCAGAGTCAGCCTCTCTATTTAAACTCAACTCTACTATCTTCATCTCTGCCTCCTTGTGAGCCACCTCCTCCCTATATTATCTGTTCTTATGACATACCCTGCTTGTAATCATGCCCCTTAAAAAGGCCTTTAAGGAGGAGCAGCTGGTGGTAAGACCGCCGGGGAGGAAGGAGGTTTCTTTTCTTTACTGGGCCATTGAGGAGGCTATCGATGGGGATTTTAAATTGGTGGAAGAACTGTGGGGGGGCCAAATGAACAGTGCGAATATTTTTGGCAAACATCTTTTAATACCTTGTTTGCTGCTGTAAAACCAGCTTGGCTGAGGAGGAACCATTTGTTTACGGTTCATAGGGTTTATTTATCACCGCTAAGATTGACCAAAATGTCGAAGGGGCCTCCAGTTCGCTGTAAAATATGTGATTTAGAAGGCGCCTCTGACATACATATGTTTAAGGAATGCCCTGCAATAGTAGAATTTTGGGGAAAAGTAGGGAAAACCGTTGCTGACATCTTGGGACTTTCAATCCAAATCAATGTTGGCCTGAAATTTTTTTGTATATCTAGTGGAATCAGTGGCCCTGCTAGGTTGTTCCTCTTCTATGCAGTGCTGTTGGCTAGGAGGGAAATCTGTAAAAGATGGGTGGAAGTTGCACCTCCTTCACATTCTGAGTGGTTGTCTTCTTTATTTACAACATCCAGGTTAGATTTGTGTAGAACGCAGAGTAGTAAAAAGAAAGCACTATGGGATTTTTTACTTACATGGTCTAATGCTTAACCTATAAAGATATCTGGATCCTATGATTATGCCTCTTTTGAAACTCCTTTGACTGTGTTAGGTCTCCCAGTCCTTCCACCTATAGGCCAACATTAACAGTCACCGTTTCTATTGGAACCAGAGGGGAGTCTGACCACCCCTTTCCATCTTGGGGCCAGTGTCATCTTAAGACTGTTCTGTACCGGTAGGCGGGGCGCTTCCTCCTGGTCCCCATCCAGCAGCCTACGTCTCCTTAATATTGAGTAATGGTATGGACGGCTTATTTTGTCTACTGGGGTCTGAGGCAAATGAGGATATAAAAAAAATATATATATATGCAAATCCTTCTCTTCCCACTCCTTATATAATATTTATTACATCATGGATGTCCAACATTGTATATCAAGTCCAAGGTAGACCCCTCGAGTGAACTGCCCAGGCAGTGAAACCAACTATAATTTCGTTACAGTCTTGTCTCTTAATGTAATGGATACTCCTACTACTGTGCTTGTTCAGATAGATCCTCGTTCCACTGAAATGTCGACACGTTTCAACCTGTGTACTTTAGGCCTCCTCAAGACATTATACAAGGAGATGCAGGGGTCCTGCCCTACAAAAACATATGCAAAAAAATATAATCACCTATTATTTACAAAATTAAAACCAATATCACAGCCAATGGTCAGATCATCAAGAGTACGCCCCATCTAGAGTGTGGTTTAAAACATCTAAATGATTACACATGTAATTTTACATTGTGTCATGCCACACTGATTTAGTAATTATATTTAATTTCATTATTATGTAGTCACAAACATTCTGTCTGTATCCTACGTACAAAAATTATTTTTTTTAGTAGCAGACACCCCACGGAGCCAAGTGACCTATAAAACAAAGACCCTTATCGCAGCTGTGTGGACAGCACAAGACCGCCAATAGTCCTAAAGTGGGTTCCAGTCCACCGACATGAGACGTCCCCAGCCACCCTCACCTCAGCCTTAGGCAGGCTCTGTTCCCTACACATCGATGGAACAGTGGCCCAAATGTGGTCTTACTCAAATAAAGTGATAGCCAGTTGGGTAAAACAGGTACTGATACAACAATTCCCATACAATAGCTTCTAGTCAACTGGGAAAGGCCTATACTCATTACTTTGACACACAAACTAAGGGGCAGATTTACAAGAAACTGACACATCTGTATAGATGCACCAGTTTCCCTGCGCCTGAGTGAAAAACCTTGCGCCACCATAGATGCACCGTATTTACAATACGGCACACTATGGCGCAAGGATTGACAGATGCGTCAGAAATTCTGACGCATCTGTTGGCGGAAAAGTTACGCAGTGCTGGAGTCGTGTCGCAAGCACGACGCAACTCCAGCAATGCGTGTTGCGGCCTATTCCCAATACACTGCGTCTCTCCTTACGCCTGCTTCAAGCAGGCGTAAGGTTTTGACGCAGTGGCGTACTAAAGGTCATCACTGCGTCACTTTTACGAGGCTTTCCTGCGTGGGAATGCCTAGCCTGCATACATTATACCTGGCGCAGGTATAATGAAACGCAGGGCTTTACAACGTGACGCATCTCCCTAGATGAGTCACGTTGTAAATTTGCCGCATTTTTTACGCCGCCGTTGCGTCACAAAAGTGACACAACGGCAGCGAAAAAGTGTTGCAAGGGGCTTGTAAATCTGCCCCTTAGTCTTATCTAAATTTTATACATAAGTAGGCTAGCTGGGTGCACAAAAATCTATGACAAATGCTAAATACTCACCATAAATATGCGAGAAATGAATTGCACCATGGCCCAGTCCAGCTTGTTCCAAAACCTTTGGCTCAAACCATCAATTCAACTCTACTTGTGTCCTGCGTATCTCGAGCTAAAACAGATATGCTGCACATTAAATGGCTGTGTGACCACACACAGATGCAAGGAGAACGTATAATTTGCCAAAACTCAACAGTACCTGCTCCATATAAGACTTCCTGTGTGCTGGATCAAAGCGGTCAGGATGCTGTCACCACAGAGAACATACACCACGTTAACCAGGCAGTACTTATATAGTTAACTCTATTGGCCGGCTGAACGGGGCACACACTGGGTAAAACCAGAACAATCTTGAAATAGAATCTTTGTGATGTGAAGCGCTGTAGCTGGCTCCATGGGATGCCTGTACGGATTATCTGGCAGTTCTTGAATACAATTAATCATAAAACTTTTACACTTGTAGTGCACACCTATACCAAAGTAGACTTGGACGCAATTCTTATAGTGATGAGCAGAGGGGTTAGATAAATACCATTATTATAATGTAGACTATTGTCTATATGCAAATGTATGTGAGTTGCTCCTCACTGCCATGGAGTAATCACAGTGAATAGCTTGTCATTATCATTCAGGCCCCTTTGTACGGTATCGCATTTTGCAATCAACCTGGCTTCTTGTCTATGTGTTGTAATTCTACTGATCCATCCCTGGGATCCTGAGTTATTACAGACAGCACTAATGAGAGGATGTCATTCTCAGAGTGATTCAGTTCTTTGGAGCTCGCAACTAAGGGTGCCCCTGTGATATTGCACCTAATTCTCGATCTATGCAGAATGGACCTCTTTTTCACCTTCTGAGATGTTTGACCAACATAATATAGATTGCCTGGGCATGATATGCAATGCACAACATTCTTGGTGTTCCAGTTAGAAAACTATTGTTGTTCCAGAAGGGTGTCATTCATGATTACTTCTTTGATGTTCCTAGTGTACTTACAGACTCTGCTTGTGTTACATTTAAAATGTCCTTGCAGTGGGGGAAGTCCTAGTATGGAAGGAATATCTGTTCTTCATGTCTTATTAGTCTTGGCTGCTCTCATTATATATTGATGGATATTTTTACCTTTTTTAAAGGTATAAAGGAGCCTAGGAACATTAAAGCTCTGCACTAATTTAAAGTTTTATTGTGTGGGGCTATACATGAGGACGAATGTCGGGGAGCGCTGTTGTCCTTCACTCTGGGCTGTAGCAGAATTTCCCTGTGGGTGCACCAGGCACATGTAAATGCCCCAATAACAAGTTTGAGGAGGTATTACTCAACTGCAGCACCACATTAATAGGCATGCATGTACATATATGGGCATGCCAAGTCACTGCCAACACATATCCTGGTACTCTCAACATATATCCTGCATTTCCTTATGAAAACTGATTGCTTGTGTCATATGCAACACATTGATTGGTATTTCAGTTGCATGCCCAAATCTTTTCCTCATTTGACACACATTGCTTCTAAAACAGAGGGATGCAAATTAGAGTTAGGATAGTGATCAAACTTATGGCCTGATTACGAGTTTGGCGGATGGGATACTCCGTCACAAACGTGACGGATATCCCATCTGCCGTATTACAAAATCATTATATCCTATAGAACTTGTAATACGGAGGACAGGATATCGTCACATTTGTGGCGGAGTATCCCATCTGCCAAACTCGTAATCAGGCCTTTAGTAAGAAATAACAAGGGCGACACAATATATCAAACTTAACCTGGGTACTAAACATCTGACAGCATTTAAAGCCTGTCTCCACCTGTGAACACTCTCCATTTCTTCTGAGCATAGGACAGTGACGGTTGCTATGCCAAGATCCTGTTTACATTTAATATTGCAGCCAACTGAAATGGTAGGTCTTGATTCTCGTGCTCATAGATTCCTTTAAGGTTTCCACCAATTCAAAAATGACACATTAATTTCCATTATTTCAAGTGCTCGACTATCTGGGAATCAATTAACCCTTGTATTGAGCAAGTTTTAAAATATTTGCATACTTTTTCATTACAGAATTCACATTGGTGCATGGATGTTTAGGTGGGGCACCATATGTGCCCCCCTGGCCCCATAGTAGAGGCCCACATGGGACGGGGGACCTGCTAGGGGCCCCCTAAGTCCATTTCTGGCTGCCTGTTCATGGCGGTGGGACCGCCATGAACAGTGAGTCGGAAAGGGATATACTATTCCCTGCAGCACCGCCCTATTGTAAGGGTTGGGAAAGCAACCGCCGTCCCGACGGCTCCTTGAGCCTGTCGGAGGCGGCGGGCTTTCCCCCACCTAACTCTCTCCGACCGCCCTGAATCGTAACCTGGCGGTCGGAGCGATGGCATAGATGTCGGTGGGACCGCCACCGATCCAAAGTCTTTACCTTATATTGTGTTACCAATGTACTTCTCTTTGGTCATTTTATGTTATTCATGCAAACAGTATTTTACTCAGCGCTGTATATTCACCATACAAGGGAAGGGATCACATATTGTCTGCATGGCAGCTATTCAATAAAAGTTCATTCGTTAATTATTTTAGCAGACTGTTTTCATACCTTGATACATTTATGCATTTTGGATGAGTATAAGCCTGTTAGTGAAAATAACGTTTTTAAGTAAATAATGAAGTGTTTCAAAACATAGTCATGACACTGTCATATTATAACCAGAAAGCATCACCATGCAACTCCATATTCCCAATACTGCTGCTACTTCAGTCAGGCGTTACGTATATCCTGCCCAACCATTTTTTTCAAGTAGCAAGTATTTCTATCATCCTCGCGCACTCACCTAGTTTAGTATCATTGTATGGCTAAGTTCATTCATTGCGTTGTCATCAAGTGCCCAGGTTTTACCCCTCTCTCTCCCTTCCCCTGTTGGCCAGTTATCTGCCTCTGCACAATATCTCAGAGACCAGACAACCAGCTCTCTAAAACAGCATTTGTGAGGCCAGTTCAATAAGACAGTCAGTGCCACAGAGGCAATGTATAGGCCTTGGGAATAATTTTGCTATTATAATTGGACTCCAGGAAATGGCTACTGCTGCTCAGCCCACTGAAAGGCCAAGACCCTCATCTTCGGGCTTTGACTTACAGGACTAGTGCGGTCAGCTAGTCAAAGGCTTCTCTTGGAGATGCTCAGAAACTTTTAACACCACCTTTACAGTGCACAATATTTGAATCAACAGGCCAATGTTGTTTACCTTTTTTAATAACTATGACTTAAAAGTCATAGTTAAAGGTGAAAGGGCCTGGCCCATACATTCTAGATCTGTTCTAGACTCACGATCCGATGGTTCTTTTTAGTAGCATAAAAGCATAGAGGGGAGAAAGTTCTTTATTATTATCAAATCAATTCAAAGGAAATCCTTTAGACTCAAAGTAACCACAGAGAACTAAATGAGGTTAGATAATTTAATGCAAAGCCAGAAATAACTGAACCTAAAGACAACTCAAGATGAGAGTGTACAAGTAATTAGCAAAAAAACAAATCAGCGCACCCATCGCAATTTATGAAGCATAAACAGAACAATTAATTCAAGGAATAGAATGCAAAGGATCAAAGCGCATGAGTCCAAATTTCCCTGCATTGAGGGTTGATGAAAATAAAGCATTAGTCTATCCCTACACTATCGCTAGCATGGCATCCCTACTTAGTAATCTCATAAAAAGTTAAATAAAAGGTGTCAGCATATGGAGTTTTCCTAAGAAGTCTCTCCACATCAATGGGTCAGTAGCATGAAGCTATACAGCTCATCCTAAGAGGCTCTCTCTCCTAAGGCAGAGAAGAAGAAGAAGTGGGCACTTTCCCTACTTGCATCACAATCTACAGGTAACTTTTCCCAACAGGCCTTGCGACGAGTCACGCCATCCACTCAGTACACGTTCCCATAGGTAAATTTCCACTGGACAGCGATTCTCCTGAACAGCAGCATTGCTGACCTTGATTCCCAGGCCTTCTCTGGTGTGAAACACAACAACTTCTCTTATCGTTCTCGCCTGACTAAGAAAACAGGGACATTATTCTAGCTGACAAAGACGCTTCTTCCACCTGCAACACAAACATGAGAAAGAACAAAATCCACAGCACACCTGAAATTCAAACTGTTAATCCTAAAATGAGAGCTTCCAGGGAAAATGCATTTCAGGCCTACAATTTCAACTAACATATGAAAATGGCACATGAACTTTACGAGTTTGCATAGGAAAATAAACACATTCAATTAGTATTACTACCTACATCTAAATTAACACGTTCCATAAGCACATTAAATACCTGAATAATTGTCAGCTGCTCAACACAAATTCTTCACGTTACTGTTTTCAGCTAGGTGCATTTACTTTCTACGTTATTTGTTCCATGTTACATCCAAATAACCTAAAACACCTCACGTTTCACATTATTACATTTCAAATCTAACACTCCAAGTTAATACGACAAAGAAATATATGTTGATGCGAACTACACGTGTCATCATAATGCACCCCACCAATTAAAATGCGTTTTCCGCTATATCAAAGGATTTAGCAAAAATGCATAGAATACAAGTAAAGGATTTCAGCACCAAATGGGGATATTCTGAAAGTCCTTGGAAGATAATTACTCATTCCTAAATGTGGGAATGCTAGAAAAATAAAGGTTTGACACCTGTGTGTATATACTACTTATGCTGCTGGGTGATCTATACCTGGTTGAGCACGAACAGTTGAGAATGTTTACAAGTGTATACGAGTTCAGTCTTATTTGCTTGTAGGGCACATCTGCAAAAGATGCTAGATTCAGGTGAAGTGCAGCCTACACCTTCACCCCAATAATAGATGATCCTGGTCCCAGTGACAAGCAGGGAGTCACTGTGATTACAAAAGTGAGGGGCAATGATGCCAGAGGCATTAGGAGGAGTCGTAAGTCTCTGGAGACTCCACAGACACATTAAAGGGGAATGCAAGGACCCCCTTAAAGGGGCCGGAGAAGGGGCTGATTCTGTGAGGTGGTTTTGGATGATACAACTTTCGTGGCCAGGCTGTACGTAGGCCAATGGTAGAAGGAGAACGGGAGGGACAGTAAGAATGTATAAAAACAGACATAAATGGTATAGGCCTCTGGGGGTGGGAGACCTTTTTTGGAAAATAATAAAAACAGTGGTTTTCATCAGGAGTTTTGCAACTCTTCCTTCGTTCTTTGCTACCTTGGTCACTGAGCAGAAGGATGAAGCTCTGTCAGAGGGGTGATGATGAGAGGATTGGAGAAATAACTTTTTAAGTTGAAGCAGTTCACCTTGGGTGGCCTGTGCAGTGGAAGTAGCATTCTAGTATTGGCATTTGGCCACTGAGACAGGTAAGAGGTCCTCAGGGGAGGCTAAATTCAGCCGGGCCTTTGGAGTTCTTGAGATGAGTTTGGGTTGGTTCTAAGTAGTGCAGATTACAGAAACAAATGTCTTTCTTAATTCTAGATCAAATCCATTGCTCAAAAAGCATAGCAGCAACAATCTGTCTTGCCCTTGAACCAATTGTTCCTCTGGCTTGCTGTACAGAGCGTCGTCTGGTCTATAGGGGCAGTTTATAGTTAAAGGTTGGGACATTTGGTGTTCGATCAATAAGCCACTGAGCTACTGAACGGTTTTGAGGGATGCACGAAATTTAAGGACATGCTGTTTTATTCATAGTCCACTCCCAAGGTGATAAAGCATCCCATAATATTTTCAGGACCCGAAGATTTATAGTGTTAGTATAAATTCCCTAATACCTGCAGGGTATGTGGATTCACTCACAAAAGCACTACTCCATTCAGAGACTGTTACAGTCCAAATAGGAACATAGGCCCATATTTACCAAAAATGTGTACACTGCAGCCAGCCACCTTAATGCATTGCGCTGTGCTGCATGAACGAGAAAGGGCAGGAATGCGTCGTATTTATCATTATACGGAGCATTGCTCTCCTTTGCTAGAGCTGGCACACTTGCCAAGGAGACTCCCTTGCGTCATGTTGCAAGTGTGCCTGCGTTGTAGGCAGGATTGTTTTTGTGCAGGAAGGGAGACCTTCCTGCACATAAACACTCCTTTGAGGTATTTTCCTCTTTCTATGTGTGTTGCAGAATGCAGCACACTTAAAAAGAGGAAACGATGAGAAATACAATTATTTCTCCTTGTTGTGCTTCTGGTGGGGAGGCATACAATTCTGACGTATTTCCAGGTCTACCAGCGTTGGTAAATCTGGTGATGCAAAATTAATGGGTGGATGCATGGGAACATCCAATCTTCACCTATGGAAGCCGCCCTGCCTGCAGAGCAACACAAGGCAGCGATTTGCGCTGCCTAGCATTACTCTGGATTTATCAAGCCAGACAGGGCTACACAAAGTGGCCTTCCGTGACTTGATAAATCTCATTTAGGTTTTGCGTCGCAATTTGCGCCCCTTGCGTGGCGCAAGGGTGACACAAAACCTTGATAAATGTGCTCCATAGTATGTGAGAGATAGTCATTTTTTCAGATGGTAACAATGGTTCGGCCCTCGGACTTTGCATTAACAAGTGCCATTCTTTCAGTCTGTTTGCCATTCTGCAAACATTTTGCTGAAACCAATAATTTAAACACAAGAGTCTCATCTATGGTTGCTTGTAGCATTTGGTGATTAAACCGGACATAAAAAAACTCAACTACACTAATTGGTACAGGTAGTGGTAGGGGGGTCTGCAGCAGCCAGGAGAATGCAGTGGACAGAGAAACTGGAATTTGTACAAGTGCCTACAAGTGTAACCCACCTTCATGTGGATCTTCGTACACATGCAGAAGCCCTGCAATGGGAGCCCCTTTCCATCATGGATTCGTCACAAAGGCCACATCCACCTCGCACTAAGGAATTTAGGTCTTACTTTTAGTCAGCACGTATTTTTCAAGAAAAGGATATTAGGCAGCCTCCACTTTACAGTTGCATGACAAACGCCTGAAACTTGACTCTATAACTAGCCACCATCAGCCTCCGGTCATGTCATGGGCTGCTGAGTTGGACTGGAGTCCCTGTTGATGAAAGGAGGTACAGTGTAGGTGACACTCATATCACCAGCAGTGTCCCAGAGGATACATTGCTTGAAAACATCACACTAACTCACTGTGGGCAACTATTTAGTTTTTTTTTAACACAATCCTCTCTAGTAAGAAAACATGCTAGGATGCTACCAAATGATAAAATGAGGGGCAGTGAGCAATAGAGGTAAGGTACAAGAAACGTCTGGCTCTACATCATGTCATTGTGATCATGAGTAGGGTGGATGCACACTGCCTCACATCCCAGCACTCAGTTTGCCCCAATGCATCATAGTAATTGCAGTGCATCATAACACTTACTTCGGTGACAGGCTTTAGTTTTCACCCTTGTTGGTGCAGCCAGTGATGTGTATCTCTAGACACATGTTTCAGGATAGTTGTCCTTCTTCAGTAGAGAGCAACACATTCTTTTTGGGGGTGCAGGAAATGCTTCCCAAAGTCTTCTCAGGTCTCTGTAGCACTCGCTGGGCGCAGGTGCATCAACCAGAGCTCATCAGCTCATTAGCTCAAGGGTGCCTTTTCAAACAGGAGGAGGGTGGGCACACACTGCCTCACATCCCAGCACTCAGTTTGCCCCGATGCATCATAGTAAATGCAGTGCATGATAACACTTACTTCGGTGACAGGCTTTAGTTTTTCACCCTTGTTGGTGCAGCCAGTGCTGTGTATCCCTATACACGTGTTTCAGGATAGTTGTCCTTCAGTAGAGAGCAACACATTCTTTTTCGGGGTGCAGGAAATGCCGCCCAAAGTCTTCTCAGCTCTCTGTACCACTCGCTGGGCACAAGTGCATCAACCAGAGCTCGTCAGCTCATTCGCTCAAGGGTGCCTTTTCAAACAGCAGGAGGGTGGGCGCACACTGCCTCCCATCCCAGCACTCGGTTTGCCCCGGTGCATCATAGTAAATGCAGTGCATGATAACACTTACTTCGGTGACAGGCTTTAGTTTTTCACCCTTGGTGGTGCAGCCAGTGCTGTGTATCTCTAGACACGTGTTTCAGGATAGTTGTCCTTCTTCAGTAGAGAGCAACACATTCTTTTTGGGGGTGCTGGAAATGCTGCCCAAAGTCTTCTCAGGTATCTGTACCACTCGCTGGGCGCAAGTGCATCAACCAGGGCTCGTCAGCTCATTAGCTCAAGGATGCTTTTTCAAACAGTGTTATATTCCATATAGGTACCCCAATATAGGCTCGGGTAACATTCCAACCTTTCACCTATATTCGTCCTTACATTACATACATAACGGGCTGCAGTATTGACCCTTTGCTTAGTTACGGTACTGCTTACAGAACATGGGGTTTTCCCTGAACAATAGCCTCCTACATTATGCATGAGGATTCTTGGATTCTCGGAAACTCAGCAGGACTACCATCTCCTGCATAATAACTATGTACAAGGTTTATTCCAGGCGTCATCCTAAGTCCGACAAGTGGCACAGGAAGGTAGAACCCCCGGGGAGACCTTTGGGTATATAAACATCACATCTTGCTGAGATAGGCAGAGGAGATCAGGACTTCCCTGCCGACACACTGACACAAGACGCTGAGGTTCCTGCATGCAGATACTCCAGCTCGCAGTGGTCTAACAGCCCTTGCGGGGTGTCCAACTCGAGACCAAGACAGGGTCCCACAGTCTCTCACTTCAGGTAATGGGGTTGACTTTATCCTAGAGGGATTCTTGGCTGAACACCTACAGACATGCTAGGTACACTTAGGTACATCTAGTTAGGGTAGCATCGTAGGAGTACGCATTTTATTGTCATGTATTTTATATACCTGCTTGTATTCATGGTTATAGCAAAATGGTAGAAATCTACCATCCTTTTACTTTCTTAGTGCTTCTAATCATTTATATCTGTTATTGTCTAGTGGTTGTTTCAGCACACCTATTTTACACTAGAATAACAACTGTTCCCTAAATTCTTATTGAAAAACGTCCATACCGTTTATTCTCTGAATCTCTCTGAGACAAAGTGAGCACGAGTTACTGAGCGAAAAGTAGTACACTGTTTCCACGGTCCTGAGGGATCAGGGTTGTCATGTTCGATAGTTGCCAAGAACTATTCTCTCCTTGGTAAGAGGAGTTTCTAGTGGCACTGTGAGCTAGCTGGTATACAGGCCAACATGCCCGGTGGGGGTGTCTAGAATCACAAACAAAAAGGTATCCAACCCAAACGAAACAACAGGAAAAGTAATGAAATGGCCCAGTTCTCAATATGAGGTATGCTGGCTTGCTACTACCACTATTGGGAGTAAGATCTCTTTGTTAAATTCCCCTCACACACTCTAATAGTGTCATGCTTCATCATCGGGGCACCCTGGCTCCTAAAGGCCAGGGTGGGCTCAACCGTTTTCCAGGGAGCTCGTGAGAAAAAGGCAGGGGGGTTTTAAAGATTAAAAAACCATCATCCACTCCAGGTATCCCTTTAATATGGAGAGATAGTGGTTATTAAAAACAGAAAGTAAGGTGTCCCCAGGATTCAATGGTCCTATGACCCTATGCATCCCAACATGTTTCAGCCAATATAAGGCCCTAAGGGTCCATGTCTTTCATCAGGGCACAAAACAAGGTGGTATCCCTCCCTGCAATAATAAAACCAAAAACAAAATGTGAACAATATATTTCTCAAGCAGACGCCGTGTGGATATACTTATCCTAAGTGGAGCGTTCTTGATATGGGTTTGTCCAACCTAAAAAGGAGACAAAATACAGTGTATCTTACTAATTTCATAGCCCGCATAGTAAAACTGGTAGCGCAACATTAAACTTCAAACTTGCGCCACCTTTTGTAGTCGGGGTGCGCAGTGCTTGTTAGTATGACAGAACCAACTGCCCAGAAATATGCGACATCATTATTGTGCATTTCGTTATGTTATCCGAATCTACAACCGAACCTGGAAGGCTCAATTCATGCTTGTCTCCACCTCCCGTGTAAATTTGACCCCCATTAGTAGGTCTCATGTGGGATAGACAAGAGTGGCGTCCTAAAAGAGTTGTGTGTACAACTACATCACTGAGTGTACATAAACATTAAAAACAAGATAACACAGAACCGGAGAGGAAACGGATCACATTCGTCCATATACATATTTAAATAGTGCCAAATAGTGCGCTTTAAAGAACTGTAGGTGTGGCCCCCGTGGTTAGGCACACAACTGTGAAGGTGCTTTATCTTACCACATGGTGGAGGACTGCACGCCTCTCACGAGGACAGAGAGGGAGGGCGGTCTTATAGTT
Source organism: Calotriton arnoldi (assembly GCA_963921515.1). Classification (NCBI taxonomy): domain Eukaryota; kingdom Metazoa; phylum Chordata; class Amphibia; order Caudata; family Salamandridae; genus Calotriton; species Calotriton arnoldi. The sequence continues at coordinate 283,957 of CAWUFW010015901.1, read as the reverse complement.
AAACACTATGAGACATAAACATAACCACACATACTCGGTATTACATTCCTCTCGAATGACGAGATATGTAAAGTATAGAGGCGAAAGCATACCCACGATACTCCTCGCATGAGTGTTTGAGGAATCGTAGTTCAAGAGAAAAAGAACTTACGTCGTCAAAGATCCGACCCCGCTCAGCTACCTAGTTGGTTCTGTACCTCCTGGCGTGAGTTAGGTTGTAGATTCGGATAACATAACGAAATGCACAATAATGATGTCGCATATTTCTGGGCAGTTGGTTCTGTCCTACTAACAGGCACTGCGCTCCCCGACTACAAAATGTGGCGCAAGTTTGAAGTTTAATGTTGCGGTACCAGTTTTACTATGCGGGCTATGAAATTAGTAAGATACACTGTATTTTGTCTCCTTTTTAGGTTGGACAAACCCATATCAAGAACGCCCCACTTAGGATAAGTATATCCACACGGGGTCTGCTTGAGAAATTGAATATTGTTCACAGTTTGATTTTGGTTTTATTATTGCAGGGAGGGATACCACCTTCTTGTGTGCCCTGATGAAAGCCATGGACCCTTAGGGCCTTATATTGGCTGAAACATGTTGGCATGCATAGGGTCATAGGACCATTGAATCCTGGGGACACCCTACTTTCTGTTTTTAATAACCACTATCTCTCCATATTAAAGGGATACCTGGAGTGGATGATGGTTTTTTAATCTTTAAAACCCCCCTGCCTTTTTCTCACAAGAGCTCCCTGGAAAACGGGTGAGCCCACCCTGGCCTTTAGGAGCCAGGGTGCCCCGATGATGAAGCATGACACTATTAGAGTGTGTGAGGGGAATTTAACAAAGAGATCTTGCTCCCAATAGTGGTAGTAGCAAGCCAGCATACTTCATATTGAGAACTGGGCCATTTCATTACTTTTCCTGTTGTTTTGTTTGGGTTGGATACCTTTTTGTTTGTAGTTACTACTTGGGAGGACGTATCCGTTCCTGCTTCCCTGTTGTGGAAGTACCTCTCCACCCTTGAGGCCTGAGGGCCAGTATTGCACGGTGTCTAGAATCAGTCTGACACCAATCCTGCAGTGTATGTTGTCTAAACGTGCAGATCCTATATAGGTTTATAGGAACTACACGACATGGCACCGCCAATGTTGGTTGGGTACTTATTTAACAGTCAAATCTGAGTAGTTCAGTTGTGCTATTCTCAGAGACCCCTACTCACATTTCCCCAGAGACGTCTGGAGTGGGAAAAGTGTGCGCTGCTCCAACCTCCAAAATCATTTAAAAAAATTCAATCCATACTGGGATTCTTGAATTTTGGTAGAACATACATTTTGGATTACGCAGAAAGGGTTAAACCTTTCTACGACTTAATAAGACCTGATTTTTCAGTTAGGCAATGGACACAGGAACACACAGATATCCTTCGTTCACTACAAGCTGACATGATAGCTTCAAAACACTTGCAGACACGCGTAAACGTATGCAACCTGGTGATCCGCGTTATAGCGGGTCAATATGGGTACACTTACCTAACCTTCAATGAAGGTGAAACAGTACCCATAGCATACAAATCACACTTATACACAAATGCTGAAATGCGTTTTACATCTACAGAGAAAATCCTGACAGCAGTACAGACTGCTGTAGTGAGAGAAAGAGCACTGGCTCAGGGGAAACGAATAATTGTCGTGACTCCAGTACCAGCCTTAGAAGCTGCTACAAAGGCAAGCGTTCCTAATGCTAAAGCCTTACATCCAAGATGGATACAATGGGCTAATTCTCTCACTGCATCAGACGTAGAATACAGATACAACCCAAGTCTGAAAACACAAGCATTTTTGCAATATGAACGAGAATATCCTCTGCCAAATGAAATAATGCCTCTAGATCAGTATGAATACATAATTTACACTGACGGATCTGCTCAGCCGGCCATTGGAAATACAGCGCCGCATGTGCGATCGTAAAAGGTCGTAAGCAAGAAGACCATCCAAGCTGTACAAAAACACAGTCTCTAGGAGACTGCACGGCTCAGCTGGCAGAATTAAAAGCACTATTACTGGCACTGGTAAATACGGATTGAGAATTCCCCACACTAATTGTGTGCGATTTTTTTTACTGTGTCCAGTCATACAATGAATATCTTCATTATTGGGGACAAAATGGGTTTAAAGACTCAAAAGGTGGCACAATTAAGCATAAAATGCTATGGGAACAGGTAGCGGAGTTGAAAAACGAACTACCAAGAGCTCACGTGCTACACACGATGAGTCATCAACGTGAAGGCATTCACGTTGAAGGGAATTCATTGGCTGATGAAGCCTCGAAGGGGGCAGTACAAACTGCGTCCGAAGCTGCAATCACTCGTTCTAAAATGAGAATAGACGGACAGATAATGGTAGCTGTTTATCCAGCGCAGCTAATATAAATTCTTCTCCTTTGGACATAACATCCAGGTAAAGATCATTCACAACAACTATACCATATGACGGTGAGGCCCATAACACCGCATAATCATACACTCTCTCAATTATTCCCTGGATCACATCCACTTTCACCAAGGAGAAGAACAAAATTGCTGGAGGAACAGAATACCTTATTAAAGTTAACAGGATATTACCTTAAGCATCATACATAATCAGTTTAATCCTGTCGGTTCTAAAACATCAAGGTATTCCGCTCTTTGGTCGATGGACCAACTAGTAGAATAAGTTGATGGCGATTAAGACCAGCTCAATCTTTTAAAAACCCTAATACATGTTAAATTCTTTAAATAAACCAAAGAACCACAGACTCGGAATTAATTAGGAATAGATTTTATCTAAATTTAGTTTGCATGAGTGAGATTCTTAGTTTATTAATCACTTAATACACTTCAATAGCATATTAGAAATACATTTTATAAAAGATTAAATGCATACCCATTTGTTGCGATTTGGAAAAATTCATCAAAAGCAGATCACAGCATTGAACTCCCAAAACTGACTGACTGTCCTGCTAGAGACCTCCTCGACGGACCTCCCTTACAGATTTCCCACATCGATCTCGTTCCTTTCCCAATCAGGTTTAAAGTTCAAAAGGAAAATTCTCCAAAGAAAAGCGGCCTATAGAAAATGGCAGCAGCTTCATCAGCATCACGCTCAGTGTTCAAAATTATGCAGGAATAGCGCTCCTCCTACTTAAGAGTAGGTCCTCTTATACCCTACTACTAGCTTACTAAACAAAAAGTTGCAATCTTTGGGGGCGAGAATCACGCTAATTGGTCCATTGGAGGGGTGGCAAGAATCACCTCATTGCCCTCCTTGTTCAAACCGGTTCTAAAATTGTTTAAGGATCATACTTTCACACGACCTTTGGGTAGTAGCAGTCCGATTGACAGTTCACTAAATGTTTCACTTTTGTTGGTCACATCTTTAAGCAGTCCATTGTTAATTCATTTGGGTTCAGCTTCCATTCTCACGGATGTGTGCTGAGTCTTTCTTGGCATTCTCCTCAATTCAGGTCATCCTGACCTTGACACTTCTCACTCTGGGCTCGAACTGTACCCACGTGGTTTAGCTCTGCGGCTTTCTTCCGCTTAGAGGCCATCTTTGCGTCTGCGCATTGACCTCATCTGCCTCGGCAGCCATTTTCGCAGCACGGCCTAGCAGGCCCGAACGAACTATCATGAAAACAAACACAATCATAATTAAAAATAAAGAAAATAAGCCTTTCTGTTTCCCACCCGTCATTCTAAGTACCCAAGTTAGGTGTTACCTAGCAGAAGCGACATTTAAAGCCATGTTTACTTACCATCCACATTCTTTTGACACAATACAATTTTACTACATAGCACAAATCATGCGATTTTGCTCTAATTAGTACGCAAATCACTATATTAATATTACGTCACTTTACAATTGTAAATAAGTTAAATTTGCACATAAATAGCAATTACCATTTGTGTAAATGTTTACCAAGGGTGTAAATTGTTGATTAGTCCATCAAACAATTAGTAACATTAATTTATTAGTGTTATTTTAGGGGGTTCCAAAATTATTTCATTTACCTTGCTCCATCAAATCCCCCCTTTGGTGATTTTTAATATCACCACAAAAACCCATGTTACACAATTTTCAGATAGAATGTTTCTTGTCCACTTGCTTTTGTTAGTTCACACGTCAGTGTCCCTTTCATCTTGTCTTTTTGTTCTTTCATACATGTTTTCTTTTAGTTCTTCAAGTTCTATTTCTCCCAATTCTCGTTCTCTTTCTTTATTTATCTTATTTTCTCTTTTTATTTTATTTTGTCTTTTTCTCCTTTTAATACATACATAAACTAATTTCACTAATAACACTACTAATATTACTACTGTTGCTGATATTAGAACTTTCCCTGTAATAGAACCACCTATTTCAGTGAACCATTTTTGTATTGAGGAAAAACTCTTACCAAGTTTCTCCCAGGCACCTTCAACCTCCAGTGGAGCAAGCTCTTTGTGCAAATTAGTAATATTCTTTATATACTTCTGTATATTTTCACTTTTATCTGGAATGTAAGTGCAACAATGTTGAACTTTCAGCATTCCACAGACTCCACCCTCTTTTGCCAAAAGAATGTCAAGGGCAAGTCGATTTTGCATCACCATAGCTCTCATGGCAACCATCTCGGTATTTACCATCAAGAACCCTCCAGCAGTATTCGTTGATAAACGATCTACTACTGTGGACAGTTTCCGAATCTTAAATGCATTCAAAGATATACCCACTTCTGGTATCAATGCTCCAAAAATGTCACCAACTATTTCTGAAAAACTTTCCCTTTTCCTACGTGTTAATGTTTCACCCATTTCGTGTGTTCCTTTCTCTCCTCTCTCCACATGAAAAATCTTTGGAAAGACCTGGCCTTAATAACACGACCCATACCAATGATCCGGCAACCTATAATAAGCTCTATTTCCGCAAATATAATAGATTCCTGGAAATATTGGATCTTTTCCTCCTTTGAATCCCCATCCTCCTAAAATTTTGTAAGTGTCTCGGCATTCACTGGAACCCACGAAATAGTTATCATACCTAGTCCTGTTTCTACTAATGCACAACTTTCCCTGTTGGGGCCAATCTAAAGTCATAGCTGCATTTGTCTCTCTCTTAGCATGATCTTCTTCTTCAAATGCCCAAAGGGGTGTTTTTGTCTCTTCTTCTATTACTTTTCTTTGAAACTTAACTCTTCTGTTTTCTACCATCTCTAAAAATACCTTTTCTTCTTTCTTTAATTCACAGGTAAGATTGTGCCTAACTACATATTCTAATGTTAAATCTTTATTTTCTAGGAAAAATTCACCAAACATTCTTGCTTCTTTCACCTTGTTCAATTCAGGGATTATAGGAACTTTCGCAAAAACCTTATTTATGTCAGTATAATAATACTCTAATCTACCTGTTTTATAAAATAGACTAGCTAGAACACTACATGTTATCCCATATGTCAAAGGAAGGTGATGATAGGTCACACCTTCTGTGACAGACGCAGGCAATTGCATACAAACATAACAATCCCTCACATCCATTGTTTCTACATATTCATATAACAATTTTTTGAAAACGTTCTTAGAAAAATCAGTTATGGATCTATCCTTATGTAACTCAGTACTATCTGTTAATGTTGCTGTGTTCTGTGTGTTAGCTTCTTTGTCTTTTTTCGTATGATTCCCTAATTTGGACGTTTCCTCTACAGCTAACCTAATTGGAATTGTGATTGCTAAAATAAGCCAGATAAACATCAATAAACCTGAACAAAAGAAACACATTCTACACCATCTACGTAAAAACTCACATCTAGATTTCCTATTCTCTGTGTCTACCATTCTGTTCTATTACCTAACTATTTATATATGTATAGAAAATGTGTCACCACACCTCAGAATGACGTATCAGCCACTCTACCCTTTCACTTTGTCTCGTTTGGTACTTTCTTCAGTTCTTTTCAGAACTCTTCCTTGTCTCGTTCAGGTTTTGATGTCCAGTCCGGGTTTTCTCTTTACCTTTTCAGACTTGTTGCACTTCACTCTCACCCATTGGTTTGCAGCTTTCTTCTGGGCTTTCGTGAGTGTTATCTTCTTCTTTGATGTCAGTCAATGCGATGTATAGCCACTCAGGTGACTTATATTTCAAATTAGGTTTCTTCGCTCTCTTCGTTTTCTGCAATTGTTTTCCACTTTGTTTTCCTTGTTCCTTTTGACTTGTTATCTCATTTACCTGTTCTGCATTATTTCTATTTAAGTTTATTATTTTGTATCTCAGTCTTTTGACTTCGTGGGGCCAATTATCTCCTTTTCTTGGCCTTTTTGGTTCACTTTCTTTTTCCTCTCGTTCAGTTCTCCAAGTCCTCTTTCTTGGTCCTAGTCTCTGTTTTCTTTCTTCTTCACTTTCTTCTGATTCTGTTTCAGACCTTATTTCACTTCCTCTTACTTTGAACTTTATGATTTCACCTTCATTGTCTAAATCTGAACTTTCCGGTGTCTTTTCTGTTGGGACACTTGTTTCTATCCCTCCTCGAGTTTCTTCCGGATTCTCGTTGGTCTCTCTGTTTCTAAATTTCCCTGTTGTTCTTCTATTTGTTGGTCTGTCCCTATTGCTCTTCGGGGTTCTTCCGATTCTTCTTCTATCTCTCTATCTGAATCTAACCCTCCCTCAACTAATTCGACAATCTTTGAAGGAAATCTACCATAACTTGTGCTTGGCTGATCATTGTCACTGTCTCTTGGTTCAGTTTCTTCGTTTATAATGTCAGTTTTCCATGTATTCTTTTGCTTTTCATCACAATCTGACTGGTCTGTTTCAGATGCTGAACTAGTATCTGATATTTCCAGATGTCGACTTACAGGTCGATCTTCAAGTTCTGGAACTTTTGTTATTTCAAGTTCTTCTTCTGTTGTCAAATTTGTACCTGGGTCTTCCAGATGTCGACTTACAGGTCGAGCTTCAGGATCTGGAACCCTGCTTGTTTCGACTTCTGCATCGGATGCTGAACTGGTATCAGATATCTCCAGATGTCGACTTACAGGTCGAGCTTCAGGATCTGGAACTCTGATAGTATGGCTGGCATGCACCCAGTTTTTCACTCCAGCACATTTGACAGCAGTTGTTGTCACCAGGATCACTTGACGTGGTTTATCCCAGCAAGGAACCAAACAGTTTCTTCTTCTGTGGACTTTTATGCGGACCCAGTCTCCTGGACTCAAATCATGAGCTGGTTTTCTTTCAAGAGTGGTCGCATCCGGTCCAACCTGATGAAACACAGAATGTACCACATCAGCCAATCCTCTGCAATAATCCAATACGAGATCATCAGTTATAGTCAGCAGTTTGTTGACAGGTACATGTGCTTGTCTCATTGCTCGTCCCATGATTATTTCGTGGGGACTTAGACCTGTTTTTCTGTCAGGTATGCTTCTGATAGTCATCAGCACCAATGGTAGGGCATCAGGCCATTTGAGTCCTGTGGCTTGACACATTTTCCCTAACCTATTCTTTATTGTTCCATTCACTTGTTCTACTACTCCAGAAGCCTCTGGTCTGTAAGCACAGTGTAATTTCTGTTGAATGTCAAGAGCTTCACATATCAGTTGAATTAGTTCATTTTGAAAATGTGTTCCTCTATCTGTTTCAATCGTTACTGGAAAACCGTATCTTGGAATGAATTCTCTCAGCAGGAGCTTGGCTACAGTAACTCCATCATTCCTTCTTGTCGGATAGGCTTCCACCCAAACGAGAAAACAAACAAACGACCACAAGAACATACTTCAGTCTATTGCTTGGGGGCATTTCAATAAAGTCTAGTTGCATTCTAGTAAAAGGACCTCCTTCCCACCCTATTGTTCCTAGACTCACTACTGTTTTTCTTCCTGGATTTATCTGTTGGCAGGTAAGGCATCTTTGACAAAGACTCTCAGCTATAGCTCTGAATTTTGGATTATACCAGGTTTGTCTGAAAAGTCGGATCATGGCGTCCCTTCCAATATGAGCTTGTCCATGGTACATCCGTGCCATGTTAGAAATCATGCTATCAGGCATAACTGGTCTTTCATCTCTATAAACCCAAACGTCATCTTCCTCCCTCTTTCTGCATCCTGCTTTTATCCAACCATCTTTTTCCTCATCGTTTGCTTCTTCCTGTAATTGTCTTACTTCATCCCATGTTTCAACAATGTTAGTAAACAGCAAGGGACATGAAACATGCTCTCTTTCTCTTCTTCTGTTTAACGAAACCATATTTCTAGCACAATATTGAGCTATTTCGTCGGCATACATGTTACCCACGGTAATGTAATCCGCCTCATTTTTGTGTGCAGCACACTTTACCACTGCGATCTGTTTAGGCAGCTGTATTGCCTCAAGCAATTTCTTCACAAACTCACCATTTCTAATTGGAGTTCCTGCAGACGTCAAGAAACCTCTCTGAGACCAGATCTGTCCGAAATCGTGGACCACTCCGAAGCCATACTGGCTATCCGTGATCACCGTAATTCGAACATTCTTTCCCAGTTTGCACGCTTGAATCAGAGCAATCAGCTCAGCCACTTGGGCTGAACGTATCCCTCTCAAACAAGATGCTTCCATTATTGCAGCTACTGTACACACAGCATACGCCGCACTCAAAACTCCTTCACTCGTCCTCAGACATGAACCATCCACAAACATCACATAATCTGATTCTTTTAAGGGCTCATCTTTTATATCCGGCCTAGGTTTCGTACAAAGTTCAAGCACGTCCAAGCATTTATGATCGACTTCATCTTTGTCTCCTACACTCCCTTCATCTGGCAATGATGTCTAAGGATTCACACTTGTGCATCTGTCAATGGTTACATTGTCTGCACTCAAAATCACCTTTTCATACCTAGTCAGCCGACTATGCGTCATGAATTGAGTTTTGGTTCTTGTCAAAAGAATTTCAACAGAATGTGGAACATATACTCTCAATGGATATCCCATCACTATGCCTTCACTCTGTTCCAGACTTACACAAGTAGCAGCTACTGCTTTCAGACAGCCAGGCAACGCTTTTGCCACTGGGTCTAAAACAGCTGAAAAATATGCAATAGGTCTTTTCATTTTTCCATGTCTTTGCACTAAAACTGAAAGTGCACATCCATCTCTCTCACTACAATACAGCTCAAATTCTTTTTCATAATCAGGCATTCCCAGTGCCGGTGCTTCACACAACCTTGTTTTTAGTTCTTTGACGGCTTTCATTTCTTCGTCATTCAATTCAAACGGATCCTTAACATCCTTTTTTGTCAATCGTTGTAAAGGTTTTGCAATCAATGAAAATCCACTTATCCACTGTCGACAATACCCAACCATTCCAAGGAACATTCTCACCTCTCTCTGTGTCATTGGAGCTCTCATTCCTCGGATAATCTTTATTCTCTCTGTCATTACCTTCCGCATCCCCTTCTCAATCTTGTGACCTAGGTATTGAACTTCCTGCTGACAAAATTGTAATTTAGACGGAGACACTTTGTGTCCTCCTTCGGCTAAGTGGTTCAGTAAAGCAATTGTGTCGGTAACACATGCTTCTTTGGTTTTTGATGCCACTAACAGGTCATCAATGTACTGAGCCATCACAGATTTTTCAGGCATTTTTAAATCTTCCAAGGATTTCTTTAGGATCTGATTAAAGATTGAGGGGCTTTCTGTATACCCTTGAGGAATTCGGCACCAGGCCAAAATACGCTCTCCGAACCGGAACGCAAATAATGGCTGGCTATCTGGATGTAATGGAATAGAGAAAAATGCATGGCACAAATCAATGACTGTGTACCATTCTGCATCATGTGGAATCTGATACAATATTACAGCGGGGTTTGGCACAATTGGACAACAAGGAATAACTATTTTATTGATTTTTCGTAAATCTTGCACTATCCTATATGTCCCATTTGGCTTTTTCAGTCCCATTATAGGTGAATTACATGGACTGCTCATTATTTCTTTCAAAATTCCCTGTTCAATCATTTTATTGATTACGGGTGTTATTCCTTCAATAATTTCTGGCGTCAATTTGTACTGTGGAGTATTTGGGTAATTTGTTCCTTCTCTTACAGTAATTTTTACAGGGTCTACTCCTCTCATTAACCCAATGTCTTCGCCTGTAAAATCCCATACATCAGATCTGACTGTTTCTTTTAACTCAATTGGGATTTTCTCTACATCAAACACAGGAAACATGTCATTCACTCCTGGCTCTAGTTCTGCCATTGTCATTTTATATAGTACATCTTCATCTGGTGTCTGAAATGCAATCCCATCCGGGGTACAATAAATAGTGCAATTCATTTTACAAAGCAGATCGCGTCCTAGTAAGTTTACAGGACTGCAATCACACACCACAAATCGGTGCATTTCTCTGAATGGTCCAACTTTCACCTCTACTAGTTTGGTAAGAGGCGCCTTAATCTGCTGGTTTGAAACACCTACGACTTGGATATATTCACCTGAGAGAGGAAGGTTTGGAATTTCCACTGATCTAACAGTAGAATGGGTAGCTCCAGTGTCCACAAGGAATGTAACATTTGCACCATTCACTTCTCCATCCACAAATGGACCTGACTGATCTACCTCTAGAGTTGCACCAAGTACGCACTCTTCCTCCTCTCCTAGGCACCGTCATAAACTTTCATCCGATTCATTCCCATCCTGTCGTAACCAATACTGCGATATTGCAGCTGCGCGCGGCAATTTTGTTAGCTGCTCTCCTCCGTAGAATCCTGTCTCTGCACTGTATCTCTGGGGGTTTACACTCTTGGGAAGAGGTGGTTGTGGCACCTGACTCTGTTAAGTAACTACCTGCGGTTGCTGCAGCTGTTGGTAACTCACCTCACTCTGCACCTGTGGATTTAATGATTGATTTTCCGTATTAGCTTTTGGAGGAAATTTACACTTGTTTCTCCAATGCCCTAACTTTCCGCAGTTGTGACATGGCCATTTCTTTTTGGCCTCTTCTATACTCATTTGACCTTTACCTTTACCTATATTCGGTTTGGATTTAGTCTGTCCTGTCTCATTAGTCTGATTATTCATTTGAGCTTCTTGTTTTTCTGCAACCTTTACTTGTGCCCACATCGCCTTTTCTTTTAATTTACGCTGTCTACACTCAATGTCATCACTACAATATTTAGCATATCTCAACACTTCGTCCACAGTGCTGTTTTGCCAACATAACATATGTTGCTTAATCATTTCACTTATCTCTGGTTTCAATCCATAAACAAATCTATATACAAAATGACTCATGTCCTTTTCACTCAAAGTCTCATAACCGCTATACTGTTTGAAAACCAAAAGTAGCCTTTCATAGTAGGCGTGTACAGATTCCTTACTCTCTTGTGTAGTTCTGTCAATCTTTACCCAATCAGTTTCTTTGGGTGGAATTTTGTTTTTCAAAAATGTAATAACCTGCTCATATTTTCTCATTACTTCTGGACCTGGCGCTCCAGTTTTTGCATCTCTAGGATATTCTACTGTTGGCCAATCAATGGTAATCTTACATTCTGTCCATAAATCTGCTGGTACTACAATGTCAAATAATCCATCCAGGTCTACCCACAACACTTTTGAAACTTTGACAAACCCTTCCACTTGTCTGTACCATTCTACAGGCTTTTCTCTTAATTTCGGAAAGTCATTTGTAAATGACAGTATATCTTGTCTGGACCATGGAACATGTACATAACTACCTCCTGGAGTTTCTCTCATTGGATACTCCCGTACAATTGATTCCCTGTCTTTCACCGTAAAAGCCAAAGATGCTTTGTCGGTTGTTCCCTCTTTTCTTTTGGTCCACCTGCTCCTCCATCTGTCCACATCTCCCCATTTTCTCAACAAAACGATCAGTTCTTTTATCTGGGTTAATCGTCCTGATGTGTTCAGATTTTCTATATCTTTTTCACAAAAATCTACCCTATATGGTTTCTGCAAACTCCTGACTTTTACAAATTCTACTCCTAGTTCATTCGCTGTCTCTTCCAATTTTTCATGTACATTTCTAGCTCTCCAAGTAATACTCTTGCATAAAAACATGATCTCTTTGTCCTGATATGTTTTCAATTTTTCTGTACCAATAGTCCCTAAAATCAACTCTTCCATGTCTATCTTTAGCCTGATTACATCCAATGGTTGCGGTTCTGTATCTTTCTTTTGCAAATTTCTCATCCATTCATTTAATTCTTCTGGATTTGGACCTACAGGTGTACTATTTATTTCTATCCAATTTTTGTTTCTCTCTGGCGTTTCAGATGATGACTCGGTTCCCATAGGAATCCTTTTTATTTCACTCTCATTTACTGTCAGATTAGTAGGCGGACTCGGTCTATATGAGCTGACCAAATCTCTTGTCTCTCTATTTTCTGTAATTATCCCTTCTCTCATTCTTTGCATATTCGAGTTCATTGGGATGGTTAAGGAATGCTCATCTATTCTCTGGTTTTCAAAAACAGGTATTACAGGTCCTATTGTTACTGGCACAGTCACGGCTTCCACATTCATTGTTAATTCTCTTATTTTCTCAGTCAATTCTCTTGTGGTTTTTGCTAACTCAGCTGCATTACCATTGTCGGACTTCTCACTTTGTGGAGTTTCTAACTGTTCATTTGACCTATTTATATCGTATCTTCGTTCTGTACTTGTATTCCTCTCAGTTTCCATTGGCGGTGCATTGGGTGTCACCACCGCAGAATTCTGTTGATATGGAGGTGGTTTTCTGTTTAAAATATCTTCCAGCAATTCATCCTCTGTTTCGCTACCTCCATACCCATACCTTTCTGTAGCTGTATGTTTCTTTTTCTCTGTACACTTCCTTCCTGCAACCTCTTCAACTGTTATGGCTGGAAACAAACCATCTGTCATGTTAGCATATCTCCAACGTCTCATCCTGTCCTCATGATTCACTCCCCATACTCTTCCATGAACTAAACTATAATTCTTTGCACCTCTGTGTCTTTCTCTTTCATACATTTCGTCTTCCCATTCACCTAACGCTTCAAACTGTGTTGGTCTAAGTTTTGGCTCAAGTTTCATCATTTTCTCTCTCAAATTCCGAAGTACAGCTGTGCTAAATGAACCATTTTCTGGAAAAGCCAATACTCCATCATTCTGAGTATATTTTGTCCAATTCTCTAACCAAATGCAAGTATGATAACCATATTTCAGCATCATATGAGAAGCTAGCGTTTTCGGCGGAGGAATTACTTGTCCTTCTCTAGTCACTACCTTTTTGTCCTTCTTGAAAAAGTTCTTAATTTTCGCCATCCATGACGGTTTCTCTCTACAATACTCATAATAAGCCATATTTCACGATTCTTTCTCTTCGGCAAACTCAAAACTCTGCTCTGTTCACTATGTGCTATTCGGACCTATCCCAGCGCGTCTCACACCAACGCACCAATCCGAGAGCTTCTACGTCACTCTCAACTGGCCAATACCAGCGCGTCTTCACACCAACATACCAATCAGAAAGCTCTTTGTTTTCCCACCACTGGCCAATACCAGCGCGGTTTTAGTAAACGTCAGTTCTACTCCTGACCCCTCCTTTACAAAAATTATCGGCAACTTTTTCTTGACTGTATTTTATTAGTTACGACATAAAACACATTTCCATTGCCTGTTTTCGCTAAACAAAAGAGATAGCTTACTCTATCTTGCAAGAATACTGTTTCGTTCGATAAGTGTAGCACTTCCCTCTACCTTACCCTTCTTTCAAGCAAGGGGTAAACCCGTTTCTCTGGGGATAAAACACATATGGAGACTACACTGCTCCTGAGAATTAAGGCCAGAGTTTCACAAGAAAACCGGTTGCTATTTCACTCATACACGTTTTATACATGAAATGTCCCTATCATAACACAACCTGTGTTATCACCAATTTGAAAATCAGACAATGCACTATTCCATGTGACTTCTCTTGCCACACGTGTCCACTTCCTACTTCCCGGAAGCTTCAAAATTTCCGACTTACGTATAACATAATACAATTCGACATGAAGTGTTAGACATGAAATAATCAATAATCAATAACCAATAATCACCAAACTAATCTATAGTAACCATAACTCTGCTACCAAGAAATCTGATCCAGCGCGGCTAATATAAATTCTTCTCCTTTGGACATAACATCCAGGTAAAGATCATTCACAACAACTATACCATATGACTGTGGGGCCCATAACACCGCATAATCATACACTCTCTCAATTATTCCCTGGATCACATCCACTTTCACCAAGGAGAAGAACAAAATTGCTGGAGGAACAGAATACCTTATTAAAGTTAACAGGATATTACCTTAAGCATCATACATAATCAGTTTAATCCTGTCGGTTCTAAAACATCAAGGTATTCCGCTCTTTGGTCGATGGACCAACTAGTAGAATAAGTTGATGGCGATTAAGACCAGCTCAATCTTTTAAAAACCCTAATACATGTTAAATTCTTTAAATAAACCAAAGAACCACAGACTCGGAATTAATTAGAAATAGATTTTATCTAAATTTAGTTTGCATGAGTGAGATTCTTAGTTTATTAATCACTTAATACACTTCAATAGCATATTAGAAATACATTTTATAAAAGATTAAATGTGTACGCATTTGTTGCGATTTGGAAAAATTAATCAAAAGCAGATCACAGCATTGAACTCCCAAAACTGACTGACTGTCCCGCTAGAGACCTCCTCGACGGACCTCCTTTACAGATTTCCCGCATCGGTCTCGTTCCTTTCCCAATCAGGTTTAAAGTTCAAAAGGAAAATTCTCCAAAGAAAAGCGGCCTATAGAAAATGGCAGCAGCTTCATCAGCATCACGCTCAGGGTTCAAAACTATGCAGGAATAGCGCTCCTCCTACTTAAGAGTAGGTCCTCTTATACCCTACTACTAGCTTACTAAACAAATAGTTGCAATCTTTGGGGGCGAGAATCACGCTAATTGGTCCATTGGAGGGGTGGCAAGAATCACCTCATTGCCCTCCTTGTTCAAACCGGTTCTAAAATTGTTTAAGGATCATACTTTCACACGACCTTTGGGTAATAGCAGTCCGATTGACAGTTCACTAAATGTTTCACTTTTGTTGGTCACATCTTTAAGCAGTCCATTGTTAATTCATTTGGGTTCAGCTTCCATTCTCACGGATGTGTGCTGAGTCTTTCTTGGCATTCTCCTCAATTCAGGTCATCCTGACCTTGACACTTCTCACTCTGGGCTCGAACTGTACCCGCGTGGTTTAGCTGTGCGGCTTTCTTCCGCTTAGAGGCCATCTTTGCGTCTGTGCATTGACCTCATCTGCCTCGGCAGCCATTTTCGCAGCACGGCCTAGCAGGCCCGAACGAACTATCATGAAAACAAACACAATCATAATTAAAAATAAAGAAAATAAGCCTTTCTGTTTCCCACCCATCATTCTAAGTACCCAAGTTAGGTGTTACCTAGCAGAAGCGACATTTAAAGCCATGTTTACTTACCATCCGCATTCTTTTGACACAATACAATTTTACTACATAGCACAAATCATGCGATTTTGCTCTAATTAGTACGCAAATAACTATATTAATATTACTTCACTTTACAATTGTAAATAAGTTAAATTTGCACATAAATGGCAATTACCATTTGTGTAAATGTTTACCAAGGGTGTAAATTGTTGATTAGTCCATCAAACAATTAGTAACATTAATTTATTAGTGTTATTTTAGGGGGTTCCAAAATTATTTCATTTACCTTCCTCCATCACTGTCATTGCATCACGCAAAGACAATAAGGCACTTCCGAAAGGTTTTCCACTCAAGCACTCCTACAAGTTAGATGCAAATAACGTTTAATTTGCTCAGATTCCCGGAGTGGGGGATAGAGTAATACCAAACATGGATCGCAGATTGGGCTTAATTTTAGCTGCACACGAGGGTCTAGGTTCTGCGCATGCAGCAGTATCGGCAACAGTTTCTTTACTGAAACAACACTATTGGTGGCCAGGGTTAATGAAACAGACCAAAGATTATGTCTTAAAGTGCGACATCTGTCAACAGATGAAGGGCTCCACCGTAACTCCCCCAGCGCAGACACCATTGCTTATATCAGACAGACCACTCGCGTGTGTCTATTTGGACCACTGCGGCCCCCTACAATCTGATGGGGCCTACAAGTACATCATGGTTGCAGTGGATTCCTGCTCTAGATTCCTATGGGTATGGCCTCACCGCTCGACAGACGCTCGAACTGTTATCAAAGATTTGTGAGTGTTTATAGGGACATACGCAGTTAGCACATTACATTCTGACCATGGCCCCGCGTTTAGCTCTAGGGCTTACAAGGAAGCCATGGGAAGTTTGGGTGTTGCACTGCAGTACTCCTCTCCGTACCATCCCAAGGGAAATTTGGCTGTGGAGAGGAAAAACCGGGGCTTAAAGCAATCATTAACAGCTAGAGTATTAGGCATGGGTAGTAGTTGGGTCAATCACTTATATGGGGTTCAGAGGGCCTTGAACAACATGCCAAGAAGTTCTCTAGGGGGTGTCACTCCTTACGAGGTTCTTTTTGGAACAAGAATGTGGGTACCTGATCTCGATTATGAAGGCAGAGTGGTGGATGAAAAACCGTTTGACATTAATAAACGTTTGGCTGTTTTACAGGACCTGAATGAATCCAGGGCTCTATAGAGCAATGTCCAAGTAAAGCGGACCGCCACTGGGGAAGTCAGGTCAGTCACGGCAAGACCTGTCTGGGTCCCTAAAGTTGGGGATCTGGTCAGAGAAAAGATAGTGGACAAAAAAGAATTTGGGCCATCATATAGAAAGCCTGTACCTGTCCTGGCCGTAGAAGGGCCAAGAACTGTACTTCTGCCGCCTCTTGCCGGGAAAAAAGAGAAGAGATTCGTCTCCATTGATCTGATAAAACCACACTATGTGGCTGATACTGAATGGTAGGCCTCGTGGACTCCTGAGTAGCCGACGCCCTCCTCTCGCTACCATACAGGAGGTTCAGACAGAAAGACTCATCACGATTGAAGAGTCTCCTATACAGAATGATGGACTATGCAACAATGCCATGGAACTAGTTCCTCTTGAAACAGAAATTCAAAATCAAAATGAAAGGCAAATTTCAATTTGACCTAACACTGATGTCTACATAAACATGCCTCAACAAGAGCCATCTACAAGTTCAACAAAAGTTAAAACTAGCTGAGCTACCAAAAATAGATCGAACTGCATCTGGCTATTTCAACTTCGATACCTTTTCCTTGGATCCAAGTGAATCTGAAACAATGCCAGCCCCAATATCTCGTCAACAACAAATCAAAGACTTCTTCATTTTTCTTAAAAGACTTACCTGGTGTCACCTTGGCTAGAACTTTGGATAATCACCGGGATACTTTTCTTTCTTTTCTGGATAGGCTTAGTAACTGTCTTCTGCTTACTTGTTAATGGAACTTACCTTCGCCAAAGCTCTGCAGCATCAAAAGTGAATTTGATCCTGAAACCTCATGTTTCATCACATCGTGAACAAAGATACTTGTCACCAGTGAACATTACAGCAGTTCCTATACCTGATGGTATAGTATGGGACAAGGTTGATTATGATGCATTTGGTCCAACCGAACTTTTAAAAATACCTCATTTATTTAACATTTCTTTAAATGATATCATTACCTCAAGTACATTTTCCGATGATTGGGATTTTGAAACTGTAAATAACATGCAGTCTGATTTAGAACAAAATGCTTCATTTTCTAGCAATGAAATATTAGAAGACACATCAGACTTTAACACAATGTATTGTTATCAACATTATGGTCATCATTTTCTACACAAATCCAGTACCCCTAGGAATGTTTTCACATATCACCAATGGGAACATTGTCCTATACCACAGAAAAGTAGTTCGAAAACGTTTGCACAGAAATTTTCATATCTTTCAGGGTTCAATATTTCTGACCCGACCTCATATTACTATAAGGTTGCACCTACACCTACACAGAAAAATATGCTGACTAACATCAAACAGATTTACTCTGCTTCCTTTATTACCCAACTGTCTGAACAGGGTTTCGACTTATGGAAAGACACTATAGACTTAAAATCAGTCTGGGGTTCTAGAGACTGGCAAGTCCAGGCAACAGAAGCTCTATTTAGAGCATGCCTCATCCCTCAGCAGATGATATTTCTAAATGATACTGTGCAACAGACTTCCTGTCTTGGAATAGCCAAGAACAAGGATTTGAACACACCTCGGATTCCAACACCATCATATACCGAGGAAAATTTTACATCAGAAAAAGGGGCTACAATAGATGACATTTTACAATAGAATAGATCAGACCCCCAATTGGAAGGGATGGTTGGTTTGGCCCACAGTCACAAATAGATGTCAAGAAAGATTCAGGGGTACCACCGAAGGGTTCAGTATCCATAGGCCAGACCCACGCTATGTACAAAAAGAACGTCCAGGGGTGGTGACATCATACAGTGTTGGGAAGTTATGCCTCGATTGGCTAAAAACCTCAATGCTAACACAGGTGAAACAACACTTATCCTTACTTACAGAGGAGGTGGATCTACTGGATTTTTATTAGGAACCAGAAAGCCATGTCAAAAACATTTTTATTATGCTGTCTATAAGGAAATTTGGAAAATCTCCCAACAAGAAGCTGTAGAGAGACTACGAGAAATAGATAGGATTAACTTAGAAAAGGAATGAGCCGTAGTTGACAATGGTATGACTACGTTAACATCCAGGATTTATTCACTGGGCAACATTGTATCTTCTGCTATAGACGTACTAGAACAAGATTTGTCCATACTATAGCACGGACAATTGGAATTGCGTTCTATTATGTTATTAAGCTGGATGCTGCAATCACTGCGCGCAGGTTATGTGCCTTGGCGTTTTATCAACAGTACGTCCTTGTTTTCTGCATACAATCTAACGGAAAAACAGATGAAAAAGGCACAGAGGGGAGCGAAATATACAATGCTGCGCATTGAAAAACTGTACAGATTACCTTTTACTGTGGTGGAATCACCATCCACAGAGTAGTTAATCCATGGCCATATGACTTTACCGGTCACAACTTTCCAGTTTCAGTATTGCCTAGAACAACAACAGGCAGGCAGATATGAAGAGATGGGTAGGGAATTCATCAAGGAATCTTGGGAATAACCGTATAGATTTCGATGTAGGAGTGGGGATCTAGAAGTGCTTCTAAGCAGTACAAACTGCGAGAACACTTTAAGTGGATCCCTCATATGCCAGGATATTATGCTGCACGGGGCCTGCAATGGTTCAGTAGCAAACCTATCCTGTCACTTGAGGGGTACTCCAGCAGCCGTGATTACTCCAGTTTTCAGGCTACTTTCAAATGGGAGTTACTTGATGCTGAACGAATAAGGTTGTTCTGGGATGCTTCCGCGCATCGCATATCTAGTCACTGTGAGCTCCAGCGTTACTTGCTGTATCAAGTATTTTTTCCACCGACAGACGCAGTCAGGGAGGCGCCAATATGGCTTTTGTTGAATGTTTCCTTTATACGGTTTGATACTCTGAGCAGAATGAAAGCCATGCTTCTACAGCAAACCGTGCCCTTAACCTCCGCCCGGGAGACTTTTGATCTCCAGATCGCAAGGTCCTCGGCTGAGATACAGGCACTCATACGTACAAACTGCCCTTTCCATTTCACAGAAATGGTGAATCGTATCTTTAACATGACTGATACGATGGGTATAGTCCACTTATTTAAGACCATAGGTTCGGGACTGTTAAGCACCTTTCAGACAGTCCTCGGAGTTATACCAAACTTTATACACTCCGTATTCGGAAGCATTTTTGGAGGACTTCTGCTGATCCTGTTTCTAATAGCAGGTATCCTGATTGTAATTTTTCTGCTACGCAATGGACGTCCCAGTCACCAAGCAGATGGAAACAGTACTCCTGGAACGTAAATACCGTGATCGCATGGTACAACATCTGGGCACACCTCGCCTACGGGAACTAAGCGCCTCTTGGTTCCTGTCATTTAGACCAGTCTGGATGGACTGCATCCTACTTGTTCTTCGATGCCTGTTCTGCGGAGAAAAATGCGTGTTGGATCTCTGTCTGACACTTCCATCAGTTGCGCAACCGGACGTTGATGCTTTACTGGACCCGATAACGGGCCACGTTCTGCAATGTCCCCAGCATATTCCTATGTTGATGGCGGCATTCTTAGAGCCCCCACAGGAAGTCTTTGCTCCTGTTGGAATGGATACCGGCTCCTCCACTGACACCCAGGCCTTGGATGGCGCACAAGCTGCCCCAGCATCAGCTGCTGGCAGCATGGAAGATCATCTGTGCTCAATAGACGTAATCTGCGAGGTGTTACAGAGATCGTCGTCTGCGAGGGCAGGCAACAGCAATGTTGCATCTACCAGCCAGGACACATAAACATTTGGCTCACCGTGTGCTGGGAAAAATTCGGCCTTTTTAAACAAACTCAAATTGTAACTCCAAAACAATTGACACTTTTTATGACCTGCATGGCTTTCCGATGCTTGTAGTTGTTCGAACTATATATATACGGACACATTAGAGCTATTGCTTGAGTGACAATTTCTCTCCTTTAAAAACATTTTTAGTGTTTTTAACATTTTTTAGCGAAACTATTGTTTTTTACTATAGTTGCTTGCGTACTAGTGCCTAGACAGCCTAGTGGTACGTTAGAATTTAATTATGTCGTCCAGTCGGATGAGGAGTGGGTGTTATATTCCATATAGTTACCCCAATATAGGCTCGGGTAACATCCCAACCTTTCACCTATATTCGCCTTTACATTACTTACATAACGGGCTGCTAGGACTGACCCTTTGCCTAGTTACGGTACTGCTTACAGAACATGGGGTTTTCCCTGAACAATAGCCTCATACATTATGCATGAGGATTCTTGGATTCCCGGAAACTCAGCAGGACTACCATCTCCTGCATAATAACTATGTACAAGGTTTATTCCAGACGTCATCCTAAGTCCGACAAGTGGCACAGCAAGGTAGAACCCCCGGGGAGACCTTTGGGTATATAAACACCACATCTTGCTGAGATAGGCAGAGGAGATCAGGACTTCCCTGTCGACACACTGACGCGAGACGCTGAGGTTCCTGCATGCAGATACTCCGGCTCGCAGTGGTCTAACATCCCTTGCGGGGTGTCCAACTCGAGACCAAGACGGTGTCCCACAGTCTCTCACTTCAGGTAATGGGGTTGACTTCTTCCTAGAGGGATTCTTGGCTTAACACCTACACACATGCTAGGTACACTTAGGTACATCTAGTTAGGGTAGCATCGTAGGAGTACGCATTTTATTGTCATGTATTGTATATACCTTCCTGTATTCATGGTTATAGCAAAATGGTAGAAACCTACCATCCTTTTACTTTCTTAGTGCTTCTAATCATTTATATCTGTTATTGTCTAGTGCTTGTTTCAGCACACCTATTTTACACTAGAATAACGACTGTTCAATAAATACTTATTGAAAAACGTCCATACCGTTTATTCTGTGTATCTCTCTGAGACTAAGTGAGCACGGGTGACTGAGCGAAAAGTAGTACACTGTTTCCACGGTCCTGAGGGATCAGGGTTGTCATGTTCGATAGTTGCAAAGAACTGTTCTCTCCTTGGTAAGATTAGTTTCTAGTGGCACTGTGAGCTAGCTGGTATACAGGCCAACATACCCGGTGGGGGTGTCTAGAATCAGTCTGACACCAATCCTGCAGTGTATGTTGTCTAAAAGCGCAGATCCTATATAGGTTTATAGTAACTACACGACAACAGGAGGAGGGTGGGCGCCCGCTGCCTCACATCCCAGCACTCATTTTGCCCCGATGCATCATGGTAAATGCAGTGCATGATAACACTTACTTTGGTGACAGGCTTTAGTTTTTCACCCTTGTTGGTACAGCCAGTGCTGTGTATCTCTAGACACGTGTTTCAGGATAATTGTCCTTCTTCAGTAGAGAGAAATACATTCTTTTTAGGGGTGCTGGAAATGCTGCCCAATGTCTTCTCAGGTCTCTGTACCACTCGCTGGGTGCAAGTGCGTCAACCAGAGCTCGTCAGCTCATCAGCTCAAGGGTGCCTTTTCAAACTGGAGGAGGTATGGCCGCACACTGCCTCACATCCCAGCACTCGGTTTGCCCTGATGCATCATAGTAAATGCAGTGCCTGATAACACTTACTTCGGTGACAGGCTTTAGTTTTTCACCCTTGTTGGTGCAGCCAGTGCTGTGTATCTCTAGACATGTGTTTCAGGATATTTGTCCTCCTTCAGTAGAGAGCAGCACATTCTTTTTGGGGGTGCTGGAAATGCCGCCCAAAGTCTTCTCGGGTCTTTGTACCACTCGCTGGGCGCAGGTGCGTCAACCAGAGCTCATCAGCTCATTAGCTCAAGGGTGCCTTTTCAAACAGGAGGAGGGTGGGCGCACACTGCCTCACATCCCAGCACTCAGTTTTCCCCGATGCATCATAATAAATGCAGTGCATGATAACACTTACTTCGGTGACAGGCTTTAGTTTTTCACCCTTGTTGGTGCAGCCAGTGCTCTGTATCTCTAGACACGTGTTTCAGTATAGTTGTCCTTCTTCAATAGAGAGCAACACATTCTTTTTGGGCGTGCTTTAAATGCTGCCCAAAGACTTTTCAGGTCTCTGTACCACTCACTGGGCGCAGGTGCATCACCCAGAGCTCGTCAGCTCATTAGCTCAAGGGTGCCTTTTCAAACAGGAGAGGGTGGGCACACTGCCTCAGATCCCAGCACTCAGTTTGCCCCGATGCCGCACAGTAAATTCAGTGTGCACCATCCCTCCTCATGTTTAAAAAGGCTCCCTTGAGCTAATGAGCTGACGAGCTCTGGTTGATGCACCTGCACCCCGCGAGTGGTACAGAGACCTGAGAAAACTTTGGGCAGCATTTCCAGCACCCCCAAAAAGAATGTGTGCGCCGTCCCTCCTCCTCATTGCGATCATATAGCCAAAGTTATTCAGATATTGCCATCATATGGTCAGCTGCTTCCATCAAATGGCAGATGTTATCAACCTATGCCCTTGTGTTCCCCTTGACACATCATTTAGGATCATAAGCCCACGTTTGCATCATCTGCCAGCTCATGCCGTCATAAGCCAAGGTACATCTATCATATGCCTAAGATACTGCCATCATCTGCCCAGGTTTTGGTTTTTTGCCTCTCCCTTGTCCTAGTTACCTCTTAGGACTCTTTCCCACAGCGTCAGCTGTCCGATCTCTGCATTCATTCCCCCTGATTGGGAATTAGTATTCATCGATGCAAAGCTTTCTAGGACACTGAATACATGATGCTGGTCTTCAAATATTCTGTTGCCAAGGTTTGTCTGCTGTTTCCCTGCTTTTGCCATACCAGGCTCTTCATAGAGGATGGGGCTAGAGGGGGCCTATCAGCTTCTGGTAGTAAGCCAGACTGCAGAAGAGTTTTTTGTGGTAGTCCAGGTATGGGTGGAGTGTAAGGGGTGCTTTAGGGAGCAGCATTACAGGGTAGAGGTGCCACCAGAGTGGGGACAGAATCAGTGGGAACTTTGTAGTGCATACTTGGCCTGAGTTGTGCAGTGGCACAAGAGGCACAGGATAGCAATCAATGAAAAGGGTCTTGATGCTGTCACTCAGTGGGATGGCAGTGGAGCTGTGAATAGGTACTCTGAAGGTTGTCATCTAGTGCAGGTCTAGAACGGGGTATATGTTGTTAGTTGATCTGTGTTGATAGGTATGGAGATGTTCGGTGGAATGACAACTAATTTTCTTTTCCTGTCGCTTTCCTTTGGAGCTTGATGACGTGAATGGGTCTGGACAGAGCAGTCAGAGGTTTCATCCTAAAGCGGTAGAGCGATGGATTGAGCAGCTCTGCAGATCTCATTACCTGGCAACCTGCAACAGCTCTATGTGCACTGCCACCTATGGTAAATGAGCCTCAGTCAAATTACTCTGATGAAGGCTCTGTAGGCAGGTACTTAATCTGACTGTCACTGATGGCCTATTCAGCATCCACTTTCCTTCCTTTATCTAGTTGGTAAGGGAGCAGCAGCTTTGTGAAAAAAAGACCTTAAATTGAGTGTGAGGAATTATGCTGCACTCTTATAGACCAACTCTGTCACTCCCCATCTGCTCTAAAAAGAGGTACATTCTCTTTAAAATATCAGCAGGAGCGGGCCCTGAGATCCAATCACATGCGACTCCTTCGTGTCCCACCATACATTAAAACCTGGCAAGGTGGCAAGTCCTTCTATGTAAGAACAGAGAAGCTATGGAATACTCTGCTGGTCCACCTGCGCCTGATTGAGACAGAATTGGAGTTTAGGAAAGTCTTAAACACCTGGCTCTTTACTCGGGTGTAGTCGCTCTGTCAGTCTTTCGTTAGTCGTCTACTAGCGCTGGTACACCTCTGCTGAGGTAGCCACGTGCTCTACAAATGACTATTGATTGATTGAATTGTCCACTTGGGGAGTATTTACATTGCATTTTATTTATGTTGGCTTTAACTATGGAAACCCAATGTGTATCACAGCTGAGCACTACAGCACATCAGGCTTTCCTTTCATGTCTAGCCCATTTGCACATTATGGAGCACTGAGAATGCATTGATGGAATAACTTTAGAGAAGCATTGTTCTGTGACTTAGCTCCTCCCCATGCAGTCTCCATTGTTGGCCCACAGGATAGGTGCTCACTTTGAGCCCTGATGTATTGATTATTACGGTTAAAGTAACTTTACTGTTATTGTATATTGGGGAGGCCAATCATAAGTTGAATGACAACAGGTTCTACACTCACTATCAATAGAGAAACATACACTAACAGTATTGTTGACATTTGGAACACACTCACAGATTGGAAGGCCAAGGTGATTTTGGAGTGGGAGGAATACTGTTTTTTGAAAAAAGATTACCCCAAACTATCGGTACTTTACCTTCTCCCCAAGGCGCATAAAAACAACACTAACTCCCCTCCCGCGTGAGAGACACCAAGGATTTTCCCAATAAGCTGGAGGGTATCCCCTTTGAGAATGATTATATCTTGCTCAGGCTGAATATCAATTCGCTGTACACCTTAATTGACCATGAAGAAGGAACACAGGCTTGCCAGCATTTTCTGCTCGCAAGATCAGTTAGGTATCTCGCACACACAAAGATGGTCTTAAGGACGATTAGGCACTGGCAGTCGAACAACATTTTTCTCTTCAATGGTTCATTGTATGAACAAATCCTTGGAACTGTGATAGGGATATGTTTCTCCCTGAGTTTTGCTAACCTCTTCCTTTGATGATGGAAAGAGAGCATTTTCAATGACCCCGATGTCTACTCTGAATGCGAACAGGTCGTGATGTGGCTTCAGTACAACAATGACCTGTTTATCAATTGGAAAGACACTGAAACATAGGCGGTCATATTTGTTGACAAACTGCATGCAAACACACACAACATAGTGCTCTCCCATACCATGAGCAGAACCTCGGTTGAATATTTAGATGTTTGGATAGAGGTGATTAATGAAGGGATATAGACCAGATTGTTCCACAAACCTAAAGTCTCCTTCATGCCCTCTGCAGCCACCCTGATCCTGTGAAGTGGAGTATTCCGTACGGGGAACTGCTGAGGGCAAAGCGTAACTGCAGTACGGAGGATACCTATCTAGCAGAAGAACAAGTCATGAAGAACAGATTTAAGGAGAAGGGATATTTAGATTGGGTGCTCAGAAAAGCCAGTCATAAAGCCAGGAGGGTGTCCAGAGCTGAAACCCTGTTTGATAACAACCCTGACAGTGAGGCCGACACCCAGACCGGATCTAGGGTCATTCTAACCTAGAACAATAATTCCAAAGAAATTTGTACCATCTTGACCAAAAACTGGAATATACTCATGAGCGATCCCATCATAGAACACGCTAGCCATGAGAGACCAAGGGTCACAGACAGAAGGGGTCGCAGCTTAAGAGATATATCAGTCCATAGAGACATTACATCCAAGAAACAAACCTCCGAAGAAAATCTCCAGGGCTTCTTTCCATGTGGCGACTGCAAAGCCAGCAGGAATGACATCATGGGCAAAGAGAATGCCACAGCTAGATTAGGACATACGAAGAAGATCTCACAGTTTCTTACCTGCAGTTTCACCTATGTTGTATATATACTTGAATGTCCCTGCTTGCTCAGATACGTAGGGAGCACCACATTGATGGCCAAGAAAAGAGTACTTGAACATACGAGGGCTACTGCCAACCAGGACCAGAACTACCCTGTATCCAGACATTTCCAAAGGATGCATTACTCTGATAGTTCTTTGATATCTTACTTTGCCATTGAACAGATAACTCATAACACCAGGGAGGGGACAAGTCACTTAGGAGCATATTGACAAGCCCCTATCGCCACCAGAATGCCACTTTTAGTGGCGTTGTGGTGGTGATACGGGCTTCACCTTATTTACAAGGCAGCGTTAAGCCACTTAACGTGGCTTAACGCTGCCTTGTAAATAAGGCACCCTTTCACCATATACTTAGTGTTAAAGGGGAGGGCAATGGGTGTTGCAGTGAGCGTTCCACCGCAACACCCATTGATTTTGACGCTGCCCCATATTTGCAAGGGCAAAAAAAACCTGGTCTTACCCTGGCAAAATGAGGAGAAATGCTTTATTTCTCCTCGTTTATGCTGTTTCTATGCGTGCTGCATTGTGCAGCACACATAGACACAGCAAAACTCTATTGATTGTTTATGTGCCGGAAGGTGACCCTTCCTACACATAAACAATCTTTAAAAAAAAAAATTATGAGTTGGAACTTCTATGTGTGCTGCAGTGCATCCTATATCCTATACGATATTTACAACTCATTTTTTTGTCCAAATACCCTTTTAGGGAATATCTAAAGGGACCACTCGGTTTCAGCTACAGTTTGATATATAAGCTACATTTTGGGTCTGTTTCACAAAGAAATCACCTTTTCGGTGCATAAATAATATGCATGGCATTTCCATCTGAAAAAACCAAATGCATACGGAAATCCATGTTAATAGAAATAAAATATTGAAGTCATTCATGCACGTGCACGGGTGCACAGTATCAGAGGAGAAACTGCTCGTGTCAGGAATATATATTTTTTAATGCAGGTATTTCTTTTTCCCTTGTCCCTGTAGGATTTTTCAATTTTACCAGGTTGAATAAGGTGGAAAATGTTATCCCGGTCAACTGAAGCAATTAATATCGTATTTTTATGGACCAGTAAGGTCTTATGTAGGATTTGTTTTTTTGGGGAGTGAACCACATATGCATCCCCAGTACATGCCAACTCCTTTAATACTGATGATCTTTCTAAATGTATATTGGATGATTTTTCTTTAGATGCAACTCCTTTTCTGCTCACTTCTGCAACGTGTAATTTGCAACTGGCGTAAAGTTACTCTGCATGTTCGTAAACTATCCACTTACTCAATAAATTATGCAAACGAGCAGAGAAACGTCGCCTGTGTATTTATTTTCATTTTTATAAATACAAATCGTTATTATAGCAAAAGAAAGCATTGCGGTTTTTATAGCAAAAGAATGCATAGCGACAACTGAGAATTTCCTTGCCCTGTGCATGTTTTGTATGAAGAAATATTGTTGAATTAATAAGTGATTAATGTAAATTTTAATTCACAAGGAGGATTTGGGTCATCCTGCAACACATTCCATTTAAAGCATTCCAGCAGTGCTTGATTTGAAAAAAGATGCCAAGCCCAAAGATACTTCTCAGCTGGCCACTACAGCTGACACTGTTCACTGTTCCTGCCAACAGTACCAAATGCCAATAGCACCGCATCCTGCTAACTACCACACTGTTTGAATTATCCAGATCACCCCAAGCTGTAGAAACGTCCTGGGCATGCTATTATTATTATTGTAATTGTATATTGATTTTTTACATACGCTACTGATGTGCTCTATTATAGTCTTAGAGCCTGTTGTAGCGTGCTCTACCGGCCATTAAAGGCCATCTTTCGGCTCAGGTCTTTAACAAGGGAGATGGCCTTTAATGGCCGGTAGAGCTCGCTACGGTGTGCTCTAAGGCTATTAGAATATTCTGCCACTAGAGGGGGCCTCATGGAGCCCGGGGGTAGGCGGGGGGTTGAAATCCCATCGAGCTCCTTGAGGCCTTTGTTAAACACTGGAATGTTGATGCTCCAGGCTTCTGCCGGCCATTAGGAGCCCAGAGCACGCCATTGTTTTCATAGGAACGCTCAACATTCCAATGTTCTAACAAAAAATAGGCAAGCAGCGCCACCTTGTGTTAAAAGGCTACCCTTTGCTTCTATTAATTTGCTATTAAATTTAAATAGGACCATGGGTCCTATGTAGTAAGACTGGGCTGCAAAGCAGTCAGGCCCAAATTTATTAAGGTTTTGCTTTGCACACAAGATGATGCAGGGCATCGCAAAACCTAGAATGAGATTTACCAAGCCATGCAAGGCCACCTTGCCTGGCCTTGTGTGGCTTAGTAAATCTGGAGTAATGCAAGGTAGCGCAAGTCACTGCTTTGCATTACTCTCCATGGTGGCGGCGTTGCATGGGTGGAGTTTGGGTGTTCCCATGCATTCACCCATGTATTTTGAAGCATTCCTATATTTATCAACACTGGTAAAACTGGGAATGCATCAGCACTGAACACCTTCCCAGCAGAGGCGCAATAAGGAGAAATATCTATATTTCTTCTCATTGTTTCCTCTTTCGAAGTGTGCTGCATTCTGCAGCCCCCTTAGAAAGACAAAAATAATTCTGCCTGTAACACAGGTGCCCTTGCTTCATGGGCAATGGTGCCTGCGTTGGCGCTAAATGGCATATTGTGCGCCAGCGCATGCTGAGGGCACGAATGCAACATATCTTGATAGATATAGCACATTACTGCCCTCTCCCTATCACGCAGCGCAGCAAGTTGTCTTGCTGCATTGTGAGCATGAAAAATGTTAAATCTGGCCCTCAGCGTTTTTGCACATTGTCTGCTTTGTGTCTGCCTTCATTTCCCACTGCAACTGGTGCGCTATTCATTCAAAATGCATGTAGGAGAGTAGGATCTGCCTCTTATGTTGCCCCCACTTTTTTTCTGATGTTAGCACTGGTTTCTGGCTATAGTCTGGCTGGGTCCCTGCCAATCAGGGCCCCAGCCTCTCTGTTCTCTCTAAACGACATGGAGTGCACTCTAGGTGCACTAGTGATTGGATACTGTGGTGCCTTATGAGTCCCTAGTATATGGTACCTTAGGTGCCAAGGGCATAGGTACTTCACAGGCCTACCAGGGGCTGCAGCATGTGTTATGCCACCCCTGGGAAGCAGTCTAAATCTGACACCACAGGCCTGCTACTGCAGCCTGGGTGGGGTGGTGCTAGCACCCCTCACTGAGATATAGGTTTCCTATATCTCTCTTGCACACACATATAAACCTATCAGTCACCCCTAAGGCAGGCCCTATCAATCCTGAGGGCAGGGTGCTTGGCTTCTATGTGAGGGGGTGCCTCTGCATGAGCAGGGCCCCTCTGCAGTTCTCAGAGTCCATTCTCTGGTGCTGTTTGTGGATGCGGTTAAACCATATACTCTTAAGTGCATTATATCCTCGCGGTAAATGCTAACTTTGGAATGGCTGCATCAAAACATGTCGTGTTTGGTGTCAAACATCTTGGAATACTACCCCCCGCCAATCTTGGCGGCGGGGGTAGCATTCCACCCTTCTAGAGGGATAAGACATGTGCCTGCTGTGGAAACGCGGTAGAATCCTAAAGAGCCCTGGCATCACAAAATGGATGCCACCAGTCACAGACACTGGGCTGCCCTCCTGCTGATGACCGAAACTCACAGTGGAGGACGCCCAACAATAGGCATCCTGTCACAGGGAGGTGTAACCACCTTCCAGACAGGGTTTAGTGTATTGGGGCTGGGTGGGTGCACTCTTAGAGTGCTTTGAAGTCCTGCACTGGGGGAGCAGAAGGCTCCTCTGTGCATATGCCAGTTCAAACCAGCTCAGGGGCTACCTGCCCCTGCTCTGGCGCGAAACTGGACAAAGGGAAGTGGGTGTAGCCACCCCTCCCTTGACCCTCCCATAGGTGGGGTCATAGAGCTAGTCCATCCCCTCTTTTTAGTATAAGAGGGGGAACCTTGCCATTGCAAAGCAGATAACCCCTGGACGACGCTCTACAGAAGAATCCTGGCCCTTCGACATTCCACTACCTTTGGAAGACAGAAGAATCTCCCTTGGAGTCAAGGAGTGACTCCCCTGCTTGGCAGGCACCAAAAACGACAACGACGGTCGCAAACTACGCCGCTCCCGCCGGAGTCCGAAGTCCCTGCAGCCCAAGAAGTGGATTTCCTGACCTCTCCTAGGCCATCGTGAGTCCCCAGCGAAGCTGAGGCAAGTGGACCCCACGAGTAATGAGGAACCGCGGCCCCTGGGTACCGTTCACTATTGTCGAGTGCAACCCCTTCACAACGTTCTACGAACTTGTGCTTTGGACCACGTGTGGTCCCGACCTCCAGCAGGAATCCCTCCGAAGATCAGAGGCCTACACCGTCCCGAGTGACCGTGGGCCCCTGTTGAGTGATTCTGCCTGAGGTGTCTTCGCGATCCCTTGCCCGCCGGCTTGTGGGTCCCCAGAAGACTTCTTAAAGAAACCAAAGGGCTCCCCTGGTTGCTCCAGGCCTGCCCTGACTTACCTTCGCTGGGTGAGTCCCTCAGACCTTGCTGGTCTGTGCCATCGACTTTTCTTCATCTCCCGAGACTTGCTGCTGCCAAGGCTTGTTGGCTCCAATCGAGTTGCCGACACCGCAGTCAGCTGCAGACGTCGAGGGACCCACCGAATCCAGCTCCTGGTTGTTGTCGACCCCTCCTGGACCACGTGGCTGAAGAGTCAAGGCACCCGCAACCGACCTGAATCAACCGACGACGGTGGGCATCCATCTTCCTTGCCCCGGGTCACTGCCAAGTGACTTTGAACACTGTCCCCTCTGCTTTCAGGTCATCCTTCTTCAGAATCCAGGCTTGGATTCCACCGGACACTTCTTCAGCTCCCGCAAGCAGCAAGTCTTCTTTGTTCGCCATTGAAAACGACGCCGCGACCCGACACCAAAGGAGACCTATGCACCCGGCTTCCCTGGGTGA
Source organism: Calotriton arnoldi (assembly GCA_963921515.1). NCBI lineage: Eukaryota > Metazoa > Chordata > Amphibia > Caudata > Salamandridae > Calotriton > Calotriton arnoldi. The sequence goes on along the minus strand of CAWUFW010015901.1, from coordinate 252,759 downwards.
GGTAACTCCAGCACTACGGTGCTCCTGTGGGTGTGGGCCCTAGAACTACTTACCCTGTAAGTGACTTGCTTGTAGGTTCTCCCGAAGTATCCTAAAACTCTTTATTTCCAACCGCGACTTGCCCCATTGAAGTCAACGGCGATCCGCGCCTGTGTATCCACACTGCACGCGTCCCCGTGGGTCCTTTACTTACCTGCCTTGGGTGGTGTTGTGAGGCCCCAGCACTTCTGAAGGCCCTAGGCCTTGTCTCCCTGCAAGTCGTTGTCCCTAAGTCTCTTACTTAGTATATGGTCTGGTACGCCCCTAGGGCCCCAGCCATATTTTGTGCTTAACTTATTGTGAAACGTTGATTTGTGCATATGTTTGTCTTCTAATCTCATAAAGAGATTAGTAGAGAGTTATTTAGAAATAAATACATATATATTTGATATATATACCTGTGTGGTGTCTTTTCATTTGGTGATTCAAGAGATTATATGGTAAAACAAGCTGCTTTACATTCCTCCGAGACTTAGCCTGAAGGCTGCTCTCCACAGCTACCACTAGGATAGCTTTCTTTAAAAGGTTGTCTTAAACCTATCTACCATAAGAGTCGATTTGCCCTGGTGCAAGGTGTCCACTTTAATTAGTGAACAGCATATACCAGGCCAACTTCTCACATTGGTGGGCAGCGTGTGGGATTCCAGCTTGCCATTGTTTTACCAGAAAATCTCTATTTGAATTACTAACTGAAAACCATTATAGGTACTCAAGGTACATATAAAGTCAAGCTTAGTATCAATAAGTTCTACTGAACTTAGAGCTGTGTGCCAAGGGATAGCACACCCTTTCCACAGCTCAAGCTAGGATCAGTAGGCCACAAACTAGTGTAGGTAGTACAACACTGCACAACACTAGAATGTCCTTAAGGGGTGGACCCAGTGGATCCACTCAGCCTCAGTATAAGGACATGGCTTTCTCTGACTTGAGAGCCATGTGTGTTGACAGACACCTGAGACTAGGACAGAGTCCCTCAACACTACACCTGATAGATCTGCTGACAGCAGATGACCTTAGATTGGCTCTAGGAGCTAAAGGGTTTGAATCAGTGGGTGGGTCAGTCATAGTATCTGGGTCAGATGATGAAAATCAGAATGACCAAGACTCTGTGATTGAAGGGCCAGGCTTCAAGGGGCCTGAAAAGGACAGAGGAATTCTCCCTAAGAGAACTGACAGAGAGGAGGAGAGGCACAGATCCCCTTCCAGGGAATCTGACCACTCTTATCACTCTGGCAGAGAATTTGTCCAGCAGAGGAGCTCATACTTTTCCTTAAGAGAGACCTCCTCTGAGAGAAGGTGCAAACTGCTCCAGTATGAGGAAGCCAGAGTGGCCCTCAGAACCAAGCAGTTGGCACTGGATAGGAAGCCCTGGAGATCCAGAGAGCTTCTAGAAAGAGGGGTTAGAACCCCTGGTGGCAGCAACAGTGTCCCTAGAGGCAGAGAATATATTCCTGACCATAGGAACCTGAGCAAGGTTGTTCCTCCCTACCAGAGTGGGGATGATATCCACAAGTGGATAACTGCTATGGAGAGGGCCTGTAGAGTACAGCAGGTCCCCCAAAAGCAGTGGGCAGCAATCTTGTGGCTCTCCTTTTCAGATAAAGGAAGAGACAAGCTCCTCACTGTTAGAGAGGAGGATGCTGATGATTATGAGGTCCTGAAGAGTGCACTGATAGATGGGTTTGGCTTAACCACTGAGCAGTACAGGTTGAAGTTCAGAGATACCCAGAAGGCACAGACTCAGGACTGGACTGACTTTGTTGATTGTGCAACCAAGGCTCTAGAGGGTTGGCTGGTTGGCAGTAGGGTTACTGATTTCAAGGGATTGTATAATCTGATGATGAGAGAACAGATCCTAAATAATTGCCAGAACCAGTTGTTGCATCAGTACCTGGTGGACTCTGATCTGACCTCTCCCCAAGAATTGGGAAAGAAGGCAGACAAATGGGTCAGAACCAGGGTGAGGCAGAAAACCCAGAACCAAGGGGGTGACACTAAGAAGCAAGATCCTAAAGGCTCTGAGAAAGGTGGGGATAAGTCAAAAGACCAGAAGTCTTCACAAGGGCCCCAAAAATCTGCATCTGGTGGGGAGTCACAGTCCAACAAGGGAAAAGGCCAAAAGAAGCCCTGGTGCAAATTCTGTAAACAGAAAGGGCACTGGACTTCTGATTGTACCAAGTCCAAAGACCAAACCACCACCACTCCTGCCCCTAAGGCAACTGTGCCCCCTAGCTCAGCTACTGGTGGAGGTGGTACGCAGAATAAGGGTGTAGTAGGGTTGACCCTGGGTTCTGGAGTGGATTCTGACCTAGTCAGAGTGACCACTCAGGCAATGCTGATTTGTGAGGGAAACATTGATATGTCCTTCCTAGTAAGCCCCAGTAATCTGGGCAAGTACAAACAGCAGCCTTTGATAAATGGCAAACAGGCTTTGGCATTTAGGGACACAGGTGCTAGTGTCACCATGGTGGCAGAGGACCTAGTGGACCCTGGACAGATCATCCTGGGTGAAATGTACCAGGTGACCAATGCAAGCAATGTCCAGACCAACCATAGTCTGGCAGTTGTGAATTTCTCCTGGGGAGGGGTAACTGGCCTCAAGAAGGTTGTAGTCAGTGCAGACCTCCCTGTAGAATGTCTATTGGGCAATGATCTAGAGACTTCAGCCTGGTCTGAAGTAGAGTTATGGACTCATGCTGAGATGTTGGGCATCCCTGCAGAGGTATTTGCTGTGACCAGGTCACAAGCAAGAATGCATGACACTGAACCAGCTCTGGATCCTGGAACAATGGACCAGATGCTTCCCAAGAGGAGGAGCAGTAGGGTTAAGGCAGTGCCTTCCCCTCTGTCTCAGATCAAGGATTCCCTTCCAGAGGGAGGTGAAGCAGAACCTGAAGAAGGAACTGCCCCAGAGGGACTTGAACCTGACCAGGTTGAGTTCTTGGGGGCAGGGGGCCCTTCTAGGGAAGATCTGAGTCAGGAGCAACAGTGCTGCCCCTCTCTTGAACCCCTCAGACAGCAGGCTGCTGCTGAGGCTGCTGGGAGTGCTAGTGGGTCCCATAAAGTTTATTGGGATGAGGGACTCCTATATTCTGAGGGTAGAGACCCAGCCCCTGGAGCCACCAGGAGGTTGGTAATACCTCAGAAGTTTAGGGGTTCCTCTTGACCTTAGCACATGATATCACTTTGGCAGGACACTTGGGCCAAAACAAGACCTGGGACAGGCTTGTTCCACATTTTCATTGGCCACATATGTCAGAGGACACAAAGGAGTTTTGTCGCTCCTGTGTCACTTGCCAAGCCAGTGGTAAGGCAGGTGGCACAACAAAGGCCCCCTGATACCACTACCTGTGGTGGGGGTACCCTTTGAAAGGGTAGGGATTGACATTGTTGGTCCCCTTGACCCTCAGACTGCATCTGGGCACAGATTTATCCTGGTGGTAGTGGATCATGCCACCAGGTACCCAGAGGCAATTCCCCTGAGGACCACCACAGCACCTGTGGTGGCAAGAGCCCTCATTGGAGTTTTCTCCAGAGTGGGTTTCCCAAAGGAGGTCATTTCTGACAGAGGTACCAACTTCATGTCAGGATATCTGAAAGCAATGTGGAAGGAGTGTGGTGTAACTTATAAGTTCACCACCCCCTATCACCCACAATGCAATGGTTTAGTTGAACGCTTCAACAAAACCTTGAAAGGAATGATTAAAGGACTCCCAGAGAAGCTTAGGCGGAAATGGGACCTTCTACTTCCTTGCCTGTTGTTTGCATACAGGGAGGTTCCACAGAAGGGGGTTGGTTACAGCCCATTTGAGCTTCTGTTTGGGCATCCTGTGAGAGGTCCACTATGTTTGGTAAAGAGGGCTGGGAGTTACCTCTCAAGCCCCCAAACAAGATGTGATGGACTATGTACTTGGTCTCCGCTCCCGGATGGCAGAGTACATGAAAAAGGCAACCAAAAACCTGGAGGCCAGCCAAGAATTGCAAAAAGCTTGGCATGACCAAAGAGCTGTGCTGACTGTATACCAGCCAGGACAGAAAGTGTGGGTGTTGGAGCCTGTGGCCCCAGCAGCCCTCCAGGACAAATGGAGTGGCCCCCATACAATAGTTGAACAGAAGGGAGAAGTCACCTATCTGGTGAATCTTGGAACTCCCAGGAGCCCCCTAAGGGTGATTCATGTCAACAGATTAAAGCCATATGTTGACAGGGCTGACATGGGCTTGCTCATGGCAACTGATGAGGACCAGGAGGAGGAGAGTGACCCTCTCCCTGACCTGCTCTCTCAGAACCCTGATGATGGGTCAGTAGATGGTGTTGCTTTGGCAAGCAGCCTCACTGACCATCAGCAAACTGAGTGCAGACAAGTTCTGCAACAGTTTAGACATATGTTTAGCCTGACCCCTAGTCAGACTACCTGGTGCACCCATGAGGTGGACACTGGGGACAGTCTGCCTGTCAAGAATAAAATCTACAGGCAACCTGACCATGTCAGGGACTGTATCAGGACTGAAGTCCAGAAAATGTTGGAGTTAGGCGTGATTGAGCCTTCAGATAGCCCTTGGGCTAGCCCAGTAGTCCTGGTACCCAAGCCTCATACCCAGGGTGGTAAGAAAGAAATGAGGTTTTGTGTAGACTACAGAGGCCTCAATGCAGTCACTAGGACTGATGCCTATCCCATACCAAGGGCAGATGAGCTGATTGATACTTTGGCCTCAGCCAAGTATCTAAGCACATTTGACCTAACAGCTGGCTACTGGCAAATCAGATTAGCTGATGATGCAAAAGCCAAAACAGCATTTTCGACCCCTGGTGGGCACTACCACTTTGTGGTGATGCCCTTTGGATTGAAAAATGCACCTGCCACTTTTCAGAGGTTGGTGAATAAAGTTCTGGCAGGGATGGAAACTTATTGCTCAGCTTATCTAGATGATATTGCTGTCTTTAGTTCCTCCTGGCAGGATCACCTGGTCCACCTCAGAAATGTTTTGGAGGCCCTGCAGAAAGCAGGCCTCACTATCAAGGCCACCAAGTGCCAGATAGGGCAGAGTCAGGTTGTGTACCTGGGCCACCTTGTAGGTGGAGGCCAGGTTCAGCCTTTACAGAGCAAAATCCAAATCATACTGGAATGGGTTGCTCCAACCACCCAGACACAAGTGAGAGCCTTCTTAGGCCTGACTGGGTACTATAGGAGGTTTGTCAAGGGATATGGATCTATAGTGACCCCCTTGAATGATCTTACCTCTAAGAAAATGCCAAAAAAGGTTCAGTGGACAGCTAGCTGTCAAAAGGCATTTGAAGACCTAAAGCAGGCCATGTGCACTGCCCCCATCTTACAGAGTCCAGACTACACCAAAAAGTTCATTGTCCAAACAGATGCTTCTGAGCTGGGTGTGGGAGCTGTACTGTCTCAACTGAATGATGAAGGTCAAGACCAGCCAGTAGCTTTTATTAGCAGAAGGCTGACCCCTAGAGAGAAACGTTGGTCAGCTATAGAGAGGAGGCCTTTGCTGTGGTATGGGCCCTGAAGAAGCTGAGGCCATACTTGTTTGGTACTCACTTCATAGTTCAGACTGACCACAAGCCCCTCCTATGGCTAAAGCAGATGAAAGGTGAAAACCCAAAACTTTTGAGGTGGTCCATTTCCCTACAGGGGATGGACTATACAGTGGAACATAGGCCTGGGACCCAACATGCCAATGCAGATGGACTCTCAAGGTATTTCCACTTTGAACACGAAGACTCAACTGGTCAAGGTTAGTTTAGTGTCCCTACGTTTGGGGGGGTTGTGTAGGAGAGTAGGATCTGCCTCTTATGTTGCCCCCACTTTTTTCTGATGTTAGCACTGGTTTCTGGCCATAGTCTGGCTGGGTCCCTGCCAATCAGGGCCCCAGCCTCTCTGTTCTCTCTAAACGACATGGAGTGCACTCTAGGTGCACTAGTGATTGGATACTGTGGTGCCTTATGAGTCCCTAGTATATGGTACCTTAGGTGCCAAGGGCATAGGTACTTCACAGGCCTACCAGGGGCTGCAGCATGTGTTATGCCACCCCTGGGAAGCAGTCTAAATCTGACACCACAGGCCTGCTACTGCAGCCTGGGTGGGGTGGTGCTAGCACCCCTCACTGAGATATAGGTTTCCTATATCTCTCTTGCACACACATATAAACCTATCAGTCACCCCTAAGGCAGGCCCTATCAATCCTGAGGGCAGGGTGCTTGGCTTCTATGTGAGGGGGTGCCTCTGCATGAGCAGGGCCCCTCTGCAGTTCTCAGAGTCCATTCTCTGGTGCTGTTTGTGGATGCGGTTAAACCATATACTCTTAAGTGCATTATATCCTCGCGGTAAATGCTAACTTTGGAATGGCTGCATCAAAACATGTCGTGTTTGGTGTCAAACATCTTGGAATACTACCCCCCGCCAATCTTGGCGGCGGGGGTAGCATTCCACCCTTCTAGAGGGATAAGACATGTGCCTGCTGTGGAAACGCGGTAGAATCCTAAAGAGCCCTGGCATCACAAAATGGATGCCACCAGTCACAGACACTGGGCTGCCCTCCTGCTGATGACCGAAACTCACAGTGGAGGACGCCCAACAATAGGCATCCTGTCACAGGGAGGTGTAACCACCTTCCAGACAGGGTTTAGTGTATTGGGGCTGGGTGGGTGCACTCTTAGAGTGCTTTGAAGTCCTGCACTGGGGAGCAGAAGGCTCCTCTGTGCATATGCCAGTTCAAACCAGCTCAGGGGCTACCTGCCCCTGCTCTGGCGCGAAACTGGACAAAGGGAAGTGGGTGTAGCCACCCCTCCCTTGACCCTCCCATAGGTGGGGTCATAGAGCTAGTCCATCCCCTCTTTTTAGTATAAGAGGGGGAACCTTGCCATTGCAAAGCAGATAACCCCTGGATGACGCTCTACAGAAGAATCCTGGCCCTTCGACGTTCCACTACCTTTGGAAGACAGAAGAATCTCCTTGGAGTCAAGGAGTGACTCCCCTGCTTGGCAGGCACCAAAAACGACAACGACGGTTGCGAACTACGCTGCTCCCGCCGGAGTCCGAAGTCCCTGCAGCCCAAGAAGTAGATTTCCTGACCTCTCCTAGGCCATCGTGAGTCCCCAGCGAAGCTGAGGCAAGTGGACCCCACGAGTAACGAGGAACCGCGACCCCTGGGTACCATGCACTATTGTCAAGTGCAACCCCTTCACAACGTTCTACGAACTTGTGCTTTGGACCACGTGTGGTCCCGACCTCCAGCAGGAATCCCTCCGAAGATCAGAGGCCTATACCATCCCGAGTGATCGTGGGCCCCTGTTGAGTGATTCCGCCCGAGGTGTCTTTGCAATCCCTTGCCCGCCGGCTTGTGGGTCCCCAGAAGACTTCTTAAAGAAACCAAAGGGCTCCCCTGGTTGCTCCAGGCCTGCCCTGACTTACCTTTGCTGGGTGAGTCCCTCAGACCTTGCTGGTCTGTGCCATCGACTTTTCTTCATCTCCCCGAGACTTGCTGCTGCCAAGGCTTGTTGGCTCCAATCGAGTTGCCGACACCGCAGTCAGCTGCAGACGTCGAGGTAAACACCGAATCCAGCTCCTGGTCGTCGTCGACCCCTCCTGGACCACGTGGCTGAAGAGTCAAGGCACCCACAACCGACCTGAATCAACCGACGACGGTGGGCATCCATCTTCCTTGCCCCGGGTCACTGCCAAGTGACTTTGAACACTGTCCCCTCTGCTTTCAGGTCATCCTTCTTCAGAATCCAGGCTTGGATTCCACCGGACACTTCTTCAGCTCCCGCAAGCAGCAAGTCTTCTTTGTTCGGCATTGAAAACGACGCCGCGACCCGACACCAAAGGACACCTATGCACCCGGCTTCCCTGGGTGAGGTAACTCCAGCACTACGGTGCTCCTGTGGGTGTGGGCCCTAGAACTACTTACCCTGTAAGTGACTTGCTTGTAGGTTCTCCCGAAGTATCCTAAAACTCTTTATTTCCAACCGCGACTTGCCCCATTGAAGTCAACGGCGATCCGCGCCTGTGTATCCACACTGCACGCGTCCCCCGTGGGTCCTTTACTTACCTGCCTTGGGTGGTTTTGTGAGGCCCCAGCACTTCTGAAGGCCCTAGGCCTTGTCTCCCTGCAAGTCGTTGTCCCTAAGTCTCTTACTTAGTATATGGTCTGGTACGCCCCTAGGGCCCCAGCCATATTTTGTGCTTAACTTATTGTGAAACGTTGATTTGTGCATATGTTTGTCTTCTAATCTCATAAAGAGATTAGTAGAGAGTTATTTAGAAATAAATACATATATATTTGATATATATACCTGTGTGGTGTCTTTTCATTTGGTGATTCAAGAGATTATATGGTAAAACAAGCTGCTTTACATTCCTCCGAGACTTAGCCTGAAGGCTGCTCTCCACAGCTACCACTAGGATAGCTTTCTTTAAAAGGTTGTCTTAAACCTATCTACCATAAGAGTCGATTTGCCCTGGTGCAAGGTGTCCACTTTAATTAGTGAACAGCATATACCAGGCCAACTTCTCACATTGCAAAATGCTCATTCGCAGGGAGCAGCAAAAACACCTCCTTCAAAAACATTTATGAAGCAGGTGTCCTTTTGTAACTCCTATCAAAAGGTGTGTGAATGAAGGGATGGAATTCGTTCAGGGCAGCGGACCTCCCTCTTTGCGCTCACACTCACTGAATGCCAGTATTTTTTAAAGACGTTCCAGCGTTGCTTGCAAAAATAAAAGTTGAATTGATTGAATGGCATTGGTGGGTAGCATACTGTTGTTCTTAATACCACTGTCTGCTCCACCTCAGCGCTTAAATGTACATTCTCAATGTGGAAGCTGGCTTTTAAAGACAACTTTCACTTTGTTTATTCCTTATCACCAGTTTTTTGGAGTCAGTAACAGGTAAGCCTGGGCAGAGTTCGCGGAGTTTACGCGGAACTCTGCGAAGTGCAAAAAAACTCTGCTATGCTACGCAGAGCTCCGCAAGCGGCGGAGTGCGTTAGATAAAGGATGTTCACAGTGATTTTCAGCGCCAGTGTTTGTCCACACTGTGCAATCATCGCGAACAGCACCATGCACAGCGCAAGCGGGCGCTGCTTCCTTTATGCCACTCGAGTAGATTTTTTTACTCGGGCGGCAGCTTTCTCAATGCGAACGGACAGTTTCTCAATGCGATCGGTCGCGAGCGTACGCGACCACTTGCAATGAGAAATCCGACCGCCTGCGTTGAGAAATCTTGCCGGGAGGTTGATTTTCCATGCTCGCGATCGCCAACTTGCCGTTGACGATCACAAACAAGGTAAAATCTCCCCGGGAGGTGGATTTTCCTTGCTTGCGCTCACCAACTTGATGTTGACGAGCGGGAGCGAGGAAAAAAACTTCGCTAGGGGGAGCGAAGTTTTCCGGATCTCCGCGAGCTCCGCGTAACGCAGAGTGCGGAAAACTCCACAAACTCGGCAAGCGCCCAGACTTAGTAACAGGTCAAAGGTATGAGGTCGCAATTGCGGTTCCAGAACCCTGATGCATTGCGTTGTTAATGGATGGCAAAAGAGAGGAGCATGCCCATTATACACTTCTATTGCTTTGCTGTTCATAATGGGTGCGAGTCTCAAAGACATTTTTGACTTACAATGCGCCTTAGAATTTTTTTTTGCGGTGGCAAGGCCAATAAATGTGTAAGTTGCAAGCTTTGTGACAGCAAAAGTGCTTTCTACATTGGCCACAACAAACCCGCTTTTGAGTTGGCCATAACAGATAATTCACTGTTTAATGCAGAATGCGCTAACTCTGAATTAAAAAAGTCACTGTGATGGAAATATTTCCAACATTGAATTCTCTGAATTTACATTTTTTTTTATGGAATCAGAGGGCTTCTCATTTCCGTCCAACTTTAAATTGGCCCTATGTCGTTTTTCAGAGCACCAATCTCCATTCAATCAACTTGCACTTCTTTATACAACATTTTTTGACAACTTCAGCAAGCTTAACTTGGGAAAACATATAAAGAAAATGAAATAAAATAAATATTCCTTGTATAAAGGTGGCTGGGAATCTTCAACAAAACAGACGGTTTTACGATATGCATTTTACAAAAACATTTGTGACATGAAAAATGAATGGAAGAAATTAAAATGGCACAGTAATTAAGAAATATTTTATTGCTTTTTAGGTTTTGTAAAATGATTTTAAAATGCATTCTGAAAAGATACAATCAATCAATAGTATGTTTATTTCAGGGATAACACCCCATAAAACACAAGACAAGCACACCATACAATTAACATACATAAAGACATTATATATACAAAATAACAATTAGGTGACTTCCACGATTTTTAAAATTCATTAAAATTCATAATACCAAAATGTTAATATAGGGGCCCTAGCTGCTTCCTACGAAGCCATACAGTGCATAAAAATATACTAAAACCAAAGATTATAGGCAGGCTTACATCAGACTGAAGCACTCTGGATGCAGTGAAAAGTGCCTAAAACCCAAATTTAACAGAGAGGTCTTATCACTTCCTTCTTGCATACTTTTAACATGGGCAAAAAAAAATTATTATGGTCAACATTTTCTGCAACATTATTGCAGATCAAATAGTGCGCAGTAGAGATAGAACCATATTTCTATTTAGATGTGAAACTATTAGTGAATAAACCTCCAAATCTGAATTTGATGTACAGGGATTTAGCCTGCTATAGTGTTATATCCTCCATGTAGGGTTCTAAGCAGGGGATAGATTTAAGAGCCAAACATTCATCAGTAAGACTGTAACTTCTCCATTGTTCCAAATGGTGGTTCCAGAAGGCAGCTTTTACAATCCCCTTTGTAGCCCTTGTAATAATTCGCGTTTCGTGTCAGTTTCCAGCCACTGGTGGGCAGATTTACAAGGCACTTGCGATGCATTTGCGCCGCCGGTGAGTCACTTCTGTGACGCAGCGGCGCCGTAAAGCAAGCGCCATGCTGCGACGGATTTACAACGTGACGCATCTAGGGAGATGTGTCACGCCGTAAACCCCTACGCCACATTATACCTGCATCAAGTATAATGTGGGCGAACCGTCGCAGTGTGGGCGGTCCGTCGCAGGAAAGCCTCGGAAAAGTGCCTGAGTGAAATCAACAAGATTTCACTCAGTCACTTTTCCGACGCCGCTGCGTCAAAACCTTGCACCTGCTTGAAGCAGGCATAAGGCATGACGCAACATGTTAGAGATAGGCCGGGTTCGAACAGTGCTGGAGTTGCGTTGCGCCCGCAACACGACTCTAGCACTGTGCCAACCTTACGCCGGCAGATACGACACGCATCTGCCTATCCGTGTGCCACAGTGCGCCGCATTCTATATGCGGCGCATCCGTGGTGGCGCACGGGTAGTTTTGCGTGTCACAAGTTTTCTGGCGCATCCCTGCTGATTTGCAGAGATGCGCCAGACCTTGTAAATCTGCCCCAAAGCCTCTAACCATGACTTAACACGGAGCAGCCACAGCAACCATAAAGCCTTGCCTAACGCCAAAATCTCTTGAAGGCCTTGCCTTTACTAGGATAGCTCTGGTGTAAACCATAGTCTCACCCAGAAAATGAATGGTTTGAGGGCTGCTAAATCCCCTATCCTCTTAAGGCCAAGATCAAAGTAGAGAGGTAAGGAGGGAGTACTTTGTGATAAATGGAGTAGCGATCTTAAGAAATGGGTCTCCCTCCAAGCCAGATCTGTTAGGTAAACCATTACCCAAATTTCCGCACTGTATAAGACTGGGCCTTGGCTCTATAAACTTCAAAAGCCGGTGACACAGATTTACTGCTTGGAGCGCTATACATTTTCCTGACTGCTCACGCTCTACGAGTCAATAATGCACTACTCTCCTTCACTTGGGCATTCCACTAGAATAGATTATACACCTTAATCCCCAGGTAATCAAACTGGTTGACCCTATCTAGTAATTGCCCCTCCAGCCTCATTCCACCCTCAAATGACTTATGTGGTTTTAAAGTCATATATTTAGTTTTTGAAATGTTAATCTCTAGGCCTCTCATGCCGCAAAAATCACTCCTTTTATTAAGCAGGATTTGGATGCCCATTGAGGTGTGTGACATTAACTGGGTATCATCACCAAATAAAAGAGCTGGAACAAGCTTGCCATCTAATTTGGGAGCATTGTGAGCACAGCTATTCAAGAAATCAATGGCTTTATTAATATATAGGAGAAAAAAAAGGTGGAGCCAAAAAGCACCCTTGTCTTACCCCTTGTTCGATCTTACCTCTCCCTGTCTACCCCAGCACACCTGCGTATAGTTATGTTCATGGAGTATAATAAGAGTGTCTAATAAATACACTGGAATACCCATTGACTTAAGTGTGTACCAAAATTTGTTTTGAGGTACGAGGTCAAATGCAGCCCTCACGTCAATGAATGCCACATAGAGGGATTCCTCTTTAGATTAATTAATTCTTCCAGATTAGAGCGAACTAAAAGGCTTGATCAGTGGTACTGGTTTTCCTCTAAAGCGAGCTTGATAGGGATATAAGGCCTGTGTTTTGCTCATCCATACAAGAAGCTTATATAGGAGCTATCTGGCAAATATTTTATGAGGATGATCTAATAAGCTGATAGGTCTATAATTCCCAGCTACTCCTCTATGCCTTTCTTAAAGATGGGAATACTTTTTACCCCCTTCTAGGATTCAGGACCACTACCTCCGGAGATTATTCTATATGACAAAAAGTTTATATAAGGTCCCCATACCTCCATCTCAGATCAATAGAGATCCCCCAGGACTTTATCCGAGCTTTTCCTAATTTTACTGCCTTTCTTGCACTTATTCAATGAGAAAAGGGACATATTACTTACAGAGGTTGATATAGATGAATTTAGACACTGAGGGGCAGATTTACAAGCCCCCTGCGCCACCAGTACGTCACTTTTCGTGACGTACTGGTGGCGCAGGGGGCTCCTCGATATTTACAAGGAGAGGAAAAGCCACCATGCGTGACTTTTCCTCTCCTTGTAAATACCGTCCCTTCACACGCAGCACTTTGCGTTGAAGGGGCGTTCCATGGGTGTTGCTGTGGGTGTTCCCACGCAACACCCATGGAACAAGACACATCTCCAGATTTACGAGTAATCGTAACTCTGGAGATGCGTGTGAATGCTACGCCACCCTAGAGGTGGCGTAGCGAGGCGCACCGAGGAGAAATGTTTTCATTTCTCCTCGTTTTTCCTCTTTCAATGCGTGCTGCATTCTGCAGCACGCATTGAAAGAGGAAAAGCCTGTACTGATTGTTTTTGTGCAGAAAGGTGCCCCTTCCTGCACAAAAACAATCTCCCCATGGCGCAGGCATCCTTGCACCATGGTGCAAGGGTGCCTGCGCCGGCGCTTGGCAGCTGTTTGTGCGCCAGCGCAGGGAAAGCACAGGAATGCGACATATTCTTGTAAATATGTCGCATTCCTGTCGCTCTGAAAGTGCCGCAGCGTGGCGCAGCCAAAGGGCTTGCAGCGCCACGCTGCGGCACTTTCTTGTAGATCTGCCCCTGAAACTGTATGCAATAATGAGCCTTCAACAATATCTTTTGAGTATAGGTTGGTGAAGTGTTTAATCCAAACTTGGGGTAGGATGTAGTAATCTGTGGGAGTGCTTCTAATTGCGACTGCCATGTGCAATATTGTATCAGAAAGTGGTGTGAAAAGACATAGAATTACAGTGAAATAAGGGGCAACATTAAAAAGAATGATCTACAGCAAAGTTCAAAGCTAAACAGAGGGGAGAAACTGAAAAGGGGAATTAGAAAACATCTTAAACACAAACCTGGGTGGTCAAAGGAAGAGTTTGTATAATACATTTGGTGGAGAAAAATCCAACATTCACAAAATATATAGTATTGAAATGATTTTTTCTAACGTATGGGATATATGAAATGAACATGTAAAGAAGACGCAAATTAATGATATTTTCGGGAGCAGAAGGCATGATAAACAAAAGGCTATAACTGGATGACAGACAAAAGAAGAAATTTGAGAGACAGGAGGAAGAGCAGCAAAATAGAGCTAGAAAGAAAAATGGAGCTTTAGCTTGTTAGGTTTGAAAATCCCATTCCTGCAACGTACTTGTTTCATGTTATATTAGGTTAGCAGTGTGCGGCTAAATATATGTCATTTGTATTCACGTTATGCAACCCACTGAGTTATCCCTGCAACGTGCAAGCCTTCATGCATGTGACCCACTGAGTTATCCCTGCAACGTGCAAGCCTTCCTGTAGTTAGCCAGTGTGACTCCATTTTGCATTTCGTGATCCCTATTGGGCCGCCTAGGCCATGCTTGAACTAGGCCTCATCATTCATATTGCTTGCCTCAGCAGAACACTGTATTTCGTTATTATTTTCTCTTTTGTTCAAGGCTGTTTTCCGACTTACTAATGAATAAGCCTTTCTGCCTTCGCATACCTATCTGAGTGTGTAGTTTTGCTCCCACGTTAGGAGACGCTGAGACTCAGCGCAGTGACCTCGACTCACAGTTAACAAGTACCCATCTGGCAGGTGGTAGCCCATATCCCTGTGCCTCCTTTGTTCATGTTCGGCCCAGGCCGGTAATTTTCCATGGAGGGCGGGGTTGGAGGCTTCTGGTGAAGAATGATTACTCACTGTAGACGGTTGGGGGGCCAGTCCCTCGGCAGACATCTTAGGGTGCAGGTCAGATTGGACTCCTCTGCAGAGTTTTGCTAATAAACAATGTTTGTATTCTCTACTGTCTGACTGACTCTTCATTCTTGGGAAGGCATAGCAAGTGGTTGTAAGAAAACCCGAGTGGCCCTTAAGGGCCACTTCCTTCAGTTGGCGCCCGAACACGGACCCCGCAAGGTGATCCGACTCACCTGTAATCGGGTTGCAGGGTCGGGGAGTGCGTTTGGTCAGTCGGGCGGATCGGGGTACCCCACACAAGACCGAGCTTGGTTCTCGCAGCTGCCTCGCCAGGCTGATCGGGCGTCTCCTTGTCTAGTGGTCACCGGCTGGGGTCCTGAGAAGGCAAAACCTTGGAGTTGACCATTTGGTGATAAGAGTCGGCAGTGGAGAATAATTTGACTCTACCTGTGTGCACCAGGTGAGTGATTTGAGTTTTGGAAAAATGGCGCCATTCTTGGGCGGCACGAGCTTACGGGCTGTGTCTTAATACAGTCTCCGGACTGTCTTGTCTGCAGCTTTCGAACTGCCTTGCTTGAACGACACGAGCCGACGGGCTGTGTCTTGGTACGGTCTCCGGACTGTTTTGTCTTGAACTTGGTGGGTTTGCGGACCCTTGAAAAGGCACAGAGTGTTTGCGAGCAGCCTACCGGACCAACTGGAAATTTGGCCCGCGCTTGAAAAGGTCCGGGACTGTTCGCGAACAATCTGCCAGACCAAC
Organism: Calotriton arnoldi; assembly: GCA_963921515.1. Classification (NCBI taxonomy): domain Eukaryota; kingdom Metazoa; phylum Chordata; class Amphibia; order Caudata; family Salamandridae; genus Calotriton; species Calotriton arnoldi. The sequence continues at coordinate 237,322 of CAWUFW010015901.1, read as the reverse complement.
TGGTAATTTGGTCAATGCTTGAAAAGGTCTGGGGCTAGAGCCTGTCTTCTTGAACTTGGTACAGTCTCTGGACTGTCTTTTTGCTTCTTGAACCTGATGCAGTCTTCGGGCTGACTTGTGGTTTGATTGTTGTGTTTGGGTGCTATGAGGTTTGTGGACCGACGTCGGTGGTGGTGCTTGTGAAATGCTTGTTTGAGTGAGTAGCGACTGTGCTCTTCATGTGGAGGTAAGGATGCCTTGCCTCAGCAAGCTGTGTTGTGTGGGGTTTTTTTTTTTTTTGACACAGGCCAAACGATGAGTGTGGCCCCTTTTTGAAAATGTCTGGAATGAGCTTAATTTGGTCTCTTGCTGTTGTTGTGCTCTGCAGATGCCCATTGGAAGGAGGTTAGCTGGCGCCTCCTGACGACACTTTACATTTTGTAGAATGAAATAAAATATACTAAATAAATAAAAATGTGTTTTGATCAGAAATACTAGCAAGAATGTACATTTGTTTTGACATAGGAAGAGTACAACATGAGAAAAGTGTAAGGAAGGGATGCGCATTTAAAATGAAAAGAGTGTTGAGACGATTTAAGGTAATGTATATTTATGCTCAACAGACACGCATTCTAAAGGTGCATTAGGAGAGGTGAAATACACGCTCGTAATTCCGTAGCGCTGAATGTGTTTGGTCTCTCCATAAAAAGGGGGGACAGGAGTTCTGGAAAGGGAAAAAGGGGGCAGTGGGTTGGTATTTAGAGCTTTCCAGCTTCAGACACGAACTGCATTCTGAAAATTGGCACGTAGAAATTCGGTGCAATGCTCAGAAGTTAACCTATGATTGATTTGAGTGGGTGTGTTTCATTTGGATTTGCCCACAATAGAACGTGTATTTAATTTGGAAAAGGTGTTTCAAGCACTTCAGGCAGCGTGTATTTTTGTCTGAATGAAAAGGATTTTCAAGGTTGGAAAACATAGCTCGTGAATTCAGTTTGTCCTGGCAGGCTGGCTGCGGCCTTTTCAGATAAGGAAGGAATTCCCAAGATGGGGGCCATGCCCAGCTCCTGACACAGACAGGCAGAGATGCACAGCGCAGAGCCAGACTTTCCTGAAGGGCAGAGGGCCAGCGAAATATGTTAATTGGGTACAGATTAAAAGAACAACACAGGAGCTAAAAGAATTGGTTCATGAGTTTTGTGAAAGTGTGTATCTAGAGTTTCCACAACACTGTGGGATAGAATGTCCTGGAGCCGGTGGCATGAGATTCTTTGTGACTCTGTTGGTTATTGGGTTAATGTTCTCTGCTCAGATTAGGGTGCACGTCCAGTAAATATTGATTTGTTTTCAAAGAAAGTTGATAGATGGTATTCTGAAGGATGAAGGGTACTATAGTGCTAGACAAGGAATGAAGCAGAAAAAGTTTGAGGAAACATATGATGGTACAGAGAGGGTTTGCTCGGAAAAATAGTTTGCAGGGAATTAAAAGTGAGTTAAAATGCGTATGTACAGCCTAGAGGGGCCCAGCAGGAGACAGCCGTAGCATTGTTTTCAGAAATGTCAATTTGCAAATATCCCTCTGATTTTATTGCTTTAAACATTCAGCTGTTCTTTTCTTTCTGCTGTTCCTATTCCTGCTGTGATGTTCAGGCTGCTCTGGTTGTTGCTGTCAGAGGAAAGATGAGAGAGTGAAGGTGTTATTTAGATTTTAGTGGACAGGATTTGTGTCTTAAAAGTGGAATTTGATTGTTTATTTGCAGATTCGTTTTTATTGTGTTTTTTGCAATAGCGACTTGGTTGTAGATATTGGGAAGTAATTGGTCTATATTGTTTCTTTCTGTTATGTATTTAACATAGTACAGTGCTATGCGTGTATTGGTGGGTGCTTCGGACGCATTGGTTGTAGCATATGTTTTGCGCTCTCTTGCTCTGATTATTGTTTTTTTTTTATTTATTGTGAATTTTTAATTTCAGTTTATGCCTAATTGTGGTGAGCATGTGATGGGTTTGGCATCCTATTATCACTGCTCTCAGGCAGGTGAATGTCTGATGATGGGCCTTAATGTAAGTAGGGAGTAGTGTTTGTTTCCCCCCAGTTTTGCGGATGTCTCACCCACTTTCTGGGCAACAGGCGATGTAGAGCTGGGATTCCTACAGATTTCACGAGCCTTGTTGTGTATGATTCCGGATTTGGTTGAGAAAGGTGTTGGTGAGGAGAAGGCTGGTACATTGTAATAATCCCACTATTTCGATTGTGTTTACAATTTTTGACTGACCTGTGTGCAGTTCAAAGGAAAAATAAAAATGTGGCCCTCCAGTTGTCTGCTGCTCTGGTTACTATTATGCTTTTTCTGCTGCTCAATATTTTTCTGTAGCTGATTTAAAGCGCATTCTTTGGCATTCTTTGGCAGTATTGCTTATAGAATATATATAATAGGTCCTTGTCTGGGATAACATTGGTTGGTAAAAGATATAGGCTCTGCTGCGCCTTTTAGGACCATGCAGAGAGGCAGGGCATCTATACAAAGGTTTCAAAATGCAAGGTAGTTACTTGCTCATCGTTTCAGACACACAGCAAAGATGTAGGGACAGTTCAGTTACATAGTGTTAGACATGGCATGCTTGGCGTGGTTTTCCCTGACTTTTTGCCTCTACCTCCTATGTTTTTGATGCTGTGCTGATTGTACCACCCACATGAGTAGCCTGGAAAAGATGCCCCAGGCCTCCCACATCAGTGCCTGCGTGCAGTTTGTACATAGGAAAAACATATGGTAGGCCCAAGGTACCACCCTAGGCAGGGTACAGTGTATGTGACAGGTAAGATATGTACTGGTGTGTGTAACATGCCCTGATAGTGGCATACTGCCCATTTCGTTTTTCACTATTGAAAGGCTATCTTGCCCATAGGACAGAATGGGGAATGTGTTGTAAAATTTTACAAGTACATCCTCCCATCGGGATGAGGTAGACAATTGGAGCCTGGACTCAGAATTTGGTAACACACCTTTTAGTACAGGATGGGTTTTAAAATAAGTGTTTGCAACAGGCACTTTTAGAAAGTGGCTATTTTCTTGTCCAACTTTTCTGTGTGTTTCTGCCTGATTGTGGATAGGCTGTTTGGTCTCAGTGTGACAGAGACGGAGAATGTGCATTTGGGGTGGTGTTCTCTTGTGGTGTTTTATTGTGTTACTGTGAGTGCTGATACAGATACTCAACACATTGTATTTGGGATACGACTATCTGCTCGTGCCCAGCTCCTAAGGGGGTGAGCAGGGGTTATCTAAAGTATGTATTCCCTTACGCTGACTGGAGGGAATGGTCCCTATTTGAACAAAGGTACCTACTTTTGCCCACTACAGACACTCGTTTTCTTTAACAAATTGTTCTTATGTTTAGTTTTTACTGACCAGGGAGTTTTGTTTTTTTAAAAGGGGTAAGTATTTTCGACAGGAGGTTTCCTTCTCAGGTCACGTACTGTCGAAAGGGGGGGGTAGGAGATTAGCTCCTTGGCGACTAAGGGACTAACATATTAAATGAGGTGCATGGGGTGCATGGGGTACATGAGCCTTAACACTGAATGCCTAACACTTAAAACTGCATTTTTCTTCTTTGGCTTCTGTGCTTGGTACATATATTGTTGTGTGATGTTTTGTGTTGTGTTAGACTTGGCATCTTTTGGCGTGTTTCCCCTGAGTTTTTGCTTTCTGACCTCCCGGTTTTGACTCTGTTTTGCTGGTGTAACGGTTCTGCGCGCTTTTCGCACTGCTGATCAGTGGTAAAGCGCAGGTGCTCCTATGGTAAATTGTGTTATGGATTAGTGTTTCCATGATTGGATATTTGATTTACCTGTTAGCCCCTAGTAAAGTGCACTGCGTGTGCCAGGGCCGGTGAATCAAATGCTACCCGGGGGCCTGCAGCACTTGTTGTGCCACCCCCGTGAGTAGCCCTGAAAATGGTAACTCAGACCTGCCATTGCAGAGTCTGCGCGCAGTTTTGTAACTGCCATGTCGACTTGGCCAGTGCACACACTGGCCGGTCCCTAACCTTCCCTTTTCTTACATGTCAGGCACCCCTCAAGTAGGCCCAAGGTACCCCTGTGGTCAGGGTGCAATGTATGTGAAAGGTAGGACATGCCCCGGTGTGTGTGGCATGTCCTAATAGTGAATTACAGCCAATTTCCTTTTTCACTATTGCAAGGCTACCACTTCCCCATAGGACAGAATGGGAAGTTTGTTCATAACATCTTATGAACATAACTGGCCCAGGGAATTCGGTAAGAAAATGAAGTTTCGTATGCCTGAACTCAGAATCTAAAGATGCCTCTTTTAGTGAAGGTGATTTTTACATTCTGTGTTTGAAAATACCACTTTTGGAAAGTGGGTATTTTTTTGCTCAGTCATCCCGTGTGCCTCTGCTGGAATGTGGATTGCCTGTCTGGGTTTTGGATGACAGAAGGCTGGGGGAGCAGGAGGGGCGCCAGATGGTCTAGGTAGGTCAGGAAAGGGCTCAAGAGACCTGGGCTACGATGGGGGAAGGGGGAGGAGATGTCCTTGCACCTCAAAGGGCCTGCTCTGCCTCTGACAAATGCCGTCTCCACCTCCTGCCAGGAATTCACACCAGAGAGGGCAGAACTGGTCCTGACCGGGCACAGGCCCTCTCTGCCTAAGAGATCAAAGGATTTTTGGACATAAATGCTGGGTCCCAGACCCCTGAACTTTAGAACTCATCTGGAACAAGAAGATTGCCAAGAAGAAGAGCCGGAGAAGCTGCAAAAAGGAACGACTGCTTTGCTGGGTGCTTTGCTGGGCTGACCTGCAGTGGCTGCTTCTGTCTTGGGCAGTGAAAGGCCTGGACTGGACTTTCTGCAACCTAATTTGTGAGTATCTCCAAGGGCTTGAGTTAGAGCTTGCCCACTGTTCACGAAGTCTCAGGAACAGCAAAGACTTCAAGTTCTTCGACCCGCAGCACTGGGGACTGTGTGTTTTGTGCTGCAACCCGAAGAACACCAACTCGACGACGTCTACGACGCCACTGCCGACTCCGTGTCCTGAAGGCACCGCAGAGGGCACCGCCACAACGCCGCACCGCAACCCTGGTCTCACTGACGACGCCTGGTGACGCCGCCACCGAGCCGCTGCTTGCACCGCGACCTGTGGGCACCGCACTCCGCATCGCCTCGCTTCACGCCGAAGCTTTGGCACCGCAGAGGGCACCGCCGCAACGCCGCACTGCAACCCTGGACTCACCGACGACGCCTGTTGATGCCGCCACCGAGCCGCTGCTTGCACTGCGACCTGTGGGCACCGCACTCCGCACCGCCTCGCTTCACGCCGAAGCTTTGGCACCGCAGAGAGCACCTCTGCAACGCCGCGACCCTGGTCTCACCGACGACGCCTGTTGACGCTGCCACCGAGCCGCTGCTCGCACCGCGACCTGTGGGCACCGCACTCCACACCGCCCTGCTTCATGAGGACGCCTTGGCCTTCCTGACGCCGCCACTCCCCGCCAAAATCGACGCCGCTGCTTGCACCGTGGTTCGAGGGCACTGCTCGTAAGTCACACGAAACACCGCCCTCATCCCACACCACAGCCTTGGCCCACTGACACCAGCACCATCGACCCCCGCTCATCAGCCGACGACAGCGCTTCAGCCGCGACGATGCCGCTGCTTGCACCGCGACCTGCTAGCACTGTGACGAGCACCGCCTTCATCTCGCACCGTGACCCTGGCCTCACCAGAGACGCCATCTGATGCCGCCACTGAGCCGCTGCTCGCACCGCGACCTGGGGGCACCGCACGAAACACCGCTGCGCTTCGCACCGCAACACCCGACCCCTGGTGGCACCAGTGCTCTTGATCCCATCAGAAAGGGGCTCGACCTGCAACGCGAGTGACTTCAAGGGCCCCATTGCCCTGCATTTCTGAAAGGTACTGTTTGCAGGTCTTCCCGACACCGTAGCTGGCCTGCGACCCCGGGGTCAGCCAGAACTGTTTTGGATTTGTGGGTTCACGACGCCGTGGTAGCCCGGACGGAGCTATCCACACAAGGAACTCTTTTTAATCAACGTATTTTTGAACTGTGAACTTTTAAGTATAGTATTGTGGATTTTTACCGTTTTTGGTCTTGTTTTAATTATATAAAAATATTGGATATTTTTCTAAACCGGTGTGGTGTCCTTTTGTAGTGCGAACACTGTATTACTGTTGGTTATGTGCAAATGCTTTACACACAGCCTCTAGGATAAGCCTGGCTGCTCGTGCCAAGCTACCAAGGGGGTGAGCAGGGGTTATTTTAGACGTGTAACTCCCTTATCCTGACTAGAGTGGCGGTTTTTGCCTGACTTTGGCCCACGCCCTAGCCTACCAAAAATCCCATTTCTAACATGTTGTAAGTACGCAAGACAGCTTGTTGTGCGCTTTCTGTCCTTTGCGCCCGCCTGAGCTGTCTAGGAACAGTCATGATGGTGGCCATTTCCATAAGACAATCGGTTGGGCTCGCTTTAGCCACTCATTTCACAGGATGCTGTGAACATGCTTTTGAATAAACAGAGACACAGCACCTCACCAGTGCACGTCTAATTGGCTACAGAATAACACTGTCTGAAAAATTGTCATGATTAGAAAAGTGTGTCACCTTGAAGTACGCCATGTTACTGCCCCTCCTTTCTGTAACTTGATGGAATTGGAATTGAGATGGAGATGAAAGGACGGGTAGACTAGACTGATGTTCCCTTATCTGATCCTTAAGGGGAACTATATGTCGGTGGCTTTTGTTTGAATACCCAGGTGGCACCACCATTATTGCTTATGATACCGCAACACTACATACAGTTGTAGAGACATCACAAATCCTGTATTAGTTAGCCTGAGTAACTGGGTTGCAACAGATGACGTGGGTAGGAATAATGCGTTGCAGAAAACGATTAAAATAAAATGAGAGAATGTTTGTAGCAGGCCCTGCTGGGTGGGTACTGAAGTCAAGATGTCTAAGTTGAAAGTAAGGCACATTGTCAGGATGAGACTTTGCTCAGCCCATGTACTGTATGGTGCACATGATGCACATTACTAGGAAGGGTACCTGTATGCCCCCAATAATTTCGTATTACACATTTTCTTTTTGAGGTTCTTTAGATGATTAATATAGGAATGGACAGATGCAATGATCCCAAGTATGTCCGAATTGTTCTTTCAGTACTTAGTGAATGAATTAAGGCTTACCCCATTATTTGGTGTTGGGAGAGAAAAAGACGTTATATAAAGTTTTATCCTTGCCAGTTAACTACAAGTTCACATTATATGCATTAATAGGTCCGGGACGCCCTGCAGTCACAAAAGAGAGAGAGGGGCCCGGACGCGATGTACAGCCTGGCTGCTTGTTATGGAATATCCATGAATACGATTGAGGCGGAGCTGCAGAGCAAAGAAGTGCTGGACGAGGCAGTACCACCGAAAAACAACACAGAGACTGGCTATCCAGGAGCCCCAGCCTGTTGGTCTACTTGTGCCTGAGTCCAAGCCATTGAGCCTAGTCTGTGGGCTCGCCAGTGTTTGAGTCTCTGCCCCTTGGTTCCTCTTGAGTCTGACCCCCTTTCTCCTTTGACCCCTTTGTGTAAGGTACAATGTACGCCCAACGGAGGAACAGTGCACCAAGGTAAAGTTGGATTAGTAGGGATGGACTTCATGGATGAAGAATAGGGTGCGGGTACCCTGTCTAAGGTACCAGCGATAGAGTAGAGGAAGAGAGTTTGGTGCATTGTTTGGACAGTCAACGAACGGGGCAAAGGGACTGTGATTCTAGAGAGAGAAATACCTTGCCCTGCAGCGTGGGATCTGGATCCGAGCTAGACGCACAGCTCCACCGCCGGTGCTCAATAGCGCCTACGCTAGATGAACAATAGGAGCCTACCAGTGATGGCTCTCTGAAAACACACGGGAAAGAAGAGTTTTGCCCATCCTCTTGTTCCCTGGCCACCAATTCCATTGTGTTGTATTTCTCTCCAAATCACCATGTTTCCGTTTGGTCACCCAATTGATGAAGAAAATAGCCCTTTTGCTCCTCCCTGTTCTGAGCGGGGTCAGTACATAGAAAGTACAAGATGTATCCATAGTTGTTACTGTGCTAATAATAGTGTTAGGAACATCCTACTCCCTGAATGAGAAGTATCCTGTGCATTCCCAAGTTCATACAGCACCAGTTTCTCTTGTGAACATGTTTGTTACTTTGGCTCCTCGCACAGGGGAGCACCGGAGGACATAAAGAGATAATACAAGTGCTCAGATTGGTGTACCTTCAATTCCGTTCTCCAGTCCTACATAATACATTTAGTGATTTACGCCCTACAAAAGAATGTGTACATTAGGCAGAGGCCTGTCATGACAGTTAATATGACAGTTCGTTTTCGTATCCGGGGGGGAGATTAAGATGGGTGAGAATATATGACTGACTTCATTTACAGACAGAACGTGACACTAGGCCAGTCCTAGATCCTGCCTCATAATGTTTGCTTTGCCTGTGGATCACAAGTTCATACTTAGCATCCGCGGGGATGGTTTGCAAATGCTGGTTTTCTTTTCTCTTTTCCCCACTGTATTTGTTGTCCCATCTACGTATTGCACCTATCCTCAGGTACAATGTAAAACTATGTGACACGACAAATAGGCCCCTGTATGCACTGTCTCCCAGTTTGTTGCATCTACTGCGTAAGTACATTAACTGCTAAGGAAAGGACATCCATGCAATGCAAATGCTAAGACCATGTTTCAGAAGGAGATAAAAGGGCTGATGAGTGTTGATGTGGATACCTTTTAGGTCAACATGTCTCTTATAGTTTCCCTGCTTAATGACGAACATTTGAATAGTTCTGATACAGTCTGATTAAGAAGTAGTGTTGGAGTATATAGTAGTACACCAAGGGTATACACTCAGATCAGATGGAAAGGAGGTTACCCTACATCCAGAAGTTTGTATAAATGTTTACATGATAATAAAGTCTCTACTATGATGGTGCAAAAGATTCAGGATAGGAGACTCATTCATGAAGGTATTTTGAATACGAAGTAGATTTTGATATTCATGTGCTGCTTTGTTTCCACTTGCAATCTGAGTGACTATGCATTTCCTTTCTCCCCATTTAGAATTGTAAAGACCCTACTGGATAGCCTAATAAAGCATTTAGCCACCCACGTTAAAAGGAGGGTCTGTTATGTTTGAAAATCCCATTCCTGCAACGCACTCGTTTCATGTTATATTAGGTTAGCAGTGTGTGGCTAAATATACGTCATTTGTATTCACGTTATGCAACCTACTGAGTTATCCCTACAACGTGCAAGCCTTCATGCATGTGACCCACTGAGTTATCCCTGCAACGTGCAAGCCTTCCCGTAGTTAGCCAGTGTGACTCCATTTTGCATTTCGTGATCCCTATTGGGCCGCCTAGGCCGTGCTTGAACTAGGCCTCATCATTCATATTGCTTGCCTCAGCAGAACACTGTATTTCGTTATTATTTTTTCTTTTGTTCAAGGCTGTTTTCCGACTTGCTAATGAATAAGCCTTTCTGCCTTCGCATACCTATCTGAGTGTGTAGTTCTGCTCCCACATTAGGAGACGCTGAGACTCAGCGCAGTGACCTCGACTCACAGATAACATGTACCCATCTGGCAGGTGGTAGCCTATCTCCCTGTGCCTCCTTTGTTCATGTTCGGCCCAGGCCGGTAATTTTCCATGGTGGGCGTGGTTGGAGGCTTCTGGGGAAGAATGATTACTCACTGTAGACGGTTGGGGGGCCAGTCCCTCGGCAGACATCTTAGGGTGCAGGTCACATTGGACTCCTCTGCAGAGTTTTGCTAAAAAGCAATGTTTGTATTCTCTACTGTCTGACCGACTCTTCATTCTTGGGAAGGCATAGCAGGTGGTTGTAAGAAAACCCAAGTGGCCCTTAAGGGCCACTTCCTTCAAGCTATGTAAATCAAGAATAACGAAAGAGAGGTGTAAACAGTAAAGGGAGCTTAATGACAAGGAAATTGAATTTGAAAAGAGAGAAGATTTTGATTTCAATGATTTAATTTGAAGTTCAGCTCAGATTTGTCATATAAAAATAAGTATAAGGTTTAGGTTAGATAGGTTAAGTTTGAGATTATTACATTCTTGAGCTCTTTGAAACTGTTACCATTTTTCCCTTTCTTTCTTTCTTTCTGCATAATGCCCTACTTTCCTTATTCTTTGGATTATATTTTCCACTTTTTAGAAAGAATGAGACACACACAGAAAAGTCATTTCTGCCTATGCACGAGAATGCAAGACCACGATATATATTTAATGAAGAAAACAATGTGGACTTACTTAGACCATGATTCTAGAAACAGCATTTTGTTTTCAAAGACAGCGGTATATAGTAAACATGTAGTCTCTTCAGTTTAACAGAAGCTACCAGCAGCAAAAACCTTCCATAATACAAAAGCAAAATAAACTTGTGCCTAGTAGCTTCCATGGTCAACACCTTTATTAAATCCTCCAGACTCCAGTAAAGTAAAAGAATGTAAAATTTATTGGCAGCACGGCAAGGGCATCTGCCCAGGTTAAACTCCAGATGCAACTGAAGAAACAGTGTAGAATACATCACAGTCAGCACTCCAAGTGGAATGTGGAATACATACAAAAGATAACAGGTCTCATGCCAGGGAAGGCAGGGAGCAAGGATGATGTAATAATTACACAAACATGAAGTTGGTATGAAATGTGCAATACATGAAAGTGGGATGTATCACATCCCCCTTATTAAATAAAGAAAAAGAGAGAAAGAGGGGACAGGGAAAAAGAATGTGGCTAAACAAAATCAATGAACTTTTTTTGAACTTGCCTCGGACGGTCAGATACTTTGACCCTTGAAGCCACCGTTTCATTGTTCTGCCCACCATGGAAATTTTCTTCACGCACAACTTGGTGGTTTACATCACAAGAGTCATTCGCCTGTGGGGCATAATTAATAGGGCATTTTGCTATCTTCTTGGTGTTCCAGACTTTCCCATCTTGGGTAATGATGCTATTGCTACACACTTTTTTGACTTGCATGGCTTTACCAAATTTGTGGAAACCTTTATTGACAAAACCAGGTTTTAAGATCCTGACCCAATCACCAACCTTGAGCCCATGCAATTTGGTTTTCCATTTGTTATCGTACCATTTTTTAGTTTTGTTTTGCTTGCATTCTACCCTCTTTGAAGTATTATGTATACATTCCTTTTCAACAAAGCTTTTGCATTTTTCTTTGAACCACCATGGACACACGCTGGAGGCAGGATCTCTTCCTTTTAGCAATTTAAACGGACTGACCTCAGTGGTGGAGTGCAGAGTAATACGATATACCCACAATCGTTCTCTCAGAGCACTTAACCAGTTACCACGTTGTTTGAGAGAGTCAGTGACAAAGCTTTTGAGCACTCGGTTAAAGCGCTCAACCTGTCCATTTTCATGTGGTTCATAGAGGGAAGTGAGCTAGTGTCTAATCCCACAGCTCTTTAGAAACACCTCCATTTCGGATGAAGTAAGTTGTACACCGTTGTCTGAGACTAACACAGATGGACACCCCTCTTGTGCAAACACCTCTTTAAAAAATGTATGACTGCGCTTGTAGTGGCTTTTGGAACAAACTTCACTTCTGGCCATTTAGAATGATAATCAATTATGACCAGTGCAAAACGGGAACCTTCGGGCAGAATGTTAAATGGCCCAGATATATCGAAGGCAACCTTCTGCCATGGTTCCTCAGGCCACTTAACCACCTTTAAAGGAGGGGTATGTACTATCAGCATCTTCTCCCTAGAAACACACTCATTGCATTCTCTGACAAGGCGATCAATAAATCTATCCATGCCAGGCCACCAGAAGTAGTTTCTGATAAGACGCTTCATAGAAGAAATACCTGGATGCGTCTTGTGAGCGATTTTTAGGATGAGGTCCTGTATTCCCTTTGGAGGAACACATTTACCAGATTTAAAAATCAAATTTACCTCCATTTCCAACTCATCAGAAACATTGAAAAACGGTAATAACTCTGACCTTATGTCATTTTTCTCGGCCATCCTCCCATTATAAATTTCTTAAGGTCACTCAACCTGTCATCACTTTGTTCACCTTCTTCCCAGAGTTGCTCCGTGATTTCATGGAACTGTAATGGAACAACGTCATTAATGCTCACCACAAAATCACACTCTTTAATCACACTTACACTATTCTGACCACAAGGTAAGCGTGACAAAAAATCTGCTGTGACATTTTTCTTCCCAGGAACAAATTCAGTACTGAAATTGTACTCCTGAAGCATTGAGGTCAACCTTGCAATCCTGGCTGTGGAGTTCCACCCTCCCCCTGTGGAAAGAATATTTACCAGGGGCTTGTGATCTGTCCTCAGCGTGAACTTACTGCCCCAAACATAGATTCTGTAGTGCTCGACGGCCCACACACACGCAAGCAGTTCTCTTTTAATCACTGCATACTTGTGCTCGGTTTCATTCAAGGTCCTGGATGCAAAGGCGACATTCCATTCATCCCTTCCATCCTTTTGTGACAGCACACCACCCAGACCATACAAGCTGGCATCAACCGTGATGATGCATTCCTTTTTCATGCAAAATGGTCTTAAAGTGGGTGCATTGACGATATCTTTTTTTATGTCATCAAAAGCTTTCTGTTGTTCTTCAGCCCATTCATAAGAAACATTTTCTCTGAGTAACCTTCTCAATGGCTCCATTTTAGTAGCAAAGTTCTCTACGAACTTGCTATAGTATTCACACATGCCCGCGAAGGACAACAGTTGTTCCTTGTTGCTGGGTGATGGAGCATTAAGAATGGCATCAACATTAGATTTTTTTGGAACTACTCCATTGCAAGACAAAGTGTGTTCTAAATATTCCACAGAACGTTTAAATAATTTACATTTCTGTGCCTTAAGAGTGAGACCATGGCTTTCTAACCTCTTGCATACTTCATTTAAGTGGATCTCGTGTTCAGCTTCATCTTTTGAAAAGATCAAAATATCATCTTGGAAACATTTTACACAGTGGTCAATGTCCCAGAAAATTTGAAACATTACTCTTTGAAAAACTGACGCAGCCGACGCCAGTCCAAAATGCATCCTTGTATATTGATAAAGCCCTTGTGGCGTGATGAATGCTGTGTACTTTTTTGACTCTTGTGTGAGCTCTATCTGGTGATATGCGGACCTTAAGTCTAATGTAGAGAAGATTTGTGCACCCTCCAACATGGAGATCACCTCATTTATGTTGGGTAGTAGGTAGCAATCTATAACAATGTTGGAGTTTAATGCTTTTAAGTCCACACACACCCTCAACTTTTTATCTGGTTTGCGCACTAACACTATGTGTGAAACCCATTTGGAAGACTCTATTGTTTCAATGATGCCCTCATTGGATAGCTCTTTGAGCATATCTCTTAGCTCATCCCTAATATTAATGGGTACACCTCTCAATTTTTGTTTGACCGGGCAAGCATTCTCCTTTAAAACAATCTTATGAGCAAAGTCCCTCAATCTGCCCAATTTGTCACAGAAAACATTGTTGTAAGTGCTGATTAATTTTGCTTCTCTGTCATTACAGGTAACATTCGTATTGACCACTGCAATATTTCCCATTTCTCGTTCCTCACATAGGGACACAGGTTCACGGGACCGCGGGTTAAGTATGATACCCAATTCCCACTGGTCACGCCAGCCCAAAACATTTACACCTCTGACCTCAATGTATAATTTTATGTGTGCACACCTCTCTTTGAAATATATAGGCACCTGGAAGAACCCTTCCATATCAATTCTCGACCCATCAAAGCTCTCAGCACAAATATCAGAAGGTTGTAACTGATTATGATCACACAGACTAAGCAATTTTTCTTTGTAATATTGAGAGGAAATAATTGTCCACGGTGAACCTGAGTCTACCATGAGCTCTAGATCTGCTCCAAGAACTTGTACAGAACATTTAGGAGATCTCATACAGATTTCTTTGTTGGGTCCGCTGTTGATAATGGACACAACAAACCCTTTGTTGGATTCATTGCTATCTCTAATGTTGGTGACATTACTTCCCTCAGACATGTACGAGACCGCACCACAAGACTGATTGGGATGCCTTCTATTGTCCCTGCACACACTTCCAAAATGTCCCATCCTGCCACATATTCTGCATTCTCTATTAATAGCGGGGCACCCTGGGAATGATGCAACATGAGATCTAGCTCCACACCTACAGCAAGAGTTATGACTAACAAACATATCATTCCTCTTATTGGTATAAGTATTGTTGAACTTCGTGGCATTGTACTTTCCCTGTAGAACATCATTTTTGCAATCGTTTTTAACTTTAACTACACAGATCTCTTCCTCAGTCTTAGTCTTACTGGGATTTTGCTTTACAATTTCCATCCACTTCTCGGACTGTTCCAGCGCCTTGGCAGTGGAAATGGCTTCCGCTAGTTTGGGATCTCCCATGACCCATAACTTCTCCTGTATTTTTTTGTTTTTAACATGTACAATTATTTGGTCCCGTATCATTTCATCCGCCATTGTTCCAAAGTTACAATGCATACTTAGAGATCTTGAAGCAGTCAGAAAATCATCAAACGATTCCTCTTCTTTCTGTGCCCTGGTGTAGAATTTGAACCTATTCAACGCAATGCTAGTAGTAGGCTTGAATCTTTTCTCCATCCTTCTTAAAGCCTCAACATAAACATTCATGCTATCACCTTCTCCACCTTGTGTTGTGATCTGGGGAAGCGCCCTGAAAATAACTTGCCCCTCAGAACCTAAGCAATGTAGGAAAATGCTTTTCTTTCTTTCAGCCCCCATGCATTCTCCATCAATGGCCTTCATGTAGGTAATAAATTCTTCTTTCCACCTTGACCAAGGAATAGGTGGGTCACCTTTAATTTGCAAAAATTTAGCTGGTGGATCAAATTGCATTTTAAATGTGAAGGTAGTAAGTGAATATCTACAACCAAGTCTTGCAAAACTTTTGCCCACTGAGGATTATAGGGTTAATCGAAATAAATGTCAATTGTATATTTGTGATATGCCCTTGACCTACAGGAAATATAAACATTAAAAAAAAAAAAACTCACTTCCAGAATGATGTGTGGAGGATGCGTCTTAAAATCCACTCACCGCAATGAAAACTTTCAAATAACTTAAGCAAAACACGTACGGCGATGTGTCTCGTCAATTATACACATCCGCCGATGCGCGTAGAAGGTTGTCATGGAAACGACCCAAAATGGCCACCACGTCGTGTTGCACGCTTCCAGGGTTACGTGATGACGAAAAGAAGCAACCTGATAGCGTGTTCTGTTTCCGAAATGTAGGGTTTCTGGAATTCCTGGAATGAGGAGAAGCACACGTTCGGAGCGCGGATGCTGAAAACAATACGCAAGGCTGGTAAGTGATGCGTCCGTTGCTTCCCTCGTATTGTTTACCTTGAAAAGTCCGCTCAAACTTGCTCCAACCAGGAAAATAAAGCGGAGAAACATCCGACAATACTCAGTGAACGAGGCGTTGCTCCGGGGAGAATCCAGTGAAAGGCAGGGTCAAGTCAATAATAAAAAGAAACAGATTTCTCAGAGGGTGAATAAAAGTAAAAAAAATCAATAAAATCCGTGGGTCCAAGAAACACTCTGTTCCCATGCTGCAGTAAAGACAAGAGTGATTCTTCAGCTCGTCGCCATTATTAAATCCTCCAGACTCCAGTAAAGTAAAAGAATATCAAATTTATTGGCAGCACGGCAAGGGCATCTGCCCAGGTTAAACTCCAGATGCAACTGAAGAAACAGTGTAGAATACATCCCAGTCAGCACTCCAAGTGGAATGTGGAATACATACAAAAGATAACAGGTCTCATGCCAGGGAAGGCAGGGAGCAAGGATGATGTAATAATTACACAAACATGAAGATGGTATGAAATGTGCAATACATGAAAGTGGGATGTAACACACTTCTAAGAAGCCAAAGAATAGGTCTTTCATCACCAGTCTTAAGCACAATTAAATAATTCCTCTTTACAGGAGAACATGTTTTTTGATTCACAATAGTTAATAGCCATTTTCGTTCAAGGCATTCCTTGTCTGCAAGATACTATACACAGATTCCATTATGGCTTTGCAACTATTCAAAGAGACTTGCTGCAGTAACATCTCACTTATGCATGAAACTGGGTTTTCAATCCTATCCTGTCTCCTAATCAAACAAATGGAGAAAATCAAATTGCACAACTAATTGGTGCAATGTCTGGACAGAGTACTTCCTAAATTGTCTGGTAGGAAGTTCCCAAGAAAGAAATGCTCTTAAAACATTTTTATAGATTAAGAGCATTTAGTTGCACAAAGAGAGAATGAGTGGAATTGAATTTGTAGTAAACTTAATATGTATTCTTAAAGTGCAAACTAATCAAGAAATTGGAAAGTCATGAAAAAAAGCATTAGCCTTAAGCAGGCAAATTTATGAGTTATTGATGAATTGTGCCTGGAATGCAAATCAATTTGGACAAATCATTATGGAATTTTTAGATTTGGCTGCTGTCTGGTTCCTTGGCCGAGTTTGCAGCTCCACATAAGAGGTTTCCTAATTTTAAGCTTTTCAATAATGACATAACTTTGTTCTTACCACAATCTTTACCCTCTGAAATCCTTAACCTAGCATCATACACATTATCTTTCTTCTTTGTAAAACTCTTACCCATACTTCATGATTACTTGACTGCCACTATATTCAATTACCCATGCCCATCTATTTATCAGTGTAATTATTCTATTAACATGCTATCCCTGATAGGTGCATATACTCCTCATGCCCTCTGTATGAGTGCTTGCAATTATAATAGTGAAATATTTATTGGATTATGAATTATTTTATAGTAGGCATAGAAATGGCATTTTGAAGTCACCTCACTTAAATGGCAATCAGTACACACAGACCCATTCTCCATAAGTAATGGTGACATTTACAAAGCTGTCCAGCATATTCAAGGACAACCTCCTGCTGAAATGGAATACAGTGACTGAAGGGATCTACTGATCAGGCTGTTGATGCAATAACACCTTATTAATAATTCAGTGATGATAATTCATGTAACAGAAATGTTCTTGAGTCATTTGATATCTTTTCAAATCAGAAAAAGAATGCCAGATTGAATTGTAGAGTCTTAATTAAATTTCTGACCAAAGCGGTGTGAGACCACCCCCCCCCCCCCCGAACAATAGTTTAGTGGTACTCAGGGTTGTCTTAGGCTCATTGTAGCTCCACATCTTCTCGACCAGTCAACTG
The DNA here is from genome assembly GCA_963921515.1 of Calotriton arnoldi. NCBI lineage: Eukaryota > Metazoa > Chordata > Amphibia > Caudata > Salamandridae > Calotriton > Calotriton arnoldi. The sequence continues at coordinate 220,020 of CAWUFW010015901.1, read as the reverse complement.
TGTTGGATGACAAGCATTTTTTGAATTCTCAGCTGATGTGCATAAGGACCGAACTGACACAAGAAAAACTAGATTGGAAATAAAGTAAGGGACTGAGTATAAAGACACGCATTTAGTGCCCTGGTTTTCCTACCGGCTACGACACTGAAGCACTGTTTTGATACCGATTATCATCCCCGCATATGCACACACAGTTTTATGCAAGAGGATGTTGACCGCATAGGAGGCACCATTATGAATTATATTGTGAGTTGAGTACTACAATCCATTCTCTATCAAAAAGTGTTTGATAATTGTATATATTGTATTGCACTGTTGCACCAGAATATTTGTAGTTTACTTCATCAAACAGTTATCCAATAATGTCAATGGTTTCATTGGTGCAGGCTTCTATCCATTTCCATATCCCTCCTTTGGTGATCACGTCCCTCCAGCTCATTAAGGACACTGGGGCATATTATCAACGGCCAGCGATAATTATCGCTGGTCGTGCTTAACGATAGATTTCCTATCGCAGGCTATCTCTGGAATTTATCGCCCTGGTAGCGCGTTATTAACAACGCGTTTCTCCAGGGCGATAAAATTCCAGAGATAGCGAGGTTATCGCCGTTTTGCAGGGAACATCGCTGGTTTCCAGCGATGTTCCCTGCAAAACGGCGATACCTCTGCTGATACGACCCTGTGGTCGTATCAGCATAATCCACCCCCTATGTCAAACATAGGTAAGTCAAGATTTTAGCAGACGTTAGATTTTGGCGAAAACGGCCGTTTTCGCCAAAATCTAACGTATGCTAAAATCCTGTGGGCTGCCTTGTAAATATCGCGATGTGAACATCAGCGATATTTGCAAGGTAGTCCATCAGGGGTACACCCAGTGACGCCCACTTTGCATCTCATTAGAGATACAAAGCTGGGTGTTAAGGGAAAGGGCGCTACGGCAAGGATTCACGCGATAGCGTGACCTTGCTGATAAGGCGATAAAATTATCGCCGCTTTTCGGCTGAAAACGGACGCAAAAGCGGCGATAATTTTATTGCGCCGCTTTGATAATATGCCCCTCTGTTTCTAGTCCTAGAGTGATGAGTGATAGCCTAGTGCATTCTGGGTGTGCTAGTGTTTATGTGCTTCTATTAAACTAATTGGACAAACACACCTGAAATAAAGGATTTGTTGGTGATAGGTTCTGGACTAGACATTGTCAGTAATGACTAGAAGTGAAGGGGTAACCCTAATCCCTGCTGAGGTTTATATCATGCACGGTTTCTAAAAGAGGTTCTGTCCTAAATGTTAACAAGTGTACCCTTAGGAATAATAAACAATAGTGTGGTGTAGGCAGCTTTTCTGTCCCAAATAAAAACAATCCCTACAGAGCTGGACTGAGTGGTCCAGGAGAGTTCACACTAATATGATTCAGAGTCTACATCAACATATGTTGATCTATTTCATTTCCTGTGTTTACACTTATTTTGTTCATGTACTTCAGTGTGATATCCCTCATTGTTGTTACTTTATTTGATTGTATCAAGGCATTCAGCCTTGTACTCTCTCAGGTGGCACCTTCACCATGACATGATATAATGAGTATATTTCATGCCATGTTGAATATTCAAAACTAGTGGACAACCTGGAGACACCACCACTATCTGAGATGCCTGTAAACTGGTTATCTTAGCCTGCAATTTTATCAAGCAGCCTAACTCTGCACTTGGGATGCATTTATAACTAGAAATCCACTCCTTAATCAGAAAACTAAAAGAAAGTTTATTCTTAGGCATACCAACTCTGCGTTTTTTTGCGATCATGTCAATGAAACTATATCATCACTGGCACAGATTAGCAAAACATTCAGATCTATATGACTTTGGCTATTGCCTAGCTTCTCAGCAATCTACCTTTACTGCATACTGCTCCATGTAAGTGAAGCAAATCAATGACAGACAAAAAAAACAAGATCTTGATTAAAGATTTGAAAGCGGAGCCACGGCTTCATCAGCGAGGAACGATGCTGCACTTGTAAGAGATTGGCACATTTCCGAGTCCGCTGCCTACTGGTTGGATGTCAATTTCCTCTGGGGGCATCAGGGGCTTGAAGGTGAAGTTCTGCATGATGGTGGTGAAATACAGAAATAGCTCCATGTTGGCCAGACTCTCTCCTGGGCAGATCCGCTTCCCTAAGTAAACAGGAAAAGAAAAACAATGCACATTTTATTCAGTGATGTAGCAGGGGACTGGCCAAAAGAGAGATGTGTGACATGGTATGTGACAGTTTAGAGATATTTGAACAATTGTGTTCAATGAATATTGTGGCTCAAGCTTTAGTGCTTATGGTGAACCTAACCAGCGTGGTTAACTCAGCATAAAGCTAAGGGTGGCGTAAAGATTGAGTAAGCAAGAAAGAAGTAGTGATCTCTTGTTAGGTTGACCACCTCCTCCTGGCATTATTCCAGTCAGATCATTTGTGTGATAGCCTAATGCATTCTAGTCGTTGTAGTCTTATTTTACTTCCATTTAACTAATTAGACTAAAACACCTGGGGGCATATTTACAAGGAAAATGGTGCAGAACGGTGCCGCAATCAATTTTGCTGCACTGAGCTGCGTCATTTTCTAAGTGCAGGAATGTACTGTATTTACAACAATACGCGCATTCCTGTACTCATCCCTGCGCCAGTGCAAAAAAAGCAGCCTAGCACCAGCATAGGCACCCTTGCACCATGGTGAAAGGGTGCCTGCTTTGCAGGGGTCATTGTTGTGCTGCAGGAAGGGACACCTTCCTGCACAAAAACAATCATCAGTGGAATTTTGCTCCTTCAATGTGTACTGCAGAAAGCACACATGGAAAGAGCAAAAAAAACGAGGAGAAATAAAAGTATTTCTCCTTGTTGCGCCACTCATGCCTCCCCTGGGGAGGCGTACGTTTGTGCCGCTGCCTCACATTTGCAGATCCTTGTAAATATGGAACAGTGTCAAAAAGCAATGGATGTTGCTTTGGAACGCCCACAGGAACAGCAATTGTATGCCCCTTTGCCGCAGAAAACTGCATCGAGGAGGACTATATTTACAAGGTGGCGTTAAGCCAGGCAAAGTGGTGTAGCACCGCCTTGTAAATATGGAGCAGGGCACAGCACCACCGGAGCATCACAAAAAGTGGCGCTCTGGTGGTGCAATGCCCTTGCAAATATGCCCGCTGATCCTCAGGAAATGGTCAGCAGCAGTAGAGACAGTGTCCAAATAGACTTGAAGGTAGTGATATGAGATTATAAAATAAAAAATCAACTGCGCATCGAGCATAACAGACGCAGCAGAAGCAATAATGTTTTGTTTAACTGAAACGGGCTTATGGATTACAAAATAAGACAAGGAATTGAGCATTAATTGGCTTGTTTGATACACAGAGAGTTATTATAGATTGCAATTCCAGCATGTTAAAGGGACTAATGAGCAGCGACTTAATTGATGGAGTAAACCACAGCCATGTGTCCGTTTAATGATTTCAAGTTGGTTTATATGCAAAAATCATTTGCAAAGGAGTGAGATATTCCCTGCCACAAACGCCACACTCATCCCATAGACACCTGAAAAATATAGTGGCCTCGCTGAGGACATTCAATTATTTTTAAAGTTGCCTTTTGTTCACTAGATTGTATGGAGCAGTTGCAGATAAATACATGCAAGGTTTGACAAAGCCAACAGTCTGCTTTTCGTTGGAATTGAAAGAGCTTTTTCATTGATTGACAAATCTGTGTGTAGTTGCAGGGCCGGCTTTAGTACTGGTGGCACCCTGTGCAACAATGTTTGTTGGTGCCCCCCCCAATGACCACCTCGCCACAGATTCCCTCACTACCACAATGCCCCCCAAGTCTCCATAACCACTGTCTCTTAGATTCATTTAGTTGTACAGGGCCACTCATACCAGTTTAAGGTGTCAGAACACTTTACATCACACATACATTGCATGGAGACAATCATTCATCGGTGTGTAAATCAGTGTATAGGAAATGTTACATAAGACAGAGGACAGCAAGGTGTAGGAGTCACAGGTCATCCATACAGGTAGGCAGTATAGTTTAAGAGCCCTTGGTCTGGAAAAGCGCAAATTCAGAATTTTAAAAGTAACACCATTGTTAGGGGTTTTCTTTAATATTAAGAATTGATTTCTACCCAAATGAACCCTTTTTGCAATATCAGAATAAGGAAAGACTAGGCAAACAAACCATGTAGCTCTAATATTTTCCTTGCAGTTTGCATGGGGCACTTTGATGATAGTTAATAGCTCACTGCTCTGTATTAGGATTTTAGCTTATAAACTGCAAGCAGCAAAAGAATCTCTCTGACAAAAGCGATAACATATTGACCAATTTATAGTATGTGCACTTTGTGATCTGAATGGGACACGTTCATTGCAGCAGGCATATTAACCCTCTGCGCTATAATGAGTCAAAACTTCCCTACCAGACAAAGCTCCGGTCTCTCTCCAAGAAGAACAATAATCACCAGAATTATCTTGACATTTTTATTGATGCTTTAACATTGCTGGGACAAGGAACGTGACCTCATGTGCTTTTAAAATAATAAACATGGCGCCCCCACCCCAAGTCAGCGCCCGGTGCGGTGGCACCGATCGCACCGCCCTGTGTAGTTGTCTGGATGGGTGAATGAGAGTACCAGGCAATTGAACTGAGCGGGTCATAGAATAGGAAAGTGAATTAATGAGTGGGTGAGAGGAATCACTGGTGGCTGGATGCATGGATAAATGCCTATAGGGATGAATGGGTGAGTGAGTCCATAGATGGATGAATGAATCTTGAATGTGGGTAGATGGATTGGTGAATGTGTAGGGACTTAGGGCCTCATTTATGATCCATTAGTGGCTCTTTTGCGCCGCTGGAGCGGCACTTTTTGATGCTCCGGTGGCGTAATGTGCCGCAGCATATTGTCAGGGCCATGCAAAGCCACTTTACGTGGCTTTTCATTGCCTTATAAATATGTACCCCTTTCATGCAGAACACAGCATGAAAGGAGCGTTCCATGGGTGATGCTGTGGGTGTTCCCATGCACCACCCATGGAATCTGAAGCACTCCCAGATTTATGAGGAATCGTAAACCTGGGAATGCGTTGGATTCTAATGCCACCCCAGGGGTGGTGTTAGTGAGGCGCAACAAGGAGAAATATCCTTATTTCTCCTAGTTTTTTTCTCTTTCCATGTGTGCTGCATTCTGCAGCACACATAAAAACAGGAAAACACCTCTTGCGATTGTTTTTGTGCAGGAAGGTGTTCCTTCCTGCACAAAAACAATCATCCCTACAACGCAGATACCTTTGCACCATGGCACAAGGGTGCCTGCATTTGCGCATTGCAGCCCATTGTGCGCCAGGGCAGGGGGAAAGGACAGGAATTCACCGTATCTCATAGATATGGTGCATTCCTGCCCTTTTCTTTTGACGCAGGGCAGCGCGGCGATTCCTTGCGGCGCTGCCGTGCGCCAAACCTCGTAAATGAGGCCCCTAGTGTGAAAAAGCAAACCAGCGATCTCTCGAAGCAGTAGTAGAAACTCCAGAAGGGAAACACCATTTGGAATTATGTTCTGCAAACACAAACAGCATAGGCACCCTTAAAATGAAGCTTGGAACAAGTCACAATAAAACCACTTATAGGACTGTCTAAAAGGGAAATATTAAGGGCTTGTTTTGAACTTTGGCATCGAGGGTACTCTGTCCCAATGGCAATAGAGTACCCTCCCCACAAAGCAGAGTTCTGCCTGCTTTATTTAGAGTCAGGTGGAAATTCAGTATGTAGACAGTGGAGACTACGCCGTCTCCACCACTTACATACACCTACAGCGGCCCGACTGAGAAAGGGCCATTGGTGGTTTGGCAGTGTGTTCACACACCCTATTTAGAGTGGGCAAACACATGACCAGTTTTCACTGCCCGTCACCGCCAGGTAAAACTCTGTGGTAATGAGCAGTCAAAACGTCAAAATATTTTTTTTTACTTTCAAAAAGAAAATCTTGCTTGGGATTTTCTTTTTGAAAAAAAAAAGATTAAAAACTTGACATATGGCTCCGTCATGTTGAAGGAGAGTCCATCAAACTTTCAATGCATTTACAGGAACGGCCATGACAGCGGTTCCTGTAAATGCAAGAGATGTCCGCTGGACTGGAAAGTCATCTCTAAATTTGGCGGGGGATACCCCCTTAGGGCGGTGGAATACTTTACTCCCACAGGGTAAATTTCCATCTGTAAAACTATAAATCAGGCCCTAAGAGAGCAATGCATTTCGAAAGAGTATGCTGTTTTGATATCAGGTCTATTTTCCCTGCACGATAGTGTGACTCCTAAGGTTCTGCAGTGCCCGTGGCAAGTGTTCAGATTTCAACTTGGCCTTGATGAAGACAACAGAGAACCATACCTTGGGAAATTGGGAGAAGGGAGGGCATGTGCAAGCAAGCTGCACAATGCAAAGAAAATAAGTATGTAGCAAACTCTGGGGCATATTCACAAGAAGCTATCGCCGAATTAACGGCACTTTATCGCAGCCAAAGTCGTGATAAATTTACCCCCCCATTCACAAGCCGGTGTTAACAGCCCACAGCACCAGTTTACCCGCGATAGCAGCCGCAAAAAACATCGCCACAGAGGACCCTCGCAAATATCGCTAATGAGATGCAGAGTAGGCGTTCCCGTGACAAAAGTCGAGACAACAGCACACCTCAACATTCACAACGACCAGCCACATCCGCGATAAAAACACAAAACAGGCGATAAGGCGCGTTAGCACCAGGAAATCTACACCTGCTCTGACCTGGTGTAAAGTCGGACGGCAGCCAGCACCACAAAAGGGAGCACAGCCCAGGGCCACATCCGAAGGGCAACAGATGCCATGGAGCCACCCATCATGCGGCCCGGACACCCAAGAGGGCCACAACACCCACTGCCACCACCCCCAGGACCACCCCTCCCTGGCACCCCCCCGACCAAAGACATGCCACATCAGCCACACTTAAACATGTACAGAATATTCCGCTTGATGCCGCACAATCACAACTGGTGACATGCATGTGTCGTCACAGAAATGAGCAGCACACATCCACTTTCGAAGCAACAAATGAAACTTTATTAAAATGAACAACGAAATGAAATGAAGACACATGGCCGCTCCCCTCGGGACAATACGTAGGTCACAGCCTGTAAGACAAAAAACATGATGAGAAGGTGTGTCCTGCGCACATCAGAGGACAGAGAGAGAGCGAAGGAGAGAGAGAGGAAGAGAGGGAGGGAGAGAGAGAGGAAGAGAGGGAGAGAGAGAGAGAGAGGAAGAGAGGGAGCGAGAGAGAGAAGAGAAGAGAGAGAGGAAGAGAGGGAGAGAGAGAGAGAGGAAGAGAGGGAGGGAGAGAGAGAGGAAGAGAGGGAGAGAGAGAGAGCGAGAGAAGAGGAGAGAGAGAGGAAGAGAGGGAGAGAGAGAGGAAGAGAGGGAGAGAGAGAGAGTGCCGCCCCTGCGCACTCAGGCCACACTGCTCACCTGCTGCCACCGGTGTGTCTCCAACCACGTGCCGGTATGTATAGCAGGACACCAGGTCACACATCTGAGTCCGAGGCGTCAGCTGAAACAGAGCCCAGATACATGACTGGCACAGTACACACACTTGCACAAGACAACATCGCCTGCCCGCCCATGCACACCCAGGCCTCAATGCTCACCTTCTGCCACCGGCGCGTAGACAGAAGGTCCCACCACGTGCCGCTGCAAGCCACAAGCCCGGGGCCCGCGGACATGGCACCCTCCACATCATGTAGCCCCCAGGCCACCAGGTCTCACGTTTGGTGCTGGGTCTTGATTACTCCATGGCAGAGGACATACTAGTGCACCCGGCACCATCGCAGGCTGCACACCCGCTCAGCCCAATGGGTGCCACCAACTCTGGGATCCCGGAAGCGACGCCACGTGGTGGTAGGCCCGCGCTGCCCGCTGGCTCTGGTCTACACTGCGGTCCAGCAGGGCACACAAAACCTGAGCTGTCCGGACCGCCGGGATGGGGCATCATCGCAGGCTGCACACCCGCTCAGCAGCTCAAGGTGCCACTGACACAGTGCACCCAAAGTAACGTCCCATGGCGGGGTGCCTGTGCCGTCCGCAAGGCCCCGGGTGCCACTAACCCTGTGCAACCCCAGTCTGCGCCATGTGGTGGTAGGCCCGTGCCTTACTCAAGGCCTTGTGGGCCACTAACCCTGTGCAACCCCAGTCTGCGCCACGTGGTGGTAGGCCTGTGCCGTCCACAAGGCCTCGGATGCCACTAACCCTGTGCAACCCCAGTCTGCGCCACGTGGTGGTAGGCCCGTGCCGTACTCAAGGCCTCGGATGCCACTAACCCTGTGCGCAACAACTCATGGGCCCTATATGAGTGCGTACCGTGGGGCGTCCGTCTTCCAGTCACCACCGGAAGAGGGGAATGTGACGTCGTCGGACCCTTATGTTGGCAGAGTCACATGGCCTGTGACGCCTGTGCCGGATGGGTGTGGTGTGTGTGAAAACCTGCCCTCAGGGAGTGGCTGTGACATGCTGACGACTAGACCAGTGACCTGCACACCACCAGCGAGTACGGCTGCGACGGGTAGCAATGAGGGCCCCCTCGGGCGTAAGTGGAGTGGACTGGCCTGCCGTACGCCGGACCAGCGCAGGGCTTGCAACAATGACTCATGGGCTCTGGGCGTGGTCCAGTCCATGTCCGGACAAGGAAGTGACTGATGCGTGTGTCCCTGCTGCAGTGTTCATGGAACCCGCTACACAAGATGCAATGTTGCACCCCCTTACTGGCATCCCACAGGATGAACATCATTGACGCAAGGGAAGGCACTGTCCCCACATTCATCCACACATCCACACAGGAATGACGTAAGACATTACACAGCAGTGCGTCACTGGATGTTTATTTGCACATCCAGTGCAGTCATGCAGCTGGAGTGGTACAGGGCAATGCCGAGCACACCACACAATATGGGCCCGTGGAGGGCCAGCCAGTGTCCATCCCGGGATGACCTGTACTGCGGAAGAGGAAGGGTACAGTCCGCAGTCTGTCCGCCGTGTCATTGGTCGTCAAACAGGATGTGGCAGTCCATGTCGCTGTCCAAGGTGAGTGCCTCGGAGTGTATCGGGGGTCAGTGGTAGGTCTTGAGGCCATGTGCGGCACCAAGCAGAAACAGGCAAGGTGGCGGTAATGGATGATAGTGCCTGGCCCTCCTGACCACAGTCTCATCCACGTCCTCGTCCCCGGGTGTGTGCCCTGCCCCACCTGTGGGTGTTGCAGTGCCGGCTGCGGCACTGTGTGCCACTGACTCCTCAGGGGCCGGAGGAGGATTGTCGGCCACACTGTGTGGCAGTGACACATCAGGTGCCGGAGTGGATACGCCTGCCGCACTGGGAGGCACTGACACACCAGGGCCTGGAGATGTGGATGGCGTGGGGGCAGCAGCATTCATCATCACCACGCCTTGTGGCAGCAATGACATGACGAGGACATGCAGGGCACGGTAGATCCCAGCTACATTTCGCTGATGTGCAGCGGAGGCTGCCATCCTTTCCGCCTCCATCCGCACCATGTCCTCCATGAGCCTCCGCATGTGTGCCAGCTCATGGCTGGCATCGCTGGGGCCACTCTGAGCGGACAGGTATTCTTCCCTCCGCGTCATGACTCCAGAGATGTCAGTCAGGGCTCGCTGCAGTCCATGGGGCGGACATAGACACCCAAGGATGGCGTCCAGTTTGTTAGCCATGAGCTCGAACCCCAACCGCACCTGCTCTGCCGTCTCCCTCTGGCCCTCCAGCACACAGCGTTGGAAGGCCATTTGTTGTTTCTGGGGCCTTGGGAGGGTGCCGGGGCTGTGGGTGCCTCCTGCTGGGTGGTTTGGCTGGTGGGTGGGGTCTCATGGATGTAGCTGGGCTGCCCTGATCCTGGAGGTGAGTTGCGGAGGTGGTCAATGAGGTCTTGAATGGTTTGGGTGTCGATGCTGGTGTTGTCCTCCTCCTCATCATCAGTGAAGAGTGACTGTGACTGCTCTGCAGGAGGTGTTGACGATTCCCCTGCGATGTGAAGGGAAGATGGTGTATTACAATGTGTCCACATGTATGTAGCCGCATGGTACAGGTTGACATTCAGACAGCATGGCATTGTACATTGTGACAGTCTGTAGGTCTGGGTGAGGACCCAGAGTTATTGTGGGTGTGCACTGTGCCCTGCTTGCTTGTGCATGTGTGCCATTGTGGCCATCTCTCCCCATCCCCCCAGTACCTGGTTGTCACTCACCCTGTTGCGGTTGTGTTGTGTCCTGTTGAGCAGTGTCCGGTCCCCCGACTCCGGCCACAGTATCCATACTGATGACTGTCGACACCAGCTCCTCCATGTCATCCAGCTCCAGCTGTGGCGCTGGGCCCCCACCTCCGGTCTGCGTTGCTGCCTTCAGGCTGGCGGAGAGTTTCTCCTTGGTTTTCCGCTTGATGTCATTCCATCGCCTCTTGACCTCCTCCATTGACCTCTTGTGCTCTCCGACGGCATTCACCTTGTCGACAATGTCCCGCCATATTCCAGTTTTGGTGCCCAATGACACGTTGGAGGTGACGAAGAGTTGTTGATGGTGTTCCATCACCTCCGTGACTATGATCCTGTTCGTCTGCAGACTGAACTTGGCTTCCTGGTCTTCTTGTCCTTGCCCTTCCCTGTCCCCGAGGTCCCAGGCTGGTCGTCCGGGGTGCTTGTGGAGTTGCGCTGGTCCTCTGCGCCTGCTCCGGCTGCCTCCATGGTGCTTGTGTGTTGGTCAGTTTGTGTGTGGGTTTTTTTTTCTGCTTTTATGGAGGTTTCTGACACCTGCCAGGTGTGTGTTGCAGGCCTGGCGCTGCTTGTCGCTCGTTTCCTCATCGCGCTTTGGCCGATCGCGTGTTTTTTGGTGTTGTGGTTTGTGTTTTTATCTCCATCGTGGTGGTTGTATCGCGGACTTTGTCTGCGGTTTCGGCAGGCTATCGCATGCTACCGCCTTGTTGTGAATTCCACGTTGACACTGGGTTATTTTCCCGTGATAGGCTGCGTTATTGAAAGTTGCGTTACGCTACTCTTGCGGTAGTTATCACACGTTCTTGTGAATATACCCCTCTGTTTTTTCACCCAGTCTTAAAACCTTTAACATGGTGCTGCAACTACAGAAATGGTCAAGTGAGTCTTTTGTCTCCATGAACTTGACAACTTACTTTGTGTCTATATATATTGAATGTCCTATAACTTATTCTGTTAAAAAGCGGGTAAACTAAACAGCCTCTTCCTGGGCCATGTGTCAATTGGCGGACCTTTGTTAGAATGGGCACTTCTATTAGGTTCTCTGCCTAACCCTTTTGCTACTGCGTGGAATTTGGAGGTCATTTTCACCAATGACATTGTTGGGGCCTCAGATGGCAACAGTGACAAAGAAAGCCCCTTTCAAATGTGTAATCTCTTGCAAATATGCCCATTACTGATGCCTTCTATACCAATGCTATGTACTAGGAGACTGCTGCATTATTATTATTTTTTTTATGCAGTTAGCGGAAATGTGGCGCGAGCACATTTACAAGAGACGTGGTTTAAGTTTCACAATTTTTAAAGCAAGTGCGGGGAGATGGTGCAATTTTTCAGAACCACATTATTTTGAACTGAGACCAGGATTCGAGCCTGGTTCCTCAGTTCCAAGATGTGCAGTTCTAGCCGCTAGGCCACATCTCCTCCCTGTATTCTAGAACATCTCCCAACACCTGGAGCTGTGTCATGGTCAGGTGTACTGGCTCAGGGCCGAGCAGAAGGGCTGTTCCTTTGTGTCTAGGGTGTGTAAATTGCATACATTGAATTTGGAATTTCTCTGAGCTAATGCATGAACTTTAGACAGAACCTTTGACGCCTCACATGAAAAATAAAAAGGAGGAAGTGCTCAGGTCTATGCTGACGTGGGGCTCAAAGTTTTGCTCAAAAGTCCGCAGACTTTACTATCGAAGATCTGGGTGCTGAATACCAAGGCTGCATTGTCTTTATGCCATCTCATGCCACTTCTATCCACCTTGAGACACTCCCTGCCCATTTATCTCACTCTTGCAGATTCCTGCTTTCTCCCTTTGCCAAGTTTTTCTGTCCTTCTTTTCCTCCTTCTTTCTCCCTTGTGTGTTTTTTCCTCCTTCGGTCTGGATCAAAGTCAAATAAGTGTCAGTCCCCAAAAATGTGTGCCTGCGGGCCCTACCCACAACCACCGACTCAAATTAAGCACTGACTGTGCCTTATTCAGGATACAGCCCCTAGGGCAGTATCATGATGGGCTCCATTGCCTCAGCATAGAGCCAAGCACCTGCAGGGCATAGTGTTTCAAAGCTGTACTCTCAGAAAATTAATCAATATCTTAGAGAAATATTGGTTTAAATGAGGTGATTTACACAGTGCTGGTGCATACGAACAGTTCTCACCTCTACGCAGAGGCAGTGGAGCTCATATGGTATGACCCCTGATGTGCAATCTATAAACTGTTCAGAATAATGCAGTGCTAGTAATCTCTGGTTTGCACAATTCTTTATGTGTGTGTCTAAGTAATGGAAGATGTTGGGATGGCTACGGGTGGCAAACAATTGATGCTTAATGTACTTTGTGTAGTATGGATGGCGATTTAATTGCAAGCACATATTTAATTATTGATGTTAAAAGATTATTTTGTATATGGAACATATGCCCCAGTTAAATCTTTTGGCATGTTTGTGACTTTATAAACCATGCTTATTCGGCGGGTTTGATCAGCACAAATAATTAAAACATCCAGGTTTTGATTTTTTTCCAGCATTTGAGATGGTCTGATTTACTGTAGTGTCTTATGACTGTGAGCGCCAGGACTCCGTAGTTCTAGGGGGACTCAATGAGGGGATTACGTAATCATTTTGGGAGGTGTTAAGGTGTGGTTATTACCTGTTAGGAGACAATGAGAAGTTCAGTTGAATGCTGTACGCTGATGAATAAAGACGTCAGTTATGAGCTCTGTGTGTGGTGTGTTCATTTGGCATACTCCTGGGCTAGGGAGGACACTATGACTGGCGAGGAGTGCAGGATCTGTGCCCCGAAGTAACGAGACAAGTCTCCCTGAGAGTTTGCAATGCTACAGCAAACTGCTCATGTGTGCCATGTCTGCCTCTTAGATGAGAAGCAGTTTGAGGTTGGCGGGTGTGGAATCGAAGCACCTTACCAGCCCATATATGGCCCTCAAAGAAGTCGAAGGCCCTGAAGAGGAGTATCTTCGAAAACCCGCCAGACACCCACTGGTAAGGCTGAAAGAAGTGATATTGCACCACAGCCTAACACAGAACCATCACTGATACAAAGCAGAAATGCTAAATGCAGTCACAACCAGGTACAACAAAAAGGAAATCAACGCTAAAGGCAGCCACAACCAGGTAGGATGAGAAAACGCTAAAGGAATGACAACCCAGTCACAAAGGAAAAGCATACTTACTGGCTGGAGCAAGGGCAGTTCCACACAACCTTGGATCAGGTGTGACCCCCAGGTCTGGGAGAGCCACCAATGTGTGCAATTTAGGAAGTGGCATCCAGTGCACCGAAAAAGCCTTTGGAGAACTTTTTCAATGGCTGCAGAAAAGTGCGAGGAATTTGATGCCGCTGCATTCCTAAAACTGTCAGCACCATTTGACACGGCAAAGAAACGGAATATTGGAGCCACATGGAATACATGGATTGAGACTTTCGATTCATAGATGGCCTAGAAGTAGATGATAAGAAAATCTTTAAGCATCTGAAGAATCTTGCTGGTGATGGAGTAAAAGAAGTGATAAAGAAAATCTCACAGACTGAGACAATCTCTTACTGTCAAATCAAAGAAGCATTAGGAGCCAAGTTCAATCCGATGCCGAACATCAACAATGAAAGTTACATTTTCAATCAAGCGAGACAACAAGTTGGTGAAACAATGGATGAGTTTGTTGAGAGACTTGACGTGCTTATCAAACTTTGTAAATTTAGTGAATTTAATGATGAAGAAGCAATGCCCCTCAGAGTCATTGATGGCTGTCTTTCAGACTCGTTCAGTAGATGCATGATGAGAGAGACGCTCAGTTTAGAAAAAGCGCAATTGGCTGCAAGAGCCGAAGAAAGAGCAGATCGGCAAGCTGCCGACATGGAAGCTGGAACAGCAAAGAGGTAATCAGCACTAGTCATGAAGAATAAACACAAGCACAAAGAAGATACACGTAAGTCAACATCCTAAAAGAAAGGAAAACTGTGTTTTCGATGTGGATTTTCATTTCCACATGAAAGCAAATGTCCAGCCATCGGACAGAAGTGCAAAGGTTGCAGAACGGAAAACCACTTCATAATCGTTTGCAAGGAGGGGCGTGGCCAAGATGGCGGCGGAGCAACAGTGTTTCTCCGGAGCTCCACTCGCCAAGGCCGTACATGAGCATCCACACAAAATCCCGGGGCCTCGTAATCGCCTGGGAAATGATCTGAAGGTGGTGGAAACAAGGCTTGGTAGCTGTGTGTGGCTCCGCGACCCTCGCACCCCGACATACGAGGCAGAGGCCCGGAGGGCCAGTCCTGCTGGGGCGCTTGGGCACGATAGTGTGATCGGGCCTCAAGGGCTGCGAGGCCCATGCTAGGAGCAGAACCTGGGACAGCTGTGGTCTCAGAGGCCCTTCGGGGGCCCATCAACAGAAGACGCCACCGGCTGCAGAGTGTTGCCGCGTCCCCAGCGGGACCTGATAGAAGAAGAGCGGAGCCCTGGTCTATGGGCCGAAGAGAGACGCCATGGGCGGTGAGGCCTGCTGGGGGAACCCGCTGGGGTGGATCGCCGCCGAGCTGCTCCCCTCCCTGAGGGACGACTGGAGATCCCAGCAACGAGCATCCTACACCCCGAGCTTCAGCGACATCTGCGCAGGTGAGCCGCCAGGCTCTCTGAGCTGCGGCGCTGTGGCGGGCCCGGGCAGAGACCAGGTAGGCCGCACCCCAGCAATAACGGTGAGGAAGTAGATGATCTGAGGGAGCCCTGCGGGAGATTGGGCCAGAGGGAACCAACGCGACCCCGGAGGTGCCGATGAACAGGGTAGCCATCAGGGTGCTCGAGCTGCTCCGATGGGGTAGGCCCAGAAGGCGCGCAAGTAGGCCGCATACCCAGCAGCCGCAGTGTACATACGGGGAATGCCCGGTGTATGCTTGGCACACAGCGAGAGTGGACGCAGCCCAAACAGAGTCACAGAGCAGGTGTGTGGCCGGACCACCTGAAACGCTGCACCGTGGCGGCTCTGGGACATGAATAAATAGACCATAACCACAACATGAGCATCCACACAAAATCCCGGGGCCTCGTAATCGCCTGGGAAATGATCTGAAGGTGGTGGAAACAAGGCTTGGTAGCTGTGTGCGGCTCCGCGACCCTCGCACCCCGACATACAAGGCAGAGGCCCGGAGGGCCAGTCCTGCTGGGGCGCTTGGGCACGATAGTGTGATCGGGCCTCAAGGGCTGCGAGGCCCATGCTAGGAGCAGAACCTGGGACAGCTGTGGTCTCAGAGGCCCTTCGGGGGCCCATCAACAGAAGACGCCACCGGCTGCAGAGTGTTGCCGCGACCCCAGCGGGACCTGATAGAAGAAGAGCGGAGCCCTGGTCTATGGGCCGAAGAGAGACGCCATGGGCGGTGAGGCCTGCTGGGGGAACCCGCTGGGGCGGATTGCCGCCGAGCTGCTCCCCTCCCTGAGGGACGACCGGAGATCCCAGCAACGAGCATCCTACACCCCGAGCTTCAGCGACATCTGCGCAGGTGAGCCGCCAGGCTCTCTGAGCTGCGGCGCCGTGGCGGGCCCGGGCAGAGACCAGGTAGGCCGCACCCCAGCAATCACGGTGAGGAAGTAGATGATCTGAGGGAGCCCTGCGGGAGATTGGGCCAGAGGGAACCAACACGACCCCGGGGGTGCCGCTGAACAGGGTAGCCATCAGGGTGCTCGAGCTGCTCCGATGGGGTAGGCCCAGAAGGCGCGCAAGTAGGCCGCATACCCAGCAGCCGCAGTGTACAGACGGGGAGTGCCCGGTGTGTGCTTGGCACACAGCGAGAGTGGACGCAGCCCAAACAGAGTCACAGAGCAGGTGTGTGGCCGGACCACCTGAAACGCTGCACCGTGGCGGCTCTGGGACATGAATAAATAGACCATAACCACAACAAGTGTAGTAAGGCCGCAAGCGACCTGGGAGAGGTCTGCCGGAGAACGGCCTTGGTGGAAGCTGCCATTCCCAGACCTCCTACTGACGAGGCCTAGCGTATGCCAGCCTGCACTGCGTTCTGAGGTGGGATTGGGGACCACAGCTATGTGAAGGGGTGAAGTGTGGAGATTTAGGGCGCAAGCTCTCTCAGCTGCGGACCAACAACCCCAGGGAGCTTGGTACAAGGCCAGACCGATCGGCCATTCTGGCCACTTTACTACTGGTTGGGCGCTCTGCCAAGAGACCGCGCCCTGTGTCCTCCGAGCTAACACGCACACGACCCACAGTGAAGAGCTTGAACTGAAGCGGCGGCCCACACTCCTCTCGCATCGGACGGAGAGAGTGCCCGAACTTGTGCACCCTCGCACGGAAGGTAACGGACCACTCTATGATGAGACCTCCCTTACGTCTGGAGAGAGTCGTGGCAACATTAAGGATACGACAACCCTGGGGACTCTTCAAGCAGAGATGACCACACACAGGGCAAGAAAAGATCCCTCAATAAAAGATCTCCTCCAGAAACTGAGCTCTAAAAAGAACGAGGGACGGATCCAAGACCAACCAGTAACCCACACCCAAGAGAAGGACATGGATCCCTCCGGGGAGCGCTCGGAGGAGCTGATTACCCGTGGATTCCTAGAACAACTGTTTGGAACCCTCAGGGAAGATATTGCTGGCCTGCGACAGGATGTCACCTCCATCATTAAGCAAATCAGAACCGAGATACAGGAACTTGGAGACCGCGCTGATACGCTCGAACAGAACGGCAACCGCAGAGAAGAAGATCTCACCGAACAGACCCAAGAGCTTCTGGAGCTTAGAGACCGCAAAGACGAACTTTATCTACGCTTGGAAGACCTCGAAAACCACTCTCGGAGGTCTAACATCCGCATCAAAGGCATTCCTCTACAGGCGGATGGAGGGAAGCTGGAGGATTGGGTGATCCGGCTCTTTCGACATGCAGCACTAGGGCTCAGCGACAAAGAAGTCATCCTAGATTGTACACACCGCGCTGGGAGACCAGCCAATAGCCCTGGGAAACAACAGGACATTCTCACATGCCTCCACTCCTACCAGCAGAAGGAGACTATCATGAGCGCAACACGGGATAAGGCAACCATTGCCTTTCAGGGACAGCAAGTAGGAGTCTACCAAGACCTGTCGCCACTCACTCTGCAAAGACGGAAAGCCCTGAAACTGGCCACAGCATTCCTGTGAGACGAAGGAATCCAATACCGCTGGGGTCCCCCATTCCGACTCTCCTTCGTCTAGAACAAGGAGCTACATGCAGTTAGATCCCTCAAGGAAGCACAGGAGGTCCTGGGCCTAGATCTCTATGAGGAGAACGTCCCCGGATCCCAGAAAGATGAGGCAACATCACGGGAGACGCTGAAACCGGGTCGGAGGCTCGGAGGCAGAAGGCTGAAACCCACCAAGCCCTCAGAGCTAGAAAGTCAGAAAGAGAGAGAAGCCCTCCTTCGTTAGTTACAGAATCAATATGAGACTGGAGACCCTTTGAATGTCTGATCCCGCAGCATCAGTCGACCTTGACCCACAGATGTGGCAATGAGTAGCTGCGCCCTGGGATGAACACACCCGGTCTTGGTGAGCGGGCCCACTTTCCCTGAGGAGATGACCGACGATCGACCATATTGACCCATGCACGTTTGTGCGATACACGCCAAGTTGCAGGCGAATCCTAGTTTTCTCTATCTTTTCTGCTCTTTTCTTTTCTTACTCCTCTTCCCCCTCCGCACTTCCCTATGGATGTCTGGGATCTCCTTTACCGAGGGCGGGGAGGGATACCTGATAGGAGAGTCACGGGCACGCTGGACCACTGGAGATATTGATATACGATCACGGGGTAAGGCGGCGAAACTCTGGGCGATACATCCTCCCTAAGAAGCGAGCACCACCTGCATATGGGCTGCTCAGCTGGACACAATACACAGTCTCAGATATTAGACCGGGAACTGACTTTGGGGCCCCCACTATCCTCCCACGGCCAGGGACTGGGGCTGAAGAGACCTGGCTTCGCATGGACAACACTGCATGGGCACAGCAAACCCTGAGTCGGGGTTGGTTGGTTAGGCATAATCAC
Source organism: Calotriton arnoldi (assembly GCA_963921515.1). Classification (NCBI taxonomy): domain Eukaryota; kingdom Metazoa; phylum Chordata; class Amphibia; order Caudata; family Salamandridae; genus Calotriton; species Calotriton arnoldi. The sequence goes on along the minus strand of CAWUFW010015901.1, from coordinate 201,667 downwards.
ATACCCCTTGTGGGGTCCCATACTTATCCTCTTACACTTCCTCACCCCCACATGTCAACACTTAGATTCCTACTTTTAAGTTTTAATGTTCAAGGCCTCAATACGCCAGTTAAGCGACGCACGCTCCTTACGATGCTTAGAGACACCAAATGCAACATCTGCTTACTGCAGGAGACCCACTTGTTGCGCGCCGATTGGAAACGCCTCCGATCTAAGTGGTTTGACAGACAGTACTTTTCCTCGACGTCAAAGAAAACAGCAGGGGTTGCCATCCTACTAGCTACACACTTTCCAGGAATAGTGCAGGGGGTCCACGCTGAAATCCCTGGTAGACTACTGGCATCACGAATATCAATAAGAGCCTACACGTATACAATTGCATCCATATATAGCCCGAATGAGCAGCAAGAAAGCTTCTTTAGCGACACACTGAGTACCACTCTCGAATCGCCGGACAAAGACTTGGTTTTGGGGGGCGACTTTAACATTGTCCCTGACTCACAGCTCGATAGGTTGGGGGCTCGAGTAGGACACTCCGGCTCACTCTCAGACCCCATGCTACAAAGACTGAAGGAAGTGGGCTTGACAGACGCCTGGCGACACCGCTACCCCACCTCACAGGAATACACGTTTTTCTTGGCGGCACAATACACTTATGTAAGAATAGATTTATTTTGGACATCGCCTCAGGTCACAAGCTGCACGCGGGACGTCGCTATAGGAACGGCTGCCCTCTTGGACCACTCGCCAATATCCCTGGTGTTAAACCTGCCTGGAGGGATTTCATGTCAGAGAACATGGCGCTTAAATCATAATTTACTCACATACGAACCGACGGTTGCCAAGATACGGGCAGCTATGCAGTCTTATTTGGCACTTAACGATGATGGTTCTGTCCCGGCCCTCTTGGTTTGGGATGCACTGAAGGCAGTCGTTAAAGGCCGGTTCCTGGCCATCGCGGCGGGACTAATTAAGGATAGGAGAGACAAACGGGAACAACTAGAGACACAGGTCAGGGAATTAGAGGGAGTCCATCTCCGCACAGGTGCGGTTCAGACCAGCCGACAGCTTTATGCCGCCCGTAAGCAATTGAAAGCCTTAGACTGCGACAGGGCAGAATATGCCCTCCTGCGCACTAAGCAGCGCTATTGTGAGGGGGGAAACAAAGCTGGTAAGCTCCTGGCGCACCTCTTGAGATCCCAAATGAACTTGTGCCATATCACCGGGATAAGGAACTCCCACGGAGAGATCCTCTCGGCTGATACCGACATAGCGGCGGAATTTGAAGCATTCAATACTGAGCTTTACTCAGCCGAAAGCTTGAACTGGACTGATGCTGAGGCCTACGTCAGGTTAGCACCGGTGACACCTCTCCCTGCTTTAGACGTGGACAGTCTGGAGGCGGACATCCGTCTGGAGGAGGTTTTACGAGCCATTCAGGGAATAGCCTCTGGGAAAGCCCCAGGCGACGACGGCTTCTCAACTGACTTCTACAAGGCCTTAGCCTCGGATCTCGTCCCGCTTCTCGTGCACCTCTTTAACTCCTTCAGTGAAACAGGCGCTTTAACCCCAACCATGACTACGGCTGAAGTTGTGGTGATACTCAAACCCGGTAAGGACCCACACGAGTGTGCGTCCTACCGCCCAATCTCCTTGTTGAATGTGGACATAAAGATTTTCACTAGTATACTGGCCGGTCGCTTTACCCCCCATATGCAGGGCCTGGTAGATCCGGACCAGTCCGGTTTTATACCGGAACGCAACTGCAGCAATGGCTCCAGACGGCTGTGTCACCTGTTGGATAAAACCCAGTTCCTCCAACAACCTACGGTGTTCCTGTCGGTCGATGCCGAGAGGGCATTCGACTGGGTACACTGGCCATACCTACGACAAGTCCTTCAAAGATTCGGGGTTGGTGAGCGCTTCCTGCGCTTGGTAAACTGCATATATAACGGCCCGAAAGCTCGCATTAGGGTGAACGGGATAACATCCCGGCCAGTTGCGGTCGCAAGGGGTATGCGCCAGGGGTGCCCTCTTTCACCTTTACTTTTTGCGCTCTATATGGAGCCGTTCACAGAATGAGTCCGACACTGCCCCAATGTCACCGGGATTAAGATGGGTGATAGAGAACACAAAATCTCCCTCTACGCAGACGACGTAGTGGTCTTCCTCACACGGCCACTGCTATCCCTGCCCCCCCCCCCCCTTGGTTGAAAGGGATGCGTTCGGCAAGGTCTCAGGCTTCAAGCTCAATATTCAGAAGACGCTGGCCCTCAGCCTTACTCTACTCACAGCCGAGCAACAACAACTGACCGCCCGCTACCCGTTTGCTTGGGCCCATAAAGGCGTACCATACCTGGGGCTGCAGATCTTCCCCATGATCGAGAAGACGGTCCAAACAAACTACTCGTCCCTTCTAGATGGGACCCGCTGGGAGCTTCTTAACTGGAAAAAGCACAAAATGTCATGGCTGGGGAGGTTAGCGGCCATTAAAATTACCCTACTGCCCCGCATCCTATATGTGTTGCAAACACTTCCATTGATCCCCCCGCCCCGCCTTTTAGCCCAGATGCAGCACCTAATGGAAAGTTTCATATGGGAGGGGAAGAGGGCCCGCATGGTGAAATGCCTGACATATTTGAGCCAAGCGGACGGTGGCATTGGGGTTCCACACTTGGAGAAGTACTTGACAGAGTGGTACAAACTGGAATCAGAGAAACACTGGTGCTTTATAGACTGAGCACTTGCAAGCATGCACATATGGAAAGTGCCCTGGCTCCCTAAGAGAAGTCGCCCGGTGGGGGTGTATATCTCGCCAGTACTGCGGACTACCATGGGGGCTTGGGATAGAGTACAGGAATCCTATGGCCTCTCTACCCCAGTGTCGCCCTTGACGCCTTTCATTAGCAATCCAGACTTTCCCCCTGCTTAGGGAGGGAATAGCCACCTTAAGTGGCAAGAGGCCAACTGCAAAAGAATAGGGGACCTCTTTGACGATAAAGGGATTATGGATTTCCCCCAACTTGTATTAGGTTTTGGATCCCCAAAGAGGCCTACTGGCAATACCTAGCGTACGGCATTGGGTGACCCAACCAGATATACAACCCCACGCAGGTCGCTCCCTCACTAAATTCGAATTATGGTTCATAACCCGCACCTCAGACAAACACTTGCTATCGGACATATATGCATTCCTGAACAAACCCAAGGGTAGCGGCAAATCCCCAGCGCAGCGCAGATGGGAATCAGAGATGGAATACGAGTTCTCCCCCAAAGAATGGCAGGACATTATCCACAGAGCAAGGGCCTCCTCCTGTAGCACGGCAGGAAAGGAGATGTTTTTAAAAATTGTGTATTAATGGTATTATACCCCGGCCAGAACGGCGCGATGGAAACCTGGTGGGAACGACCGGTGCTGGCGCAACTGTGGGCAACAGGGTACACTCACCCACATCCATTGGCAGTGCCGGAAAATACAGGCGTACTGGTATATAATCCTGCACGATATTGACACCATACATCAAACTGAAATCCCAAGACTTCCTAGCTTCACCTTACTCGGCCTCCCTAACCCTCTCACTTATCCTCTTAAGTCCGACCAAGGGAAAGCAATCACTCTAGCGCTAGGGGCGGCCAAGCAGACACTGCTGGCGCACTGTGGAACAGCAGAGATCCCAACCAAGCTGGACTGGTTACACAAGATCTGGGAACTGGTAGGCATGGAAAAGATCACAGCTGGCCTATCTCGCACTCTACCCAGATTCAATCAAATGTGGGGCTCCATAATCGCCTTCCTCTCCACAGAATTCCTGGAACTTACATGCCCTCGATACCTCCGGGTGCTCCGGCTCTCCAATGCGAACATACCACCTGATGATCAGCCCCAGGTAGCACAAACACCTATAGCAAGGGACTCCCCGACCCATCGAGACACAGAGCACACGCAGACATCTTAACTCTCCCTCCTTCTCTACTACTGTTCCTTATCTTTTGTTCTCTATAAAACCTTATTAGATAGGTTTCCCTACCGGCCAGTAAATGTAGGAGGTGGTTACTGTAAATGCGTATATCCATGCAAATCAATAAAAACGAATTAAACCATAATCGTTTGCAAGGAAAAAGAGAAACCACGTGTGTCACGGCGAGAAGGGAAAATGGACGTCAGAAAGTTCCAGAAGTAGTCTTGCCACGTCTACAAAGACAAAAGCAACCTCAATTGCGACAAAGTGGAAATTAAACGGAGTCAATCGTCATCAAATTCATCTAACAAAAGTTCTTTAATGTCACAATCTAGCGACAGTGAAGAGGGTGAATGTGCGATTTTCATATCCTCCAAAAAGCGGCATGCACTTGTGGGTCTTTCTGCTAGCAAAGAAGACGGATGAACAAAAACAACTGAGTCAACTAAACAAAAGAATTATTATGGACACTGTGAGAAATTCATCCTTTTTACCCTGATAACCCCCAATTTTTAATAGATACCGGTGGTAACTGACTCTGATTGTATACTGGGCTCTGCTAACCAGACCCAGGGCCAGTGCTCTGTGTAAAAGGTATATGGTAATTAGGTATAATTACAAGTGGTATGACAACCTACCTGTAAGCCCCTAGTATGTGATAGGGCATGTAGGTTTAGAGGCCCAGAAGATTTAATGCACTTAAGTGTGCACTGCTGTGTTGCCTGATGTCATTTTAAAGGCAGCCCTGCTTTGCAGGCTGTTTTTAAAAGTAAATCAAATGCATCTTGGACTTTGGAATTAAAGGTACTTCCAAAGTCTGAAACTACCTTGTGTTTACATATAAGATGCCCCTAAGGACTCCCCTAGACGTCCAAGGGGTAGGGTGCCTTGTAACTATAAGCATGGACATTATAAAATATGTTTTATATGCCCTGGTTAAGGAAAAATGGCCAATTGTAGCACATTGTCCATAGGCTACATGGGAATACTTTATTAAAGTATAACTGTTGAAAGGAGTGAGCTAAAAATATACTTTAAAGTATGAAAATGATAGAATAGATCCAACAACTTGCCAAGGTTTTATTTCTTATAACTATCACAGAAAAGAAGTTATAGGGCTTTCTTTTCTCTTTAACCAAAATCCAGCCTTCCAGAAGCCTCCCCTGATTGGCCAGCCTCTGGCAGGCTGAGCCAAATTGCTCTGATGATGTTTGAAGTGGCCTGCATAGACACAAAGGACATCTGGTGGGAGGAGATCTGCAAACTGCAGAGCAAAAAGCTGAAGGGAGCAGGGTAGCCAAACGGGTTTTCAAAGGGGGAATGACAGTTAGGACAGGACAGAGGCTCACCCCACATCCTGCATCCCCATCCAGACAGGAATCCGAGTAATTGAATTAGCAGAGGGACTAGAAGGGGAGTGGTAGGGAAACGTAGTCATGCCAGTAGGTTGGCTTAGCCAGATCTTAATCTCTAGGAGAGAGTTTCTCCATTTTGGATTAGTCCATTCTGGGAAAAGAATATGCCACACTTTGGACTACACTGTCATACCTGCGGGTGGCATCCCATTGTTCAGGGGTGCCCCCCTGCTTGTCACCCAGGAACACTAGATGAACATGGGAGAACTGCCCAGCAACTCAGATCCCCGCCTAAAACTACAAGAAGAAGAAGGACTGCCATGCTGGAACCCTGGACTGCACTCTGAATGACCACACTCTGAATGACTGCAATCACTCCACACTTTGGGAACTACAGCCCTTAGGAATTTGCCTTGCTTTGAAACAGTGCTTAATTTGTAAAATATTAAGTGCCAGGGCTCTGACCAGGAGGCCACTGTAGCTTGCACCACCCATCGCCCTTGTCATTGCTGCCAAAACAACTATTATCCATCTCTCTTGCATGTAAATGCGACAGTTCAGATTATTCCAGGTCCCCAAAGCTAAAGGAATGGCTGGGGAGGCAGGTATTAGCAATTTTAAATGTATATTATTTTCCTAAACAACTGTTATACTGCTCATCTCTAAATTACATGAGCAGCGCCACCTTGTGGCAGACTGCCCTAAGTGTGTTGTTGACAATTAGGTGCCGGTGCCGAGCACCGGACACCAATTAAGTGCCGGTGCTCAGCACCGGAAAGCACCGGCTCAAATTAAGCTCTGCTTTGAAAAGTGAAGGAGTGGACTCCCTGAAAGCAACAGGTTAAAAGAGCTCCACCTGCATCATCTCCAGCAAGAAGATAGGATAAAGCATGCCATTTAAAATGCCACTGAGATGGCTTGCCTTGATCCTAAATTATAGACTAAGATTACTGTTGATGTGACCCTGGTGGAGCTGGCATCAATCCTTACTCAGCATAATGGACATTCAAATGCTCAGAGACACATTGTTTCGTATGCTAGCCAAAGTCTGTCTGACACCGAACCTGCATATTCTCAGCCAGAGAAGGAGAGTCTGGGTGTGGTGTAGGCCTGTGAACACTTTCATGTGTTTCTTTAAGAAAAACATTTGACGATTGTCACAGACCACCAAGTACTGATCACCATATTCGGATACCCAAATGCTAAGATGCCCCTTACATTGAGATGTGGGGGGTGCATTTACAGGAGTATGACTTTACAATTATGCATAAGCCAGGCAAGAACCAAAACCCTGTAGATTACTTCTCATGAGTACCCTTACACAGTAGCGGCCCGTGGTGGGAGTGCTGCCGGGCGGTGACGCGGGGCGGGGGAGGGGCAGGGTGGGGGGTAGTAAACTACGGATTTCGGCCGCACTGAGGTAAGTAAACAAAAAAATAAATAAAACAAATTTCGTTGCGCGCGCTGCATTGCATTTGGCGATGCAGCGCACTCAACGAAATTTGTTTTATATATTTTTTTGTTTACTTACCTCAGTGCGGCCGAAATCCGTAGTTTACTACCCCCCACCCTGCCCCTCTCCCACGTCACCGCCCGGCAGCACTCCCACCACTGGCCGCTACAGTCCTTACATCTGCACTGTTCGACATCAAGAACAGCTGAAGTGTACATCAAGTTCATTGTAAGGTCCAGCATGCCAACTGCCTTATCCATTGAACAGATTGTTGCTGCTACAAATGCTGGTAAAGACATGCTTGGACTTAAAGACATCATTTCAGTGTAGTCATGGAGATAAAGCTTTCGACCTTTAAGTGATGATGTTGAATTTCAAAAGTTCAAGAATGTGCATGATCAACTGCCTGTCACTAAAGAAAGCATTGTGTTAAGAGGCTCACAAATTGTCATACTTGAGAGTCTCACACAGCAAATCATTGTTCTCGCTTAAGAAGGACAATGTGGCATTGTCGCCACCAAAAGAGCCCAGAGAGATCGAGTGTGGTTCCTGCACTTGGATGAGAGAGTTGAGAGGGAACCTAAGGAGTGCCACTTATGTTAATTGCCTTTCCTCTAAAGTGACACAGCATCCACTAACCATTTCTGATCCTCCTGCACGTGCGTGGGAAAAAGCGGCCATTGATTTCTTTGGGCCCATAGCGAATGGACATCATCTCATGGTAGTCATTGACGAGTATTCCCGTTTTCCTCTGGTGGACGAAATTTCATCAACAACACATGACAAGGTCATTTAGTGGCTGGGGCATCCCAGAAATCCTTAAATTTGACAATGGTCCACCGTTCAATAGCAAGGAGTTTCTGACTAGACTCAATGTCAAGCACCAAAAGAGTACACCCATGTGGCACCCTAAAACGAGTGATCCAAAGTGCATCAATGGAGGGAATTCAGCTGAGTCAGGCCTATATCAAGCCCTCCATTTCTATCATATGACTCCTCACTCCACCATTGGTGAGACTCCTGCCATCTTGCTGCTTTGGAGAGCTGTAAGAGCCAAGCTACCACAGTGGACCACTGAACGAACTTGGAGTACTGATGAGGTTTGTGCCTCTGACACTACTTGAAAATGTCAAATGAAGACATATGCTGATCAACTACAGAGAACTCAGGAACTTGTCTTCGACGACGGTAACTGGGTTGTTGTCAAACAAAACCAAAGTGGAAAACAGATCCTCTGTTTGTTGGTGAGCCTCTGAGAGTTATTATGCACAAGGGACATATGATAACGGCGCAACATCCTGGAAAATCCATCACAAGGGATTGTCACATTTCAGACATCTATCTAGACATCCATCAGCCTCTGTAATCCCAGATGGGGCTGCCTCACTTGATGGCCCTCGATGAAACATCATCTCCGGTACCCTCAATGTCCACTCAGAGTGCATCTCAACAACCTCAGACCACGAGATCCAGCCGAACAGTGCCTAGACGACTTATCAAAGAAATATAAAATGCTACTATTGTTTATAACTTTTTATTTAACAAGTGGGGAGATGCAGTGTCTTATGACTGTGAGCACCAGGACCCTGTGGTTCTGGGCGGGCTCAATGACAGGATTCCGTAATCATTTGGGGAGATGATAAGGTGTGGTTATTAACGGTTAGGAGACAATGAGAAATTCAGTTGAATGTTGTATGCTGATGAATATAGATGTCAGTTACGAGCTCCGTGTGTGGCGTGTTCATTTTGCATGTTCCCGGGCTGAGGAGGACGCAACAATTGGCAACACAGATTAAAAGGTAAATTATTCCACTTATTACATTTGAAACGTGGACAGTAAACAACCGAAATGAGCCTGCTCTTACATAGGGGTGGGTGTAACTAGCATAATTCTCTCTAGTATAATTATTCATAATTACCAAAAAATTACTTGTAATTATGTGTGTATTTACGTGAGAACCGTAATCCAGCATTTAGCGCTATTTCCTTAGTGAAAAATGCTCCATCACATCCAAAATGGGACTAAGGATGCCGTTTGCGCTAAGAAAATAGCACTAAATGCTATAGGACATGAATAGCAGACGCCAGCAGCCCCTTGCGCTCTCTTTGTTCATTGTTCCTGCAGTTGGATTTTTTCACCAAATTACTCTTCATTACACAAGCTGGCGTAATTGTGTGATTTCAGTAATTTCGCATCACAAGAGTAATGCGTAATTACTGGCATTACTCTGATTTCTCCGGCGTAATAAAACTTATGCTCAGGCCTAATCTTAAGAAGTGGCTATTTGCATATTTGGAGAATATCTTTGCTAACGCGGTGCCCTAATTATGGACGATCGCATTCATAATGTATGGTGTTTTAAAAATGCTCCTCTTCTGAATCTGCTGCCATTGAAGCGGATGTACATGATTTGCAATTTCAACACAACTCCCACTAGTGATTGTAGTATGCACTGCTAGGCGATTTATCTTTACCAGATATGTAAGCACTCACCGATCAGAGCTGGATCCAAAATTGTGCATTGCCAGGTGGCTCCAAAAGCAGGAGGGGAGTGTTTGTGAAATCAACTGCCAAACTCTCTTAGCTCCGAGTTGTTTTACCAAAGCTGCGAAGCTACATTTTTTGTGGGAGTGCTGTTGCTGAAGCGCTTGCTGAATCTATTACCTGTTTTGTGTATTTTCTATGCTGTATTTCTTTTTTCGTATATTTTATAAATGCTTATAAGTATACCGTTTTTTGCTGTAGTGCGATGTTCAACATATTTGTATTAAAGTTGTGTTGTGACATCATGATAACAGATGTTAGAGACAACCAAGGTGAAAGGAAGGTCACGTAGTAAAATTACATTTGCAGTATAAACAACGAAAAAACATGAGGCGGATTTTCATTGTTTCGATCAGTTTTTTTGAAAGTAAAGAACAAAGATCAGCAGAAAGATATTTCTTGCATGATGTAAATCCTCACAGGTAAGCTAGAGCATCTCGACATGTTTGTACATAGTCTGAGTTACAGAATTTTTGTATAAATCTAACTTACATTAAACTGATTATAATATCTTGTTAGCAACACATTTCTAACTGCTTTTTGGTGTCTGTAATTTCGCACCAAAGATTCTGCTTCCATTCGTTATGTCTGCAACCATACTATCTAAACAAACCATACTATCTAAACAAACCATACTATCTAAACAAACTTACACTAAACAAATTGAGTCCACAAAAAACTCCATCAAGGAACTTTTCCAGACTGTAACCAAACTGACCACCACCCCAGTGTCAGATTCCGTGGCGGGTAGCCAGGAACTCTTGGAGTCCTTGGCATCCTTCTTTCAGAACAAAGTTAGGGACATTTTTAATAAATTTTAGACCAATGCACAGACACTAACATCACCACCAAAGGGCAGTCAGTCGTCTCTAAATAGCTTTAGATATTTATCTATCGATCACGTTGCACAGTTGATGCCTTCTACAAAATCTGGCTCTCCATCTGATCCCTGCCCACTGCATATAACCCATTTGGCTCCAGATACTATTGCTACTGTTCTGACCAATGTAATCAATGCTATGTTCACTTCAGGGGTGTTCCCTAAATCTTTGAAAAATGCTATGGTTCTTCCTCTATTAAAGAAGGCTAATTTGGATCCCAAAGATCCCTCAAATATTGACCAATATCTAGACTACCATTCCCGGCTAAGGTGGCCGAGAAGGCTATAAATATCCAACTGTCTGCTCATATAGAGACTAATCATTATCTCAATAAAATGCAGTTCGGCTTTAGGAGCGGTTGTAGCACCAAATCGGCGCTTATTGTGGCTACGGAAGAGATTAGATCATCTCTTGATGCAGGGGGCAGAGCAGCTCTGATTTTATTGGACCTTTCGGCGGCCTTCGACACGGTTAATCACAGCTGTCTGATGGACCGGTTGAAGGCTGCCGGGGTAAAATGTGGGGTCTTTGCCCTCATTCAGTCCTTCCTGAGTGACAGATCTCAATCTGTAAATTTTAAAGGATTTAAGTCCCTGCCATTTACGCTGCCATGAGGGGTCCCTCAGGGCTCATCCCTGAGTCCAACCCTGTTTAATATTTATGTTTCCCCCCTTGCTAATTTAATGAAATCCTTTGGTTTCCCGCTGGTAACCTACGCAGAGGACACCCAGATCATTGTGTCAGTTACCAACGACATCCAATCCACGCTGATAAATTTAGCAACTGCATGAGAGAGGTCAGTGACTGGATGAGCAAGAACTGCCTTAAGTAGAATTCCACCAAAACAGAGGTTATGCTCTTTGGGAACGATACGTGGTTCTGGTCTCCTTCATGGTGGCCACAAGAGCTGGGGGATCTACCTAAACCAAAAAGTAAGGTGAAAGACCTAGCGGTAATAATAGATGATAAATTACTTTTTAAAGAACAAATCAATCATTTGGTCTCTTCCTCCTTTTATATTTTAAAAACAATTAAGAAGATTGCCCATCTGCTTTCCTTTGACCTGCTTAAAACGGTTGTCACCGCGCTAGTACTGGCACATTTGGACTACTGTAATGGACTCCTCCAAGGCCTCCAAAAATGCTTCTTGAAAAGACTTCAAACAGTGCAGAACATAGCAGCAAGAATGCTTTTTAACATCCCTAGGTTTGAATCCGCGTCTCTTGCACTAAAAAAAACTGCACTGGCTTCCTATAGAAAAGCGCATTACATTTAAAGCACTGTGCCTTGCGCACAAATCCATATACGGAACCGGGCCAGACTATCTAAAAAGGAATCTGATCTGGTACGTTCCAACGAGATCCTTACAATCTAGCTCTAAGAAGAACCTGGTAGTTCCCTCCTATAAGCGGATATCATGGGGTGGTAGGGGTTTTGTCAGAAATACCGCCATCAAGTGGAATAGTCTCCCTCTTTTCTTTGAAGGCCAGATCAGAGCTTCTTGCTTTCAGGAACATGTTAAAAACATGGGGGCATATTAGAAAGAACGGGGTTAAAATTATCGCCGCTTTAGCGGCAGGAAACTGCCGCTAAAGCGGCGATAATGGGATTGATAATATGCCCTTGAGAATTCCAATAGAAGCCCAGGATCACAGCAGAACATGGGCTTCTATTGGTATTCTCAAGGGCATATTATCAAGCCCATTATCGCCGCTTTAGCGGCAGTTTCCTGCCGCTAAAGCGGCGATATTTTTAACGCCGTTCTTGCTAATATGTCCCCTGGCTTTTTACCAACTGAACCATTTCAATCCGGATCACAGTTAGCGCCATGATGCCTCCGGGTATACGCCGCGCTCTATAAATATACTCAATATCAATATCTCTTTCATGTGGAAGAGATATACAAGAAGTTCTGTCTCAGCTAGGGACCAAAAATATATTTCCATGATACACGAAAACTACTGAAAAATGAATTAGTTCAAATCATTCATTAATGATTAATGATTAATGGATAAATGATATATTGAAGATATACAAAATAAAAACTATAACAACCAAGCTTTCCCTGTATCTGCCTATTTAGTCATGTCATAAAGCCGTATTGTGTTGTATAGTACCACAGAAAATGTGCTAGGCAGAGGAAAGCAACTTGTAACAAGAGTGTGATCCTACCATCTCTGACATAAAAAAAATATTTCAATTTTCAAAAGATCCCCTAATACTTTCAAATTAGATGGCAGACTATTGTTGCCAATCTGAACTTCATCAGTTGTGGTGCTGCATGTTTGTAATCCAGCAATAGTGCAGAATGCCTTTTGTACTACTCCCTTGAAATTCAGCAATGGTGGCAGGTTGCACCTCGCCTAGTACCAGTTTGTAGTACGATATTCAAGTTCACCCAGTGATACTGCCAGAAAGAACATATGCAAAAAATAATGGGGCATATTATCAAGGGCTCTATCGCCGCTTTAGCTGGACTTTTTCCCGCTAAAGCGGCGATAATTCAAACGCCCTATTAGCAAGCTGTCGCTAACTGCTGTTAGCGACAGCTTCTAGGCGATAGCGACCAGGTTGGGTGCCGCTTTGCATGCCAGCGATATTTATCGCTAATGGCATGCAAAGTAGGCGTTCCCAACCTAAAAGCGACTGGAAACAGTCGCTAAGGTCGCTATCGCCTATTAGCGAGGCAGGGAGGTGATTAACGAACCAGCGCTAAACACGTTTAGCGCTGGTTTGTTAACGCCTGGTCTAAGCCTGACTTAGCCATGTAATCCAATGGGAGGTGGATTACATGGCTAAATCCCCTCGCCCTATCGCCAAGCTAACACTGGTCACAGTGTGAATATCGCTTGTTTTCAAGCGATATTCACACTGTTCTCCAGGGTTTCTATCGCTTTGGAGATATGCGTTGCTGATAGCACGCTATCTCCGCGATAGAAACCTGCGATAGCCGGCGATAATTATCCTAGCGCTAACTGCGCTTAGCGATAATTATCGCCGGTTATTGCTAATAGGCCCCAATGTTTACTGAAAACTGGCACACAATTGATTATGCCTTTGAGAAGTATGATCATTTACCTCAGAAATAAAAAATTAAAATATATTCATTCTTCAATGAATAATGCCCAGCATGTTCTTGCCAGGAGTCGACGTGTGAAAGAAGCAGTAGTGGATTTATTGTGAAATCATTGAGGGAACAGGGAACAATGGATGGTCCCGAATATCGGAAGTTGTCTTCCTAAGGCGACCAACTCTTGTAAAAAAGAAAAGTAACACTGCCTGGAAAGTCCTCATCAGCGGGAATATTGGGAGCCATGCATTGTGAATGACAACTAGTGGCATTTTGATCATACTGCGACTCATTTCTTTCGATTTTCGTTTTTATTTAAATGAATCTTTCTTTGATCTAGATTTGTACTTATCTACATGCTTATTACAACTATCTGTTTGTGAACATGACATGTAAACTACTGTTTGAGTGCTAGTTTATTTTTCATCCTTAATTTAATTAATTATATTTTTTTTACAAAAAGGACTAATAATAAGCTTTTTGTACAAATATCCCTGTAATGGAACAATCTTTCCAGACTGCAAAAACTTAACCTACTAACAGCATATGAGGGACATTTTAAGGATTTTGGGGGCCCTGGGCCAAACGTATTTTGGGGGCCCTGTTAAGAACAGCTTTGAATTTATGATCCAATTTCAGCTCTTTCATCCCTCTTTGTCCAGGTCACTGACAGTACACAGGCACACTGGTCCATATTCTAAATGTGTTTACATCTAATATTCATGGATATTAATGTGTTTTCAAATATTGTAACACAGCAGCAGCTCACTAATATTACTGCAGATAATCTCTGTGTGACACCCTGTCATTTCACATATGTGATGTCCTGTTTTGAGCTAAAAAAACCTCTTTATGTATGCTGCATGAAATATAAACATTTCCCAGCAAAATATCTGTAATCGACTCTCACACATCACCCACATTCAAAATACATTTAAGAAAATGGTATTGAAAACAATCTGTTTAATAAGTATTCACGGTCATCAGGGCAACACTCTCTGCAGAACAGAGCTGGCTCTATCAGGGGGGCCCCCAGAAAGGCTAGGGCCCTGGGCCAGAGCCCAATTTGCCCATGCCTTAAAACGTCCCTGCAGCATATGATACCTCATCCTTAAAGTTCATTGAAGCTGCTGCCAGCCAGAACTCCACCTGGTAATGGGAATGCCATACTGAAGTTTTGTAAATCCAACACCTAATCGGACTGTAAAGTATCCATGCACTTCAGTAATGGTGCCAGGCAGCAAAACACCACAAAATTACAAATGGTGGAACTACATGCCGATTTATCCATTGAAGATCATGCTCAATTATGCATTTGGTAGCCTTGTGCATTTTCCAGCATGCCCAAGCCAGTGGCTGAAGTGCAAATGCAGTAGTGCAACTTTCGCTGAGGCATGCAGTGCTAGGCACAGGGTGATAGAACAGGAAAATTGCAGTGAAGGCATGACTATAGAGTGAAGATGGCCCGATAGCAGGGAGGTGGGGATTCTGTATTGGATCAATCCGCATGCATAAGAGTTTTCGACATCACCATGCACGCATAAATCTAAGGAACCAATGATATAACAGCGCAAATGTAAAGAACTACTGCTTTGAGCAGATCCTACCAAGTAATTCCTGGAAGGATCTGACCATAATTTGATAGTCGTCCTGCCAAATCCACAGTTCGGACAGGGTATTTTCAGCAAAGGTTCTTAAAATGGGGCACTTGTGATGGATGGGCCACAGGCAAGTTGTTCCAACAGTGGAGCAAGCTGATGTGCCACCATCACAAACTCGATCAAGCGGGAGAACTGAGAGATTAGCAGGAAAAAGGTATATCTGCTGGTGTAATGTGGATGTTCCCTTTTCACCAGCCTCTAAATTATTCCTTTGGGGTCTATTTTTGAAAAAGACATTCAGTGCAGCTCAGCAAGTCACCTCGCTGCCCTCCACTGTGTGACAGGGAAAGGGCAGGAATGCACCATATTTAAGGCAATACAGCACATTCCTGCCTTTTCCTCTGCGCTGGCACCCTTTGACATCCTAGCGCCAATGCAAGCACCCTTGCACCATGGTGCACGATTATTTTTGCGCAGGAAGGAACACCTTCATGCACAAAAACAATCCTGAGAGCTATTTTCCTCTTTCTATGTGTACTGCAGAATGTAAAGCACATAGAAAGAGGAAGTAACGAAGAGAAATAAAGATATTTCTCCCTGTTACGCTTTTCCTGGCAAAGTATATCTTTTTGGTGCATTCCCAGGTTTACCAGTTCTGGTAAATCTAGAAAAGGGTCAAAAACCATGGGAGTTGTGTGGAAACACCCATGCTATGCCCATGGAACACCTTCCCAGGGCAGAGTTAGGCAACGCAGTGATTTGCGCTGCACTGCCTCACTCCAGATTAACGGAGCCACTCAGGGCCATGCAAAGTGGCCTTGCGTGGCTTCATAAATCTGCCTTAAGGTTTGCATCGCTCTTTCACCACGTTGTGTGGTGCAAGAGTGACGCAAACCAGCTTGTAAATAGGCCCCCGGTGTTTGGCAAGTTTTCAACCTATCTCTTATGGCGCTAGAGTATGATAAAGTACAACTTATGGCCTTATTGCTTCCTTATGTTGAAACTCTTCTTAGGCCCTCAGATAATGCTGCATCTGTGGTTGGTGTGTATTTGTCCATGACTGCTTTTGTAATGGATAGCTTGACATATTATGCCACTAGTTACTTTGTAAAAAACTTAACCCTCGGATTATCTTTGGTTTGACAATGAGTACTGCACAAGGACCTAAGGAACCCCTCAGCTATCAATTACATGCCCCGGTTATGGGTTTCGACTTCTTGCAATAATTATAAACAGTTGATTCTGCGTAAAAGGAAGGTGCTTTTGAGTGAGACTGGTGTGACACTATAGGCCTTTGTTACCATTGGAAACTAAAAAACGGAGTCACTAGTCGCCTGTAGGTGTAGGACATGTCACACTCCCACATCTATAGCATATCAATGGGGGCTGCCTGGGCCAAGCATTTTGCAACTATTAAAAGGTAATCTTTGGTTGCATCATGCTCAAGTGGGTCCGAATTTAAGCTCTATTCTAAGGGCAACTCTAATTTTTATGGGGTACTAGCCCTGACAACAGATTAACCCTTTGGCACATGAGACTCAACAAAGACCTAAACAAGGTGATTGATGTAGACTGTGATTTTTATAAGGCTGATATCAACTCCTGGGGCCCAATCCTGTTTGCATTCTCTACTACCATTCATACTTTAGAGACTATATTGACATACCGGAATGGTGGTTAAAAGTGTTGCCACAGCATAAGCAGCTATTAAGTCTGGTTTAGGGACAATTGATCAGTGCTTTGACTTCCTCCTTTTGATCACGACCTACTGGGCTAAAGCAGGACTGTTTATTTATTGGGCTCACTGTTCTATGCTCAGTCTTTGATTTTGTTGACAGATCTCTTATTTGGGAGGTCCAGGACTGAAATTGAATGCAAGAGGTCCTGGTAACATTTATACAAGCCTCTCACTATGGAATGTTTGAACAACAGGGTAATGATCTTGTAGATAATGGAGAATGTTTGTATGTTTCAATGCAAACCTCAGCTGGAAAACGTGCACGAATGTATATAGTGAAGGACCAATACAGGCCTAGCCTTGCTTCAATACAAGAATGAAAAGCAGCACCAGTAGGGTTAAGATTTGAAGGGAAGAAAGCAGATGCATGTTTTCGTAGACTAGAGAAATATATTTAGGCAGCCACCGAAGGCCTTAGGCCGGCTTTGTAGGGAACACATGTTTAATAAAATACGTTGATAAGAGTAAGGATAGACGTGCAAGGCAGCCAGGATGTTAGGCTTCATAGAACCCCAGACGTGTAGGAGTAGTGCCGTACACTTCAGAACCAGACAGGCCAAGGACACCAAGCTAGCGTAGAGATCTATCAAACCCCAGGTGCAGACTTTCATAATCACGTGACTAGTTATTTTTGTAGAATAGTATTGCCTTTTGTTAACAATGACACCTGCTAGAAGTTTCCATCAATAATTATGCATGTGACGTATTCACCTTTGAAACAGTATATATTTCACTGCCTGCTCATGTACCACGGGAAGTTTTAGTTCACAGCTTAGCAGAGGTGTCTATCCTTCCCGCTCGATCGAGTGAATAAGCTCTGTGCTCTGCTGGCAAAATTAAAGTTGTTTTTTTCTTTTCTTTCATCCTGAGAACAACCTTAACCCTGACATATCAGACTGTTTTTCACCGAGTCAGGATTTTCCACAGAGGTGTGTGTTTGCTCCCACATTTTCGATTTATTTTTGGATCGCATACCTAAGGTTGACAGCTGTTAAAAGCTGATGTCCGCCAGGTATGCCAGAAGCCTTCTCCTATTCTGCTCAACCATCGTACTCTGAAAGGAACTAGCGCTGCATTCTTTGCTGCCAACTTTTAAGGTCTACAGTCAAGTAAAGAAGCTTTCCATTTACAGGCCCCAAAGAAAGAATATGATTATAGGTCCTAAGTACAGTTTGTATTTGAGGAATCCTCACTGGAGATTTTGCCTTAATTTGATTATATAAGCCTATAATTTGCTGTGCATTGCTGGTGAAGATATCCTATTGAAAATGGTTTAAAACCTTAAAAACAAAGCTCTTGGGGTAAGCCTCAGAAAGCAACTGACAGTGTGCCTTGGCACTATGCAAAATGTTTATAAATGGACTTGGATTTGAACACCATAGTTAAGTGTGCAGCTCTAAAAACGTTTACTGTTCCTGGAGACAGCTCTGTCAAATCCCAAGCCACTGGCCTTCTGATCCATCGTTGAGAAGTGTTAGGGCTCCTCAAGCAGGCTTACAACCTTGAGTCTGTCGCCTCAATATCTTGTTCAGGGATCTGAACTTGAAATATATTTTAGAGTCACAGGTAACTGTATTGCCTCATGATAACTGAATAATGAGGGAGGACTATTGGTATACTTGCGAAATGTGAAGTGTTTTTAAAAACTGAGTTGGTACTAACTGCAGGCCAAATTCCCGTGTCCACATGAGTCAATTCTTGATTAAATGCTTCTCAATTAAATGAGGAGTCGGCATGTCATATGTTATGGTTAGATGTCTTGCTTGATACAGCAAGAATCCTCCATGGGATGCCTTGGGTTATAATTCACCCTTTTGTAAACTTGGGAAAAAATCTACAAGTCCATATTTAATATTTTTCATATACATTTGTCTTTGTTTGTTAGAAAGTTTCAAAAAATAGAAAGTAACCAATAAGGCGGGTGTAATGACTGAACAAGTCAATCAACAAACGATCTTAGGTGAAAGTGTTGGATAAAAAGTCTGTAAAATAATGTTGCACTAATAGCGTCTACTGAATGCATGGTCATATTGTATTAGGTAAGCTAAAAAAAAAAAAGGCTGCTAGCTAGAAAGTCTGCGCTCTAAATGATATGCAACGTGACTGCAAGGTTAACCTCTATCTCATTTTACCTGCAGCGAAGGGCATCAAGGCATCATTCTTCTTAAAGATCCATCTTCATTTAAAAAATTTCCAGGGTTCGAAGGCATTTGGGTTTTTGAATTTTGTAGGATCATAATGGACTGCAGACAGCAGAGGAATCACATACGTGCCCTGAAATTGAAGTGAGAGGTTTAAAAAAATCTTTTATTGCCATTTAAATATTATTGTGTACATCGCGTTAATTTTTTGCATTTTATTACCCAACATATTTAATATCAGTTCGTTTCGGTCTCAAAGTAGCCTATATTTCTCAGGTATGGATATCAATAAGACATGCATACATCAATACAGTATCTAGTATCTTTATGTTGCAGTGTTAGGGCATATGATACATGTTCTCAGAGGCATGTATTCTCAGTCACAGTATGCAGTTATGTAGTCACTGCTGTCTTATAATTATATAGGTCCATGTGGTTAGCAGTAGTGACTTGGAAGTTATCTGTAATTTAGAATACAGATGTCCAGTGTGTGGGCCAATATTGGCAGGGTGAACCGGGAAAAAACATAACTAAGGAACTAAAAAAAAAAAACAAGACAACGGGTCTTGTAAACGGGGTCCCGGTAGAGGGGGGTCTAGGTTGTGTGAGACCTAGTTGAACCTCGGTCATAGGGGTGTGTGAGTCCCAGCCATTAGGCTAAAAATGACTCGTCTAGGTAATTCAGTGGACACTTCTTTACGAGCCCTGAACTGGAGACAAGGGGGCAAGGCCCAGACCAGTGGTGGGTACCATACCCACGGCTGATAGGTCTGTCATTGGGTATATGTTGCAGGGTTTTGTGAGTCATGAATTCAGGCCCTTCAATCTCATTTGACATTTCCTCCCTGTTCCCCCTCTTCTGCAGCCGAATCATCTAAACTCCCCGCCCCGTCCACATAATTCCCTGGATGGGAGTCGGTTACAGCCTCTGGATGTTCCCAGGCTGTCAAAATCTCCTGCCACAGATTGGCTACAGGGTGTCTGCGTATTCCCTGGGCGTCTTACCTTCTAAGTGCTTGTCCATCCGACACCACCCAAAGCATGACGTCCCTCTCCCATGTTTTTAAACTTGGCCCCTTGTCTGATTTTCACGCCATAGTGATTCTGCGTCGAGCCAGGGCCAAGTCTGTAAATCTAGTACCCATTTTGCATGATTTGGGCCTGGGAAAGTCCTCCAAGAGACAAATCTGCATTGTGCAAGGAAAAGCATGTCCTAGTATAGTCTGGAGCCTCTGTAGGATCGCGGTCCAAAACATCTGCAAAACGTGGCAACCCCAGGTCATTTGGCAGAAATCTACATCTAGCACCTGACAGCGGGGATAGCCCCTTGGTTCCCCCATATATTAGTTGTAGTCTGTGTGGGGTAAGGTATGTCATATTAGATATTTAATTGTTCATATTTCAGCCGGGTATTTTGTGAGACTTGCTTGGGATAGGTTAGTACTCTCCCCAACTCCCTGTCAGTGATAACTTGTCCCAACATCTCCACCCATCTTTCCCTCAGGTTCACTAATGGTCGCCTCCCCATCTCATTCAGTGCTTGGCAAAACCAGGTCACCAGGTGTCAGGCAGAGCCCATAGAAAGTAGCAGTTAGAGAACCATATGATGTAGGGGTTCGTCCCTACGCATGGCCCACATGTCTGCAAACGTCCATACTAATGCTTCCTATGTCAGAAATTGGCCTCTGGGTAATGCGTAGGTAGTGGACATGTCCTCTGATAGAATGAGGGCTTTCTACAGGAAACAGTCTCCCACTGTAATGAGCCCCTGTCTCCGTCCACTCTGACAGTTGGGAAGAAGTAAAACAAGTAATGGGGTCTCCATGGGCGCGGCCCCCAAGCGGTAAAGTAGGCACGTATAAAAGAGCTCTCCGGGTTCGTACAATACAATGATGCCAGCATTGTAATGCCACTCACAGCAATCCAGTGAGTCACTGGATAATCATAGCAGGGGATAAAAGGCATGCCAGCAGTTGCCCGACTAGTTGTTAGCCCTAAGAAATCCAGGTCATGCATGTGGGTTTCATCAAGCCATTTAGCTACCCACTGCAGCTGTGCTGCTAGGTAATATAGTTCGAAGCCCGGTGCTCCCAGTCCCCCATCCCCTGGTGGGCGTCTCAGGGTTTCAAAAGCGACTCTATTGCACCTGCCATCCCATATCAGTTCATGGAGGAGGCTATCTAACTGTCTGAACCAAGAGGCATGTATCTTAATCAGCAGATTTGTAATGAAATACAATAATCGGAGAGCATTACCATCTTGGTGATCAACAGTCGCCCCATGAGAGACAGGCGCAAAGATCTCCAATGCTCCACATGACCAAAGGGAGCTGAGGGTGTCCCTAAGTTGCCACCCCGCAAGTTGTCTAGTTCATGGTACACTCTTATCAACAGATATTTAAAAGTTGTGGCAGCCCGCAAAAAGTCCTGGGGGAAGTGTAGTGGTCGGGTGTCTCTCTTGCACAGGGGAATATACATGTCTTGGCTCTATTAACCCTCAGCCTGGAGAGCACCCCGAAGTCCTCTAGTAGCCCGACCACTGCCCTCTGTCTGAAACCTCTTTGACACGGGCACTATTGCCAAGGCAAAGAGCAGGGCGGACAGTGGGCATCCCTGCCATGTCCCTCTATGGACTTCATACATGACAGAAAAGGTGGTGCCAGTTTTCTCCCGGGCCGTTGGGTCCGTGCAAAGCAGGGTTACCCACTTAATACATCTCTCTCCCAACCACATCTGGTCCCTGACTCTCAAGAGGAAGTCCCAACTTATAGAGTCAAAGGCCTTTTCAAGATCTACAGGCATTATAAACGCCTCCTAGTTAGTCGGCACTTCAGGGTGAAAGAGCACATGATACAGTTTCCTACGATTTAGGGATGTGTTTCAGTTCGAGATGAAACCATTCTGAGATCTATGTACTTGGTCTGCATGTATGGGAGCAGTCTGTTTGCCATACCCTTGCTGAGGATTTCGAAGTCCATATTTAACATTCACAGTGGGCGAAACGCTGTTGGAGGTGCTCCCACTATGTCAGTCTTAGGCAGGGGGATAACTGGTACAGCTCGAGTGGAGTCCGGCAGGTGGCCCAGTCTCAGGGAATAGGCATAAAGCTTGACCAGTATGGGGGCCAGGGTTCCTACGAAGTGAGAGTTGATGTCAATAAATTTGCAATTTAAAATAAAAGATGTATATGAAATATTTTTTACTATATGGTAAAATAGATATACAGCATCACTTTGAATTCCACATCTTCCTGATAGATGTAACCTCTTGAGTTAAGATCAAAGAGAATAGATCAATAATGGTCATATTTTAAAATGCTGAGGTCAGTAATACCGACCTGCACCTATACAGACACCAGGACATAGACTACTAACATATTTTGATATTGAGCATTTATAGAGAAGTGTGCTTCTACATACCTTGATGATTTGTTGGTATTCAATACTTTGGAGTCAATCTAAATACAAGTCGATATAAAAAAAAATAATGCTCTGGTAGAGCACCACCACTCACAGGTAAACTATCATTTAGTGATAGAAAGGGGTCCATTGAGGTCTCAGAAATATCGAACAATAGGTTTGATCTCCTGCTTGAATTCCTTATTTTCCTCTCTAAGCACTTCGAATTATAAACAAGAGTGATGTAAAAAGGATAATTGTGTCTTTTCCTAATGTCCTGATTAGATTTTCCTACCTTTCCATGCCCATCAACTCTCAGTTTCTGTGATCTGATCTTAGCTGATTCCTATACACAAAATACAGCTCTGTGAAAAGCTTCACTGAGCGGTGGTATATCTGGCTTAAACAAATATTAAGGGCCTGATCTAGAGTTTGGCAAGTAGCATGATAGCCCATAGGGTCAGATGAGTCCTTCGCCTCCTCCAATCAGGATTACCCTCCCATGATGCAGCAGATGTGCTGCAGACGTAGCTGATTGACAATATTTTTTCACCAGCTCAATCTTAATTTTATTCTTCTCAAACGATAATTTCAAATCAGAGGTTTTGTGTAAGTTCACTCTTTTTCGGTATTCACAAACTATGATTTAATAGTAACTTTACGATTGTGGAGACAGGAATATTTTTTTATGTGCATAGCTCTCCACCCCAACTGTTTCTGCATTCATAAAGTTACTATTAAATCACGGTTTGTGAATGCTGAAAAAGAGTAAGCTTACACAAAAGGGTACGTTTACCTTTGTGAATTGGACCCTTCCATTTGTATAAAGTAATGCGCAGCCTACTACATAACAAAATGAAATGTGTTTTTCTATATTTAATATTGACTTGTTCACTGATGTGCGGTTATATTGCATTACAAATCTCAAGGGCCTGATGTACAAAGATTCCTAATAATAAATCGTATATTGCATCAAATTACAATTTCTAATTTGTGATTTCTTATTTGGAATCTACCAAAATGAATTCGGTAGAAGTGGGTACGATTTGCACATCGACTTCTACCAATTCGTAGAGGGTCACAATTCGTCTACTTCATTAATGTTGTTGTATAAGCTTTATTTCGACAACTCGTGTCATAAAAGCTATAAAAGAGCACCAATTATAATACAAGTAAAAATATAAAAATGGACAATTCATGCAATACCTATTACAGTAAGTGTACATACAAGTTATTCCTTCTGCAGTAGTATAAGTTCAGTTACTGCTTCCTATGCCGAGATGTCGTATTAAAAATGGCATATAATAGTAACTTGGAACACATGGTGCAATTGCGTAAGATGCCTCTGGTGGGGGGCGGTGCAAGTTATAAGGCAATGGAGCGGTGCCATGCCCTTCCAGCGTATACCATACAGGTTGCCAGCAAGCTCATTCTTACAACAGGAATAAAAATTCATTTGATTTACGACTACAACAATTTAAAGAAATAAGAAGAAAAAAAAAGAGAGAAATTCAGAAGGTCAGTATTAAAAACAATTAGCACATCATGGCAAGAAGTACTTAAAACGGTATGGAAGGTGAAGAGAGACCATCGCAGTATTACCACACTTAGAGTCTCCTAAGTTGATCTTCATACCCAGTAGTCGTAATCGTTACCTTTTTCGACCCTCTCGAGATAGAATCACAAAGTGATTATATACAATATACAATAAAGTGTATGTGCATAACAACTGAAGGGATCGAGAACTTCGTGGGTTGGCAACCTGATGAACCCTTGGACAACTAGGTATAGAGGTCATCCTACTGGTTGCTGTGGCACTCCTATTAGGGCCTTCCTCCTAATACTCCACATATGGCTTAAAAACATAGCCATTCCACAAGCAAAACGTGGTCTAGGATCCGATTTTCAAATACACAAGGCTTCCCGATGGTTCTGTGTGCCCAGCTGCCGGCAAATCGGTTTTAGCCATTTAGACCTCGGTTTAACATAAGCCCGACAAGCAAACATAACGTGAGCAACGGACTCCACTGGTGCCTTGCAACTTGGGCAATTGCTTGTGGTTGGGTCGCGTGAATGCCACTTTGCTGTTACCTCACAAACAGGGAGGGTACCAAACCCAAAATGGATATATAACATCCTGTCCTAAGGGACCTGGATTGTGTCTAAGTAGGGCTCCAGGAACCTGGAATGTTTGTAAAAATGAAATTCTGTGGTGAGTTTTCCCTGGGTGGGTTTATTAATTTCTTGTTGCTCAACTCATTCCCAATAATGTCGTTTGAGCACCTCCTTTCGGGGTGGATCTTGTTTATTCCATAGGGCCTGAAGCCCTAAATCAGACATCAGTTTCCTGGCGTTTCAGATCCAGCCTACCTTGTTGTTCGTGTCTAGGCGGATAACCTCCGATAGGGCTTTCGGTAGGGCAGGAGCTACCTCATTACTATGTATGAGGTAGTTTGCAAATTATGACCCACTATGATTGGTTAGTGTCACAGGCATGGTGGCCTGCTGGGGTCAGCAGACCACAATGTGTGTGGTAGCTCTTAAATAAAGCATTTTTATAAATCAGCCCATTTTCCTAAAAGGAAAACAGTATGTTTTTTTCTTAAAAAAATCAATAATTTTACAAACATTTTTTAGGAGCAAGTAGTGGTCCCCGGAACCACTGCCTGTTTGTAAAAATGCTTTTGTTGACAATCACAAAAGGAAGGAGTCCCTTCCTGTTTGTGAATGGTTACCACCAATTTTGAATTGGTGGTATAATATTAATGTTTTGCTACTGGATTTCAGTGGCAAAACATTAATACATAAGCTATAGAATCAGAATTTGGAAATTATGCCCTTTACACGCCCCTTCCAAATATCGTTTCTGTATTTATGCTGAATCCCAAACTGCAATTTGGTAACGTGTTACCGAATTGCAATTTGAGCTTTGTACATTTAATAAAACCATTTTGCAGCAGAAAGGCTCAAACGTGACCTTTGTGACCGCATAGTACGCAAGCCCACAATTGCTTTAGCAACTCTATACAGATTTCAACAGGAGTGTCAAGGGATGCATGTTTCAACTGCCATTCATGACATGTCTGGAGACACTGCTTAATGTTGTTGGTTGTCTGATTTAGAGCACATGAAATATAATAGGCAAAATGGATCATACTCTTCAAGAAGATCCTTAAGCACAGATCTACTGCCAGTGTTGTGGAAAATGTGTTTCCATCTGCTTCCAGATTTGGAAAAGGTCTGTGGCATTGTCAACATTAATTGTGGCCCTGAGCACAGAGAATAAAGCCCATAACCTGAGGCAGACCACTGTTAACTCCAAACCTATATGTAGAGAACTAGATTGGATTTGTCCCACAGACAGGAGTAAACAGTGTGCCGTTCAGATGAACTGGAAACTGTCTGTGGTGCTGTGACATAGAAGCATGATAAGCAGTATGGACGCCCGCTAGAAGGTTGGGGCCAAGGGACCAACACCTAATTGCTGTTCTAGCATAAGAATAAAATAGGTTGTACTAAGGCATAGGCTAGTTCTTGGTGTCTACCATGTTAAGCTACAGGAATTGTACCTACAGATTTGTATGGGGGAGAATCTTTTGATAATGCTTGAAGCCCTATAACTCTGTATAAACAAGGCCATCCTGAATTTGATCTCCAGGGCCATATTCATGGTCTCATTGTCTCTGTGGGTGAAGGATCGGATAATGGGAAGGATTGAGCCAGCCCTACGTGCAGAATTGCATCAATGAACTGTCTTCTTTTGGGATGTGTTAGTAGTTCCCTAAAAATCAAAGATTCAAAAAGGTCTGACGATAAAGAATACTTTGCTTACATCCAGCAATGTGGAAGATGACCTTGATGGACAATGGTCCAGATAAGAGTAGAAGTAAATGTTATGCAACCAGTGAAATTAATTCAAAAGCAGGACTTAGAATACTGCTAAAGACTGGCAGGACTCAATTTAACTTAAGGCCGCTGTTTTATTTAGACGGTGGTGCTAGATTCTCAAGATGAATCAAAGGAGCTGATTTGGGGCCCGCTAGAAGGGAACATAAAATGATGCAATCTGAAGGTCAACAGAGCACAATCGGGCATTAAATTGAACTGCTGCCAGGACCTGAATATCTGTAAGAAGAAAGATAGATTTATATAATATACATCTAGCATCAGGAAACACTCACTTTCCAACTTAAGGTGTACTTGTACAGTTCAATAGATAAACATATGAATTGATTAAAGAAAAAACTACTAAGAGTATTAGGGCCTGATCTAGAGTTTGTAGTAAGGATTGAACTCCATCAGGGTGATATAGTAAAATACTCAGTCCCCCTGACAGAGTGCCAGTGCTTTGAGTTTAGAGATGTCTGCTGGTCCAGGGGACATCTCAATTCATTGACAGAAACCGTTTGCATGACGGTTCCTGTCAATGAGTTCAAAGTTTGAAAGACGGTACCATCAAATTGATGGTACCCTCCTTCTAATTTTTTACTTGTTTTAATTGTTAAAATACAAAATCCCTGAGCAGAATATTTTTTTGAGTAAACAGAACATAATGACTCCTACACCATGGGTGTTTTCTTCTATGGTTCAGGTGTCATTTAAACATTTCTTGCTGTTCTGTACAGCCAGGTTTTTTATGGCAGTAAGGGAAAGTAAAAACTTGGCATTCACCGCCCACTGTAAATCGTAATGGCAGTCGAATGGCCAAACCTCCAAGGACCATTACACCCTTATGCCATCAGAGGAGTATGTCAGCAACGGAGACAGAGTAGTCTGAGTTGCTAACATACTTAAGGTACGCCTGACTGTATTTCAGAAGTGCAGTCCTTCAGTTTGGCGGAGAGGGTACTCTGTCTCAACAGCAGCAGATTACCATATGTGCCAAGCTCTAAATCAGCCTCTTAGTTCGTACATAACAAGAAAGTTTGGCCTTGCAATATAGATGCAAAATTGCTAGCACATCAAGTAAAGATTTACCCATCTGTGTATTTAGTGATTCATCAACAGCAATATAATAGAGTATACTTATGAATGCTCTACATTTACTTTCATTAGAACCCATATGCAAATAATGGAACATGCCTTTTATCATCCACTAAATTGTGTACCCACTTATTGCAGAATCACTATGCAATACCTTTGGGATTTTATAGCCTCTGAATTTGGTGTCACGAGCCACAGCACGGGGAAGGCTAAGCGGGATGACATCTGCGAATCTTTGAATCTCATGGATGACTGCATCTGTGTAGGGCATCTTGCTTCTGTCATCACAATTTGGGCTGCGGTTTAGGCCAACCACGCTGTCGATCTCCGCATGCATTTTTTCTGTTGAGAAAAAGATAAAATGCCAAGCATAAGGTCTTTGCACAAATAGTTTGATCCACCATACCTTATTACCCATTGTAATTATGTGAGCATCATGCCTGTCATTTTTAAAAGCTTGGAAAGGGTATTCCAGAGGACCAACAGGGACCTCCCTTAATGGCAAGATTTTCTAAAGAAGACATTCTGATTGAGGCATTGCTCTCTCTTGAGCTTGAAATTGTCTTACAGTATGTGACAAATATTTAAGGATTTTTTTTGTGGTTGGGATTGCCTTGTTTGCATGGCTGTCTTAGAAAAGACGCAACTGAACCGAACAACAGAATCTCTCCCTAAATAAGAGGGGGTCATCAGGTGCCATTCTTATTGCCATCTGATTTTCATTACAGTTGAGCCACTGGAACATCCTCCATGCTCAAAAGCTCATTCCCTGACATCTAAATGAGGAGGGTCAACTCACAGACACTCACATGCATGCTCCTCAACACCAGCTCACTCACCAAACACACCACAGAGATTGGAATCCTGCTGCAAGTCATTGCCGCTGACCTACTTTTTCTCACAGAAACCTGGCTGAACCCTGCATCGGCACCTGACATTGCCACAGCCATCCCCTTCAGCTACAAGATTGCCAGGTAAGGCAGACTTCACAAGCCTGGAAACGGAATTGTCATCATTCACAAGAACACCATCAGCTGCACCACATTCACGGACACGTCATCCTCCAACATGAAAGACCTGTCATTCAAACTCCATGTCACAGCCAACTTCACCCTAAGAGGCACTCTCATCTACAGACCAGTGGTATAATGCACATTTTTCACCTACACCATCACAGACTTTTTTGCACCACTCATCCTCAATGCTAGAAACTACATCCTACTTGAAGACCTGAACTTCTACATGGAAGACCATGCCAACCCCAACTCAAGAACACTCATTGAAGACTTGGAAGCCTGGACCTCACCTGATGAGAAAAGGGACCGAACCATATTGCCGGACCCCTCCTGCACCCTATTTTCACCAACTCTGGCAATGTCCAACAACAACCGAGATGACGAGCCCACACCAGCCCCCTGGACAGACCACACCCTCATCAAGTTCAACATTCTCGCCTGCAGACAGGAGCGCGTTCAAATCTGTCCTACCAACCACCAAATGCGGCAATCTGATGGACTGAATCTATGCCAGGACCAATAGAAGCAAAGAAATCTTCGCCATTGTGAAAGATTTCACCTCACCACTCGAACTCAATCACCTCCTCACAGGACCTCTGCAACAATCTCTCAATTCTTCAGCAATAAAATCACTGCCATTTGCAGCAACTTCAGCCCAAAACCAGACCCGACAGACCTTGCCACAATTTTCTGATCTTATCTAAGCCTGGGTGGAGTTTGCGGAGTAACGCTACGCGGAGCACCGCGAAGTGCAAAACAAACTCCGCTGTGCTACGCGGAGCTCCACAAGCGGCGGAGTGCATTAGATAAATGCTATTCACTGTGATTTTCAGCGCCAGGTGTTTGTCAGCACTGTGCAATCATCGGGAATGGCACCATGCACAGTGCAAGTGGGCGCTGCTTCCTTTCTGCCGCTCGAGTAGATTTTTTAGTCGAGCCGCAGCTTTCTCAACGCAAATGGACGGTTTCTCAGTGCAATCGGTGGCAAGCATATGCGACCACTTGCAACGAGAAATCCGACCGCCCGCGTTGAGAAATCTCGCCGGGAGGTTGATTTTCCACGCTCACGCTCGCCAACTTGAAGTTGACAATCGCGAATGAGAAAAAATCTTGCCGGGAGGTGGATTTTCCTCGCTTGCGCTCGCCAACTTGACGTTGACGAACGTCAGTGAGGAAAAAAATTCCTCTCCGTGAGTTTTTAGGAACTCCGCAAGCTTTGCGTAATGCGGAGTGCGGAAAACTCCGCAAACTCCGCAAGCGGAGCAGAGTTCGCCACCCAGGCTTAATCTCATCCAAAGAACCAATGCTAACCACATGGCCTATTATCACCTCAGAATAAACTGCTGCCATCATGAAGTTCATCCACTCAGGGGCCCCATTGGACCCCTGACCCACCACACATACTTCAAAGGACTGCAACTCATCAGCAGCATGCTCACACCCATTCTGAATACCTCCACCTCTTTTACAACCTTCCAAGTTACATGCAGCTGTCCTCTTATTGCTGAAGAAACCTTCTGAGAACCCTTCAATGCTCAACAACTACAGACTAGTCTCCCTGATGCCATTCCTAGCCAAGGTCTTAGAGAAAATCATTAATAGACCATCACAGAATGCCTTGTCTCAACGACCACCAACTCCTCGACATCACTCAGTCTGATTTCAGACGCAACCACAGCATGGAAAATGCCCTTATCACCACCACTAATGACATCTGCATGACTCTGGACAAAGAGGACACTCCAAAACCTCTCCACGGCATTTGATCCGGTCTCCCACCCCACCCTCATCCAAGGGCATGCACTCGGATGGATCTGCTCCTTCTTGACTGTAAGGACCCAGTCAGTCAGCCTTGCACTTACACCTGGGATGCCAGTGACCTCATCTGCAGAGTTCGGCAAGGATCCTCCCTGAGCCTGATCCTCTTCAACTCCTACATGATCCCTCTAGCCAGCATGTTAATGTTAACGGGATTTATAAAGCGCACGAATACCCGGAGGTGTCTTGGCGCTGAGAACACAGTACGCCCGCGCTAACGTCTAATTCATGAACAGCCAGGTTTTTAGTTCTTTCCTGAAGGTGGAAAGGGAGCTCACACTTCTAAGCTCACTCGGAAGAGTGTTCCAGAGTTTGGAGGTGCCGTAGTGAAAGCTGCGGCCGCCCCAGCGCAATGTTCGAATTCTGGGCACTGTTAAGAGTCTGGCCCCTGTGGAACGGAGGTGTCTTGTTGGTTCATACCAGACAAACAAGTTTTGCAGAAAGGAAGGACCTGTGTGGGTCAGTGCTTTATACGCCAAACAAAGAGCCTTAAATTTGATGCGTTGTGACACCGGAAGCCAGTGCAGGTTACAAATCTCATTAGATACAGATTCTCCCCTAGGGATGTTGACCAGAAAACGTGCCGCTGAGTTTTGAACCATCTGAAGCTTTTTTAAACACTGTTTCTGTATATTCTGGTAAAGCCCGTTGCAATAATCCAATTTAGACTGGATTAGCCAGGTTACCACAGTTTTCCTTATGTCTACGGGAATATAAGGAAGGATCTTCCTTATTTTCTTGATAAGAAAGTGGGAGGCGGATACAGTTGCATTTATCTGCTGAGAGAGCGATAGTTTGTTATCAATCCAAACTCCAAGGTTCTTAGCCTTGACCGCTGGTTTTGGTGGTTCTCCCATCTCTGCCGGCCACCACAGAGTACCCCAGTTTCGCTGCATATTGCCAAAAATCATGACCTCTGTTTTTTCAGAGTTGAGTTTGAGACAGTGTGTACTCATCCATCTGTTTATGTTACACATACAGTTCTGAAATTGTTGAATCGGGGGAGCCTGGTTTTTGTAGGCAGCCACCACTATCTGGGTGTCGTCGGCATATGACGTCAGACTAAACCCAAAGTCCCGGATCAGAGGAGCCAGTTCGGAGATGTAGACATTAAAAAGAGAGGGGCTCAAGGAGGAAGCGTCATCTGCTCTCATGACATCAACGTCCTCTCCTACGCCGACAACACAACTCATTCTCTCTACTCAGACAAGATGCCCAGTACCAGAATCAAGTTCAATGCCTGCACAACAGAAATCTCCGACAGGATCAAGGTCAAGAGTCTTAAGCTAAACACTACAAGGTCAAAATTGTTATCTTCAGGAAAAACACATCACTGTGGGGCTCCACCTGGTGGCCAACAGAGCTAGGACCAAACCACACCAAGAACTTCGGGATCATCATCAACAGCAAAGTCGACATGACCGCCGAAGTCGATGTTGTCACCACCTCATGTTTCCATGCACTGAAGATGCTGAGTAAGAGTTTCAAGTTGCTCCTATCCTAATCAGCACCCGGAAAACTGTCACAAACGCTTGGGTCAAAACAAGCTGGACTATGGGAAAACCCTCTAGTCCGAGATCAACAAAAAACTCACAAAAAGGCTGCAGACCATTCAGAACTTGCCAGCCAGAATCACTCTCAACCTTCCACACTGTACTCACATCACACCACAGCTGTAGGAGCTCCACTGGCTCTACAATCAATAACAAGCACATTTCAAACTTCTCCCCAACATTTTCAGTGCACTGCATAACACTGGCCATGATACCTCACCAATCGCATCTGCTTTCACAAATCTTCCAGACACCCCAGGCTCCTACTTGCATAAATCACACACATACAGAAAACCAGATCCTTCAGTCGGACCTTCTCCTACATAGCTCCTAAAGCATGGAATAACCTGCAGCTACATAAAAGGTCCGCCTCCTCACTTTTGAATTCCACAAGAAGCTATAGACCTGGCTTTTCGAGTAGTCCCACTAGGCCCTAGGTGTGGCTTGACTCACACCTGCTCAGTGGCAGGATATCCTACCAGGTGATAGTGTATTCTACAAAGCTGCATAACTTAACCAAAGCACATTTCCCCAATTTATCACCATCCTCCAAATGAGGCTAAATGTCCTTTATGACCAGAAGCATGTAAAACATTCAGTAACCAGGGATTTGCTGAATATCAGAAAATATGATAATTTTTCACCTGCCCTACATTCACAACTTTGCTGTTTAGTACAGAAGTGCACTAAATCTAACTGTCTAAGCATAGTGCACAGAGCTGTCTTTGACTTTTCTTGTGAGCAAAATTTCTTCTGTGCAAAATGGAGATGATATTCTATGAGAGTCCTATTTTCTCCGCATTGAACTATTTGGTGAAGCCTTTGGAACAATGGCAGATTTCCCCCTGGAATATTTTTTTAACCTAACGTCTAATCAGAAATTGATTAACACAAGTTTACAAAAATTGTAAGAACCTAGTGCCAATAGTCATCCCATCACACCCAGACAGGTTGTTACTATTTTGCGTCTATAACTCCATTAAGTGTCTCAAGGGGGAAGAGTGCTCAATAAAATCAATGTAGCATATTTTTTAGGAACAAAGCTTGAAAAGCAAAGATTGAAACTGGCTTGAATGTGATTTGCCTAGAGACCTATATAACGATTATGAATCCTAAATAACTTTGCAAATTAGTATAAGCCTCAATTGAAATTTGCATTAGAACTATCAATTAAAGCTCATTCTACTGCCTATCTCATGGAATGTTGGAATTTCAGCTGCCCAATCAATCAGCAGTTGCTATGGTCATTGAACACTAGATACTGTGTTACACGTGTGCGCCTGCTTTCTGCACCCTCGGGGCACTTTGGTATCACAAAAGGAGCTGCAGACGATTGTGTGGCCCCTTCTGTAATACAAATCACACCAGCAAACATCACTGTTCTATGGGAGCATTCCTTTGTTAGCAGAAGATGTAAACCCAGGTGTTGGAAAGTAGATTAGTAGTAGTGATAAGTAGTGACATACCACTAGTAATAAGGCCACAAACATAATAGAAGGTTCAGTTAGGGTCTTAATAAATGAATCCCCTGGTAGCTGGCAACTGGCAGGCAGGCTTAACGTAGGAGGCAGGTGTGTAAAGCATTTAAAGACCAAACACCAATACATTAAATAAATAAGAAACAACGCACAATAAAACTCCAACACCACTTTAAAAACTAGGTTATATTT
The DNA here is from genome assembly GCA_963921515.1 of Calotriton arnoldi. NCBI lineage: Eukaryota > Metazoa > Chordata > Amphibia > Caudata > Salamandridae > Calotriton > Calotriton arnoldi. The sequence continues at coordinate 168,487 of CAWUFW010015901.1, read as the reverse complement.
TAATGAACAAATAGATACTAAAATGACAAAAATCCAATGTAGCGAACCAGATATAAAAAAAAATCAAGGAATAAACACTTTCTAGTGCATAAACACATATAGCGCCTCTTCGGGAGTAAGTCAAAGTTGGTAGCGATGGAGCCCTGGTCGGATACACTAAGCAGGAGGTGTCAGTCAAAATGTTACCTTCGCAATTAGTTGTTTTTCTGGATCTTTTTCTCTTGACTTCGATTGAGGCTCCTCTTCAGGACGGATTCACGTCAATGTCATTGGCTTGGTTTTCTGTCAGACCCCGGTCAAATCATGGAAGTCTGGAGCTCCGGAGCTTTCAATAGGACAAACCTGAAATTCAGGCCGGGTCGCAGTTGAAGGTCATCCGGCTTGACTCTCGACGTCGTGTAAGTCACCTTATGGAGCTTTTCCCAAAAGTTGCTTCAGACTTCTCCAAACTTCTGGAACTTCTTCTTGAAGTTCCTCTTGAGTGTCCAAAGTGTCCAACACACAAATCCAAGGGTATAGAAGCACTGAGATGGTCCTTGGAAGTTTGGGACTACAATTCCCACAATCACCTAGCCAAGTCCTTAAAAGTCCACTGGATACACTCTAGGATGGGGACTTCTTGATTAGGCCTGGGCGGAAAACTACGCTACGCTCACGGTATTTTGTGCAACTACGCGCTACACAAATCGCACGTAGCACAGTGCAAAAACGCGTAGCGGGCATTTTTTGCTCGCTCGCGGTCCTCAACGTCAAGTTGGTGACCGCGAGCGAGCAAAATCAACATCCCGGCGAGACTTTTTCCTCGTTCACGATCGGCAACATCAAGTTGCCGATCGCGAGTGTGGAAAATAAACCTCCCGGCGAGATTCTCAACGCGGGGAGGTCAGGTTTCTCATTGCGAGTGGTCGCGTATGCTCGCGACCGCTCTCGATGACAAACTACCAGTCCGCGTTGAGAAAGCTGCCGCTCGAGTACAAATCTACTCGAGCGGCAGAAAACGACCGCTTGCACTGTGCATGAAGCCGTTCGCAATCATTGCACAGTGCGGACAAGCATCCGGCATTGTGCAATCATTGCGAACAGCATTTCCCTACCGCACTACGCAGTTTGCGTAGCTACGCGTAGCGCACGTAGTGCAAAGTACACTTCGCGGAGCTACGCATAGCGCGACTACGCGAACTACGCCCAGGGTTATTCTTGATGCTCACCTCCTCTATTCATAACTTTGCTTGGGCACACCTTAGCTTACCCACAGAGGTTACTCAACACCTGAGAAACCCCACCCTGACCAACAGGGGCAGGGGGCCTACCTTGTTTTAGGCCATGGGGTCTGCCTCCCATTCCAAGTCTAGTGCTGCCATGAAGGCCAGCACCCAGCTGAGGCTACTGAAAGCTGTCAGAATCCAGAACCACACTCTCAGCTCTCCACTGACAGGTGGCTGAGCTGCTCTAGGGGCAACTGTGGGTACCTGGAACCTCTGTTGCTGTTTAGAGTGGGGGCTACCACATCCTGTGGTAGACACCCTTCTTTCACTCTCCCTTCCATCAATGCAGGGGTGGCACTCCGCTGTTTGACAGCTGCCTGACTGCTCAGGACTTCCTTGCTGTCAGGTGAAGCCTCACCAGTGCCAACTCTCGGTTTCTCCCTTATTGGGACAGAAGACCCATGGCTCACTGGAACTCTCTTTAAGAGTGGCTTACCTTTCCTATTTTTTCCCCTTTCTTTTGGGACCCCCGTTTCCTAGCTGTAGGGACTGACTTCCCTGGAACTTTGGGTTGGGGGTGCCCTGGGTGACAACCCCACTTGGGATCCAACCAACCTCTGGGAAATCATTGCCCAGCAGACAATCTACGCGGAGGTCTACGCTGGCTACCACTTTATACCAGCTCAGGGTACCCTCCCATCCTAGGGGCATTATGGCCACAGGTTTGGTTGTGACCTCACCTGGGGCTAACCTTACTCTCCTTGTCTCACCTGACACATACATGTTTGGGGACACAAACCTGTCACTCACTATAGTGTGACTGACACATGTGTCTCACAGGCCAATGGCAGAGATCCCATTCACCTGAATTGAGTGGAAATGCCTACTCCCACCCTCAGGAATTACCAGCTTACCATCTGGCCTTGTTTCCCAACAGCATGTTAGGAGGAACTCATATGAGGAGTCCTCCTCTATGGCTACACTGGACAGGGCAGTGCTGACAAACCTTCTTGGAACAGGCAGGGTCACCCTTGAAGTGACCAGACTGCTGGCAGTCAAAACACACCCTGTTATCCAAGTACTTCTTCAGCTTTGTGGCCCTCTCAATGTTCCCTCTAATTTTATTCCTCTGTGTGCAGCAGTGTAAGGTCTCTGTCCGCTGCAGTCAAGGCTACCCGACCGTGCGTGTGGGTGCACTGACAAATATCAAATGCAGATTGTGTGAGTATTTATGTTAATTGCAGCGCCAGTCATGTGCAGCATTTAACATGAATACATTCTCAGAGGCACACAATATGCACCGAAAAATCCGGCCTAGGAACTGGTGGCGCCCTGTGCGACAATGTTTGTTGGCGCCCCCCAATGACCACCTCTGCCAGTGATTCCCTCACCATTACCCTTTAACAGTGCCCCTGAAGTCTCCATTACCACACTCTCTGAGATGCATTTAATTTGTTTTATAGCGCCACTCATACCAGTGTAGGGTGTACTTTACATTGCACACACATTAAACAGAGATAATCAATCATAGGTATGTAAGCAGTGTATAAGAAATGTTACCTATGACAGAGGACTGCAAGGTGTAGGAGTGACAAGTCATTCATACTGGTAGGCAATATAGTTTAGGAGTGCTTTGTATGGAGAAGCACAAACTCGGAATTTAAAATGTAACACCTTGGTTAGGGTTTCTCTTTAATAAGAATCCCTTTGTACCCAAATGAACCCTTTGTGCAACATTAGGATAATGAATGGCTGGGGAAGAATCATATTGCTCTAATTTATACCTTGCTGTATGCATGAAGTTAAGCTGGTGGCTAACAACATAACTCCTAGTGTTGATAGCTTTCCAGCTGGGTTTTACTCAACATTTAGATTATCTTTCAATTTTGGCCAAAGCACACTCTGGCATTTTACATGGAGGGAACAAATATCAGTCCATGTGACAAGCAATAATTTCTGTAATTCCAAAAGAGACTAAGCACATTTTGGACTCTGCGAACTGTAGGACAGTTTTACTTTTAAATTGTGATATAGATATACATGGCACATCTTACTGTGAGGCTGAAAACAATGAATTCCAAATGGATCCACCCTTTAAAGTCACATTTCTTTAAAGGGAGACATGTTTTTGTTTTAAACGTTAGAGCTCTTTTGATCTGTTAAACCTCAATAAATCAAGTGCCATCTTTGACAAAGATTTCTGATTGCAGTTGAGCATCATCACTGTTTATGTGCCTTAAAAACACTGGAGTGCGTGTGGCAAGTACAGGGCCTAAGATGCAGGCTAACAGGCTAACAATGGCAGGTAAAACAGTGCAGATCCAGCATGAAGAAACAATAATCATTTGGGGATATTTTTCAAGCACAGAACAGAGGCTTCATTTAAGGATGAGTGTAGTACAGTTTCTCTTTCAATGACTCCCCAATCCAGAGCTATGAGATATCCCACCAGGAGCCAGAGGCTCGGGCAGTGGCAAATAGAGCGAGCCAGACCCACATAGATATCCAGTATCCGGGAGACAGTCACTCACCTCGGACGGAAGTTGTAATGATTAGTTGTAATGGGCGCATCATTGTATGACTGCAGAGAAGCTGGTGGGACTGGTTAACCTCAGACAAGGGCCCACTTGTAGGAGGCAAGACAGGAGCAGGAGTAGCTTTGGCAATGGGACCCGGCCCAGAGCTCATTGTAGGTCCGGAGAGGGGCACTGGTGGGCAGGTGTTTCCTGGAGCTGAAGCACGCAGTGATTCTGAAAGCACACGTCATGTTTGTAGACTTGCTGCATTTCTTTTGTTAATAGAGCGCAGCACACAATCTGCCCTGCTCTATTAACAAAAGAAATTCAGCAAGTCTACAAGCATGAAGTGTGCTTTCAGAATCACCTGAAAGCACAGGTTGTGCTTGTAGACTTGCTGCATTTCTTTTGTAAAAAGGGCGCGGCTGCGGGGCAGATTGAATGCCTTCGTTAAAGTAATCATGTTAATTTCAGCACATGACGGGCGCTGCGATTGACATGAATACTTTCACAAAGGCATACAATCTGCCCCGCAGCCCCCCCCCTTTTAACAAAAGAAATGCAGCAAGTGCAGGAGGCACTTGCTGCTGAACTTACCTGTGCGCGCTTCAAACACCACACTGCGCGCTCGAGGTGAGATACGTGCGTGCGTACACACCTTACAGGGAACAGTGGTCCTCCTGCCTCCGCTTATCAGAGTTGGGGTGGGATCTGCTCCCCTCTTTTTAGGGTTCTGGGGTACTGAGGGAGTCTCTGTGATGAGCTTACCACCTCCCTCCTTAGGATATTGTTGGCCTAACCCCACCTTCTTGGAGTCTCCCCCGGTACTGGTTCTCAACTACTCATCAGCTAGCTCTCTGGGGCTAGTCAGCTTGTAGTCCACTAGGTACTGGTGTAACATCTCTTGTACACACTGAGTCAGAATGAGCTCCTTAAGAATGAAGTTATAAAGCCTCTCATAAGTAGTTACTTGAGTACAATAATTACAGCCCTCTAGTGCTTACACCGAGATGTCCGAAAAGTCCACCCAAGTCTGTGAGTTTACCTTCTGGGTGTCCCTGAACTTTACCTTGTACTGCTCTGGGGTCAGACCAAATTTATTGACTAAGCATTTATGTGGGAAGCTGGCCTGGTATATGATGTTCACTTATGTAAGTGGGCACCCTGCACCAGTCCAGACAACACTTATGGTGATTTAAGAGGTCTTAGACAACCTTAGAAAGCTCTCTTAGTGGTAGCTGTGGAGAGCAGCCTTCAGGCTTAGTCCAGAAGGAGTGTAAAGCAGCTTGTTTTACCAGAATGCAATCTTATATGTATAGATTAAGTGAAAAAGAACCACACAAGGTATCTATAAAAATATGTATTTATTATATAATACTTTCTAACACATACAAATATCTCCTACCCGGAGATATGCACAATGCACACAATACTTTGCAAAGAAATCAAGTAAATAGCACGAAATACACAGTGGACCCGGGGGGGGGGACCAAACCATATACTAAGAAAGTTGTATAAGAACCACGACTCCGGTCAAGACAATGTCGAGAGGACATAGAAGTGCTGGGGACTCAAGGAACCACCCAAGGTGAGTTACTAGGAACCCCACAGAGAACGTGTGCAGTGTGGGAACACGACCACATGCTACGTACAAATCAACGTGTAAGTCGCAGTTGGAATCTTAAAGATTAAGGACCCTTCTCAGTGGACCCTGAAGAAGCCCCGTGGAAGACAGAAGGTTGGAGAGCCACCCCACCCGTGGATACCCTAGTACCCACGTTACCTACACCAGGGAAGCTGGGTGCATAGGTGTGAAGTGGTGTCAGAAACCGCAGTCTAACTCAATTGAGGACTTCAGGAAAGTGCTGCTGCTGAAGGAGGAGAAAGTGTCCGGTGGAATACGAAGGTGGATTCTAGCTGAAAGGTACCTGCAAGCAGAGGGGACAGAGTCTATGTCACTCAGGAGTGACCAGGAGATCTGGAAGACAAATGCCCACCAATGTTGGGAGTTGCAGGAGACTTGATGAGGACATTGCCTCTGCGGCTGTGAGGACCAGGCGATGCTGAGGAAGACCAGGAGCCGTGCACAAGCTGTCCCATGTCGGATGTCGAGTGCTGAGGGGTCGGTGTCCGGCGGGAGCACCAACACACCTTGGCAAATGCAACCCACGCAGAAGTCGAAGAAGGTGCAATGTCGGGACCAGCAAGGTCCAGGGGACTTACCACAAGCAGCGGAGTCAGGGCAGGCCCCAAGCAATCAGTGGAGCCCAAAAGAAGCAAAGATGACCCTCAACAGGAGCCACAGGCCGAAGGCACTGGAGTCGCAGAGGACCTCGAGCAGCTCACCAAACGATGCAGTCCACAGTGCAAACGATGTGATGTGGATGAAGACTTTGGTCACTGGAGGTGCTTGAGGTTGGGGCTACTTTGAGCCCGAAGATCTTGGTGGAAGGAAGCCAACAAGCCTTTGCAACTGCAAGTCGACGCTGTGCACAGGGGTTTGGTTCCTGCGGCTCCCACGAGGGATACTGGCCTCAAACTGTGTTGCAGAGTCTGGAGGAGCTCAGGATCAGCAGACCGATCAGCGTAGTTGCAGTGCCTGTGATTGCAGGTAAGTTACTCCTTCACTTCAAGGGAGATTCTTTCAGGTGTCTTTGATGCCCACAGGCCTTGGAAGGTTCCTGTATGGTGCACAGGCACAGACAATGCAGTAGACTGGAAGGGAGATGAAGTCGAGCCCCAAACGAATTCCAGCAAAGTCCAGAGTGCCCTGACGGTAGAAGTGGTGTCTGACTTGAATCTTGTCCCACGACGAATTTAGGAACCTCCACCAAGATAAGCCCTTAAGTACCCTAAAGAAACGGTTGGGATGATCCAGGGGACCCTCCCAGGGGAGGGTCTGGACAGGGGGAAGGTTACTCCCATGTCCTTTGTCCAGTTTCGCGCCATAGCGGGAGCCAATGGCTCACAGAGCTGGTTTGACTGGACTATGCATGGAGGCACCAAATGTGCCCCTCATGCAGACTTAGTGGTGCTGGTATGCGCACCCACCCGGTCCCAATACACTAAATACTGTCTGGGAGGTGGTCACACCTCCCTGTGACAGGATGCCTATTGTTCTGCCTTCCCCTGCTCGGGCTTGGCTCAGCAGCAGGAGGGCAGAATCGTGTCTCTGGTCGACAGCAACCATTTTGTGCTGTCCGGTTCTAGAAGGCTGGCACAGGGAACACTGAGAGCCTAACGGAGGGCTCTTCCAGTGCTTGGAATCATACCTCCCACACTGTTTATGGTGTGGGGGTATGATTCCAACATGTTTGATACCAAACATGATAGGATTCGTTGCAGCCAATTTCGAGATGGTCATTGCGTAATTACGCGGTGCCCCTCTATATGGCATATGGCTGCTTCACTTACAACCCGGGAGAATGGACTCCGTAGGCTGTAGGGGTGTCCTGCTCATTCAGGGGCACCCTCACACTTATAACCAAGCACCCTGCCTTCAGGATTGCAAAGGCAAGCTATAGGGGTGACTTATAGGTTTTAAGTGCAGTGACCCTTGATATAGGAAACCTATATCTTTAGTAAGTGGTGCTAGCACCAGTTTACACAGGCTGAAATGGCAGGCCTGTAGTTCCATTTTGAATGGTCTCCCATGGGTGGCATAATGCATGCTTCGGCGCATGGGGGACCTCTGGGGTACCTATGCCCTGGGTACCTTAGTACCATATACTTGGGACTGATAAGGGTACCCCAGTATCCAATATGGGATGTACCCAAGTACTGAACATAACAATTTAAGGGAGAAAGCAGAGAGACTGAGGTCCTGATTAGCAAGATCCCAGTCAGACTAGTCAATAACAGCTTAGCAACAGGCAAAGCGTAGGGGTAACCATAAAAGCAGATCCTACTTTCCTACAGATTCCTCATATGGGGGCAGGATTTTGTCTCATCTCCCTGTAGGGTCAGGAGCCTATCCCTCCCAGCTCCTGGAATCAGTGCCCACAAGAGTGAAACCAAATACTTGCAGTGGACCCCTCTCATTTCAAGGGCCCTTTAAAATGCAGTCAGCCATTTGTCAATATCATCCCTCTCTACATACATGGGAACTATTCCCTTGGGAAGTCTGGGAGCAAACACACCACCCATGGACATCTCCGTACCTTCTTTATTGTCACTGCCACCATTTCTTCTCCCTTCCTCCCTTGCCCACTTCTCAGCTAGGCCAGCTTCCTCTCTTTAAAAAAGTTATAGAAGCTAACAGAGCCTCAAGCTCTCTCCCTCTAATGGACATTGGTGGGCCCTATGCAGGGGAACCCGCCCTCCTCACATTAGCTGGACGTATGAACCTGGTGGCAGAAGTTATGGAAAGGTTATCATCATCCTCTTCTCCTCCGAGGTCATTGAAGGGTCACCCTCCCCTTCATTCTCAGGAGCTGTCAGTGCCCAGGCCTTAGGGGATATGACCAACTCTGCCTTCCTAGTTTTATTAGTAGCAGGTATCCCACTAGACCTACACTGAACCCTAAGCTCAGCCACTTTGACTTTGGACAGGTTAGCCAGATCTAACTCCATGGTATCCCTAGTTTTGGATCACAATCACAAAAACTTATCAAATCAGAAATAGAACAAATGTAGAAAAATCTAAAGTATGGATTCAAAATCAGGTTAGATCAAATTTCAAAAATTCTAAAATCAAACGTTTTGTGCTAAGTCAATTTAGAGGATTTTTAAAGATCTTAAATTAATTTACTGTATGGTGTAGTTTGAGCACAAGTAGGTATCCTCACTGCTAAACACTATGGGGCATATTTACAAGCCCCTTGCGCCACTTTTGTGCCGCCGTTGCGTCACGCATGTGACGCAGCGGCGACGCAAACCATGCGCCGCGTTGCGCTATATTTACAACGTGACGCATCTAGGGAGATGCGTCACGTAGTAAACCCCTGCGCCACATGAAACCTGCGTCAGGTTTCATGTGGGTGTACTAGCGCAGGGGGCGTTCGGCGCAGGAACGCCTCGGAAAAGTGACGTGAGTGAAATCTACAAGATTTCACGCAGTCCACTTCTCGGCGCTGGTGCGTCAAATCCTTACGCCTGCTTCAAGCAGGCGTAAGGATTGACGCACCATGTTAGGGATAGGGAAGGTTGGAACAGTGCTGGAGTTGCGTCGCGCTTGCGACACAACTTCAGCACTGCGCCAACCTTCCGCCGGCAGATGCGTCATGCATCTGCTTATCCTTGCGCCACGATGCGCCGCATTGTAAATGCGGCGCATCGGACGTGGCGCAAGGGTAAACTTGCGTGACACATTTTCCCTGGCACATCCCTGCTGATATGCAGGGATGCGCCAGGGAACGTAAATATGCCCCTATATGTTGAAAAGTGGGTTAGTAGTAAAGAGAAGAAGCGACTTACCACTAGTATTAAGGCCACTAACACAATAAAAGGCTCAGTTAAGGTCTCAAGAAATGTATCCTTTGCTCAACCCTTGGTATCTGGCAATGAGCAGGCAGGCTTAACCTAGGAGACAGGTGTGTAAAGCATTTAAAAATTTGAATACATTAAATAGGTAAGACACAATACATAATAAAAATCCAACACCAATTTATAAAAATAGGTTATATTTTTATGAACAAATAGATACCAAAATGACACAAGTTCAATATGGGGAACCGGAGGTATGTATTTTTAAACAATAAACACTTCCCAGTGCTTAAAACAAATAGCCCCATTTTGGGACATCTGGTCATGCTTGACGGGGGCAAAGTCAAAGTTTGAGGCTGACCACAATGGAGACCTGGTCGAATACACTAAGCGGGAGGCCTCGGTCAAAATGTTACCTTCTCACTTAAGGCCCGATTCCGATCTCGTTCAGAAGGCATGCCGACCGAATCGGTTCTGGAATGCATTCCATACGAATCGGATCGGGGGAGTCCGACTGAACGAGTATGATGCATCCGTATGAATCCGGATCTGATTCGGTCAGACTCCCATTGACTTCAATGGGAGCTTGTATTACGAACGTGAACACAAGCTCCCGTTGAAGAAAGGGGTGGCTGGGGAAAAACTTGCACCCTGTGGCAGGCATCCCATGGTGCCTGCCACACTGTGCCTGGTTGGGAAGAGGGCACCCATGGGTACCCCCACGGGCCCGATTCGGAGGGCCCCAGGTGAAGGGGGGCCTGCTACGGGCCCCAGAAGACTCATTCCGGCTGCCGTTTTGTTCCGGGCAAACCAAATCGGAAAGGTTGTCCGAATCGGTCATCGTACTTGCTCGTTCGTAAACCAAGTCCATAGAGCTGTACGAATCGGCTCCGAAAGGCTTGACCTGTTCGAATGCCTTTTGGAACCGATTCGGTCAGCCCTAATGTTTTCCAGGAATCGTACTTGGTTGTTCGGAACGGGGAATGAGTCGGTCGAAAAAAAGGGCTCCGGATCGGATTCGGCAAACCGAAATCCGATTCGGAGCCCTTCCGACCGACATCGGAATTGACCGCTTAGTTGTTTTTCTGAAGCTTTTTCTCTCGAAGTCTAGCAAGGCTCCTTCTCAGGCCAGATTCAACGTCATCGGCTTGGTTTTCTGCGAGGCCCTAGTCAAATCCTGGAAGTCTGGAGCTCTGGAGCTTTCAGTGGGACAAACCTGAAATACAGGCCGGGTCTCGGTTGAAGGTCGCCTACTTGACTCTCGACGTTGAGTCGGTCACCTTATGGAGCTTTTTCCAAAAGTTGCTCCAAACCTCTGGATCTACTTCCTTAAGTTTCTCTTGAGGGTTCAAAGTGTCCAGAACACAAATCCAAGGGTCTAGAAGCTCTGTGATGGTCCTTGGAAGTATGAGACTACAATTGCCACAATGCACCTGGCCAAATCCTTAAAAGTCCACTGGACGCACTCCAAGATGGGGACTTCTTGGTGGAGATAATGCAGATGTGCAGCAGGTGCAGTCATTCAGATGCAGACCTTTAGGGTGCAGATCAGGTTTCTAGACGGGCAGTCCTTCTACTAGTAGTTTCAGGCAGCAGATCTGAGTTGCAATGTAGCTCTTCCATATTTATGCAATGTTCCTGGGCATCAGTCCTGCCATCTGCTACTGCAGCTTTAGTTCTCCAACCACAGGAAATCCATTGTCTCAGAGCAGGCTACTTCACACCTCATTAAGAGAGCTTGGCTCAGCTTGGCAGAGGCTAGCCAATCAGGAGAGGGCAGCTGGAAGACTGAATTTTGGCTTAGAGAAAAGAAAGGTTAATAACTTATTTTCTATGATAGTTATTATAAATCTAACAGTGACAAGTTGTTGGATTTATCATAGCTAGTATTTTGATACCTTAAATGACATTTCTATCTTGTCTGTGTTAATATTTGTACTGAAATAAAATATTCCTATGTAAGCCTCTGGAGATATTTGCTACAAGGGGGAAAAACTGATTTGGCAGTTGGTCCCTCACTGGGACTTATAAGACATCTTTTATAATGTCCCTGCTTATGAGGTACAAGGTAGCATACCCTGGGGCACCTAGGGAGGACCCTAGGGTGACTTATATGTAAAATAAGGTAGACGACTACTTTGGAAGTACCTTTAATTCCAAAGTCAAATTTGCATATCATTTAATTTTAAAGACAGTCTGCAAAGCAGGGCTGCCATTAAAATGACAGCAGGCAACACTGCAGTGCACACTCCAGTGCAGGATATCTACTGGGCCTCTAAACCTCCCTGCCCTATTATATACTAGGGACTTACAGGTAGTTTGAATCCCCTTTGCCTAATTATATAGAGACTTACAGGGGACTGTCATTACCAATTGTGGTAGTAGGTGAAATAATAGAATAGCTTTCTGGTAGCGTACCCCCAGAGGCCCATTTTCTGGTAGCGTACCCCCAGCAGTGTTCATGGTTTTATAGCCTATCACCCTGCCCCTGCGATGGTATTGCTAAACAATCGCTTGCCCACGTTCTGTTCTTTTTTGGGTTCTATATTCAACCCGAATGCTTTACCTGTGCTTGATCTTACAGTATCTGGTTTCCTGCCTTTTACATCTGGAGTCAAAACTGTGCTTTTTTGGTATTACAAGTTTTATTGATGGAGCTCTAAAAACTAGGAAAGCTTTGAGCTAAATAACATGTTTGTAGTCAGTATCAGTTTGCAGTTTGGGTTTTTTGCATGTTCCTTTTATTACTGTTTGATAATTGCTCACGTAGCTCCTGAGGACCGACCATTGTAGTCTAATAGTTATCCTGAATATTTTATTCTTTTAAATTCATGGAGATTTTACAGTATTTATTGTTGTAATATATTGCAGTTGTATGTATGGTCTGTTTGCACCTTTAATGGCCCTGTGCCGAATAAAGTTATATTGACTGACTGACAGTCCGCAAAGCAGGGCTGCCTTTAAAATGACAGCAGGCAACACAGCAGTGCAGACTCCAGTGCAGGAAATGTATTTGGCCTCTAAACCTCTGTGTCCTATTATCTACTAGGGAGTTATAGGTAGTGTGAATCCCCCTTGCCTAATTATATTCTAGGGACCTACAGGGGTCCATCATTGCCAATTGTGGTAGTAGGTGAATTCATAGAAAAACGAAAACATAGAAACCACATTGGAGAAAACCAATTAATGGAAAAACAATTTTAAGGAAATACAATTTTAAGGAAATGCAAAAAAAATAATTAAAGGAAACATTTTGCATGTTAAAGGAAAGATAATTTTAAAGAAAATCCAAAATGACATTAAACTTGAGTGGAGTCTAGGACTACTGTGGGATTTTTGGGCTCAGGGACAGATCCTGTTTAGGGTCAGGAATAATTGACGCTACGGCATAGCACAGGGTTTTTAGGATTCAGAGACAGGTGGAGTGCAGGGCTTAGGGCAGCTTTTTAGGGTTGACAGATGAGTGGTGTTTAGGTGTGTGAGTTTTTTTAGGTTTCAGGGACAGGTGGAGGGTATGGGTGTCGAGAGGTTTTAGGGTTCATGGATGGGTAGAGTTTAGAGATGGTGATCGCTTTTAAGATTCAAGAATGGGTAGCGGCTGAGGTGGTGAAGAGTTTTTAGGGTTCATGATGGGGTGGAGTTTAGGGCAGTGAGTGGTTTTGGGGATTCAGAGATGGGTGGAGTTTAGATGTAAAAAGGGGTTTATAGGGTTCAGGGATGAATAGTTTAGGGTCATGAGTTCTTTTGAGTCATGGATGGCTGGTGTTAAAGGGGGGTGTGGGTTTTTTAGAGTTCAAGGAAGGGCGTAGTTTGGGTGTGCTGAGGTGTTTTAAGGAGTATGGGATGGGTGGGGTTTGGGCGTAGAAAGGGGTTCTAGGTTTCAGGAATGGGTGGAGTTAGGGGTAGGGAGAGATTTTAGGGTTACGGGATGGTGGATTTTTGGGGTAGAAAGGGCTTTTAGGCTTCAGGGAGGAGTGTTGTTTAGGTGTAGTGAGGGGCTTTAGGAGGCAGGTATTGATAGTGTTTAAGGGCTGTGAGGGGTCAGCGATGGATGTTGTTTATGGGTGGTGATGGCTCAGAGAATTAAAGCATCCGAAGTAATTGTCTGACAATGTAGACAATATAAATATGAAATAATGTCCCCTGAAGTAAAGCACTGAAATAAATATCTCTGACAAAAATGTTTCTGAAATGAAGACCTGCAACCATTGCATTTACATACAATAAATAAACATTCAAAAGCCAGTTTCGACCAAACAGACTTTCTATGAATTGGTTGCTATGAAAAGGTAATTGCCATTCATTCTGAAAAGTTTCATTAAACAGTTTAGATTAAATGGTTTCTCGGTAATGGTATTCCCTGGAATCATTTTTCTATGAAATCACATACAACCCCAATTGTAATTATACCTAATTGCAATGTACTTTTTACACAGAGCACAGTCCCTGGGACTGGTTAGCAGAGCCCAGGGCACAGTCAGAGTCAGAAAACCCACATCTAGTGGTCAAAATGGGGGCAAAAAGTGGAGGGACACTGCAAACAGGTCCTGATTTCTCACACCATGCTAATGAGGGAAACACTACTTCTGTGCCTGCTTGGTATTATGGACATGGGTGCTGAGGCAAAGAGACAATCAGGAGGCTCACTGACTGTGCTCCACAAAGAGTTAGATCTCCTCTTGAGGGCGACCTCTGCAAGGGAGGAGGGGATTCCATGGACCCCCACAGAAATCCCCTGGCAAGCAGATGCTGCCATCACTCAATCCACCAGAAGCGGGTTCTCCGGCCCCTTCATAAACAGGCCTGGTGCAGTCTGAACTGTGACAGAGAGACTGCTTCAAACAGAGGGCACATTTTTCACTAAAGTTCTTCCTCCGAGGGAAGGGTGAATTTCTCGCTGTCCTGAGAGCAGCACATTAACTGTAATAGAATGCACTGTCCTGGATTGCACCCAGTGCACTTAGTGAAAAGTGTACTCCACCGTAACCAGGGATAGTTTGCCCTATGTATAATACAGCCCTAGGATGGTATGTCATTTTCTGAATGTGAACCATGGTGCTGCACCTTGTGCAGCTTTATTTATGTTATTTATATTTACAGCTTTTTATAGATTGAAGAATGCGGTGAGTTACCATAGCGCTTTCCATAGCAATGTGGAAAACGTATAATGACAAATCAAAATACAGATACAGAACAGAAAAGAGTGTAAAATTTGAATTGCAAAGACTTAGTTACAAATCAAGAAAGGAAACTAGATAAGCACAAGAAAAGCCTTATTTAAGATGAGGAATGAATATCCTTTGTGTGTTCCCTATAGTAGTCCTACAAAGTTACACCATGAAATATAATAATGACCAATAAATATACTATACAGATTTTTGAGACATTGTTCTCTAATAGTCTAAAGCTGACTTGCCCATTTGACCAAATGGGATCCCAATAAATACATTTGAATCTCATTGAAAATTTTGAACATACTCGCAGGCAATCTTGTTTTCAATTTGTTCGGAAATACAAGTAATTCCACATTCCTGAGGAAAGTCCATTCTTTACCCAGTTTTTAAACAGGGTAATGTGAATAATCCAAAGAACTATTATATGACTGCCCTCTTGGTTGCAAAATCCAAACACTTCATTAAGATACTGCTAGTCAGCCTAGAGCCTTGTCCTTGATATTGTTCTATCTCGATATTGTTGGTGTCGATATTCAGTAGTACCACCCTCAAAACCATTAAACAATAGCACGATAGACATAGGGAGATTATCACATCCAGCTGGAATGCACTACACCTTTCTGTCAGATGCACGAGGCTCCTGCTCCAAAATGTGAGATAGCGGAAAGTAGAAACTCCAACCATGCACCTTTGGCTCTGTACCTACACTTGGGCCAGGCTAAGACACCACCAAAACCTTGGGGGAACACCACTTCAAGCTATTGTTTGTCAGATTAAAAACAAGCACTTTGTTCTAATGTGAAACTATATGTGAAAGACAATGAGTATTCAACAACCTCAGAGGAAGTCCTGTGGTCTACGTGCAAAGCAACACTGAGAGAATAATTTATGAGATAGACACTCCAAGGACCTGTTTCACAAAGATAAACTTACACTTTTGTGTAAGTTTACTATTATTTTGGTATTCACCAACTTTGACTTTAATTTTACTAACAGTAATTTTATAACTGCATGAAATGCTGCACTTGTTGTAGAGACTTCGCACATAAAAAGATAGGCCTGTCCTATCTTTTAACACAGTGTTCTCCACCCCAAATGTGGAGTCTCCACCCTCATAAAATTACTATTAGTGAAGTTAAACTCGTAGTTTGTGAATACCAAACAAATATTAAACTTAGTAATTTTTGTGAATCAGGCCCCAAAAGTAAAAGTAACGATGCAGCAAACAACTATGGTTAGAACGAAAGATAAAAGACCTCTGCAACATAATTATTACATGAGCTGTAAAAAGAAAAAGTGCTATTAATTTGATATTTACTAACAAAGCAAACTATGCCCTTACTTGCATCTGCCAAAGACACTATGAGAGAGGAGAAAAGGCAGATGTGAGCTGCACTACTCTTAAGCAAAGAGCATAATCTGCTTTAATCTGCCATCCAGGCCATAAGAGACAAGGCTGGGCTATTACTTATACACTCTCAAGATATAACACACACCTTTGTTACCTGTATAAAATAAGTATCTAATCATCAGGATACTTCGCAAGAAAAAGCTCGCTTCATGGAGCACCTACATCTACCTAAATTAACAGACAATGGAAGAAAATTACCATAAGGAGAAATGTCTAAGGATAAATTTGCAGAAGAAATCTCTCCATGCTACAAAGTACTTGGGCAAGAAGACTTCTCAAGTAAGTTCTGGAGAATAAGCAAGCCCAATATAATAAAGATGTTATACAGGGCATTCAAGGAGGCCAGAACAACAGGATATATATACACACACTCTAAAGTAAAGCAACAATAGCTATGATACTAAAGTTAGGTAAAGATCACCTACTCTAAAAAATGTCTGGACAATATCTTTATTGAAATGTAGATATTACAATGCTGTCAAACCTCTTAGCAAACCGACTCAGAAGATTTAGGCCCACATGTATCAACCATCGAATCGGCCCGTTTGCGAACGCAAAAAAGGGTTTTCACATGTATCAAACCCAAATTGCGATTCGGTAACATGTTACCGAATCGCAAATTGGGTTTGCGATTCGGTATTAGGAAGGGGCGTGTTCAGGGCGTCCCTTCCTAATACTGATTCGCATTGGTATGCATGAATGGTTTGCGAAATTCGGTCACAAAACATTTGCATTATACCACCTACTTCAAGTAGGTGGTAACCCATTCATAAATGGGAAGGGGTCCCCAAGGGACCCCTTCCCCTTTGTGAATTTTTGTAAAAGCATTTTTTAATGGCAGGCAGTGGTCCCATGGACCACTGTCTGCTCTTAAAAAATAAAAGGAAAACTTTCAATTTTTTTTTTTTTGTAAAGCATCCTGTTTTCCTTTAAGGAAAACGGGCTGCTTTACAAAAAAAAAAGATTGCTTTATTTGAAAGCAATCACGGACATGGTGGTCTGCTGACCCCAGCAGACCACCATCCTTGTGATTCCTAGGGGGTCGCAAATTGCGGCCTACCTCATTAATATTCATCAGGTAGGTCAATTGCGATCCCCTAGGAGTCGCAGAAAGTGTTCAGAACACTTTCATGCATGCCGGTTTGCGATTTCCTAATTGTGAATCGCAAGGATTCGCAATTAGGAAATCGCAAAATGGAGCCTTCATACCTCTGGCCCATATTCCTTAAATAATTCATATCTCCCAAGTCGGCTTGCACTAAGTCGCTCCTCAAGGAATCACCTCAGAAACACCTCAGAACTCTTTCACACCTGTTGTGTCATTACAAACTATATGCAGATAACCAATCAGGTGGTCCATGTTCACCTCAATTCAAATCATAATACAAAACACACCAATTTTCACCAATTTTTCTAAAGAGACCAGTTCAAAACATTTACTGAGCTACAGAGTGTGACCCACAGCACTGGCAATTATAGCACTAAACCAGGTGCTCCATTCCACCACACTAAGGCATATTGACACAAATCTCTAGGAAATTACTGATACAAAGGGACTTCCTATTGTGGGCCTCGTGTAAAGGCCTAGTATCAGACTGATACAAAACCATCATCACTGAATTGCTTTTAATCCCCATAAAATCGAGCACTTCTGGGTGAACATCGTCAATCAGGCCAATGCCACAGAAAAATGTGTTGTTTTGTTTGAGACACATGTTGGTGGCCTGAGAGAAGCCAGGCTCGAATGTTCTTATTCTAGAATACTATAAAAGTGGTACTGGATAACTCTGTGTGAGAAATTGGGTTGTTGGTTGACTGAGGTGTGAGCCCTGGTCAAGCAACAGCCACAGTCCGTTTTAGGGTGAAGCACAAAAAGACACTAAATGAACTTGTGCTTAACACTGGGTAGCTTGGCACAAAATGCAGTCAGGCTTAACTTAGAGGCTATGTGTAAAGTATTTATGCAGCATACAAACAGTAATAAAGTAAAAGAAAAATCCTACACCAATTTTGAAAAAAATTGACACCAAAATGACAAAAAGCCAATCAGTCGCAACAGAGTTATGAATTTTTTAAGTTTTTAGCAAAAACTAACACCTAAAAGATCAAAGCGCCAACCGCAGACATTTAGTCGTGCAAGACAGATCAAAGTTAAAAAATATGGCTGACCGCGATGGAGTGGAGTTCAGAGACAAGAAGTGAATTGGGCCCAGTCGTGCTTACCTTCGGACTTATGAAGAATTTTCAAGAAAAATGTTCTGAGAAGGTCATGTTCAGTAGGGCAAGATTGCAGGCGGTGTCCAAGGAGGGAGCGTCGACGTCAGGGACCCGCTGGACAAAGTCGCTGTGATGATTTCTAAGTTCAGACTTAGTCACTATTTTAGAAGTCAAAAATCTCCAGCGGGAAGAGGCAGGACGCTGTAGCCAAAGACAGTTCTAGGTGGTCGGACACCCCTTTGGTGACAGGCCACTAAACAGAATTTTCTGCTGCCAAGAAGAACGTAGCGGGAGCAGCCATGACGTCAGGCCAACCAGCGAAGCACCTTGGGCGGATCGACAAGCAGGTTGGTTCTGGTCTTCCCTCGGTTCTCAGAGCAGTTTTGAGCCAAACATTTTCTAACTCTCAAGTTTTGGATCTTGGTTATCTGGGCACCTTAAGTACCACAACCAAGGGTCAAAGACAGGTGGAGCACAACTTGGGGATTCAGGACTCACCCAGACAGGGTACAGGTGCAGGTTCCAGATAGTGGAAGCCTTTTATGTCCCTGTGACTCTGAACCGGAGGCCAGCAAACTACCCCTTGGAGTCACTCTGGTAGTCCTGGGTTCAGGTAAAGATGCAGGGCTCAAACAGCAGGGCTGGCCTCTGAGGGTTCATGGCAGGCTTCACGTTCGAGGTACATCAAGGCAGTCTTGCAGAGTGCACAGCAGGTCACAGTAGCAGGCAGTCCTCTAAGAGTCCTTCTGCGGGTCCAGCAGTGAACTGAACAGTGGGTCTGAATGGGTCATATTTTTATATCTGGTGTTTCCTTTGAAGTTGGGAGAAGTTTCCAGTTTCTCTTTGAAGTGCTTGGAATTTCCTGACTCCCCTGCCCTGGCTCCAAGCTGGCTGCAGTGACAAGGCGGAGGAGGCAAGCTGTTTGTGTGACGGCAGAGCACAACCTATTCAGTTGCAAGTGGAGCTGTGCCTAGTCATGCCCCCCATCCTGCCAGCAGATGGCTTATTCAGGCACACCTAATACCTCTATTGTGTGACTGTCTGGGAGGAATTCGCAATGTCCAGCTGTCAGTTACACCCAGTCATGTGGCCCAGGGGAGGCTGCAGGCACCAAATGGTTAAGGACAGGAAAATGCAAACTTTCTAAAAGGGCCATAATCAAGATTGCCATTTAAAATTCGACTTTACCATTAAAGAGAATTTTTCATTACAAATTCATAGATACCAAAAATGAATCGCTTACCTGCACCCAATCACAAGTCTGCACTTATTAAATGTAATATGGCAACCTAATGCTAACCTATCGGACAGATATGCATCACAGAAGTGAAAAACAGATTTAGGAGTTTTTCACTACCAGGACATGTGAAACCTAAAAGTACATGTCTAACATATTTAATTACAATGCATCCTGCCCTATGGGCTACCTAGGGCCTAGCTTAGGGGTGACATATGCAATAAAATGGGAGTTTAAGGCTTGGTAAGGGGGCTTTGCTGCCAAGTTGTATTAGCAGTTTAAAACTACAATCAGGCTTCAAAGGTAGACCTAGGATATGGTTTAAGGGACTACTTAATTGGTTGGCACAATAAGTACTGCAGGTCCCCTAGTAGCATTTAATTTACAGGCCCTGTGTATATGGCCTACCACTCTACAAGGGACTTCTACATAAATTAAATATGCCAATCAGGTGTAAACCACTTTACCCATGTTTAGGGGAGTGAGCACAAACACTTTAGCACTGGTCAGCAGTGAGAAAGTGCAGAGTCCTAAGGCCAACAGAAACAAATTCCAGCAGAAAAAGGGAGGTCAGTTGGCAAAACGTTTGGAGGAAGACCACCCTAAGGCTGACAGGTCTAACATTCAGCATTTACAATGGCAGACCTCAACATTGACTCAAACTGCTGATGTTGTAAAATGCAAACTACAATATGGTACATATTTATGGTTGTGCTCGCACCTGAATGCCAGGTAATCAAACAAATGAAGACACTGAATGAATCAACAAATCTCCTCAGCCACTAAATAACTCCGACTCCATACCTGACAGCAACTCCCAATGAAGAAGATAGTTTGCACACTCACTAGCGGTTGTCAAAGTAAGCATGCTCTGACACCAGAGATCACCCATAGTGCAACCCATATCGAATTCCTCACCGAAATGTATAAAATGTATATAAAGTCAACATGATGTGACCCCCTTTTCTGGACAACAATGAATACGTTTAAGCTCTAATACAACTATAATATAATGGCCTCTTTAAGTAAAGGGAAATAATCCCTCAGCCAAAGTTTCTAATCTTTGTTGTTTTTTAATATGAGTGCAGCAAAGAAAGAGAAACAAGCATTTGCAATGCAATAGGTCTCGCATTTGCGAGAGTTTGAGCTATTGGCATTGTAAATGACAATGCCTTTTATTTATGTGTTGTTTTTCAAAACAGATAAATAAAAGGTATTGTCATTTACATGCAAATAGCTTAAACTCTGCAAATGCGAGACCCATTGCATTGCAAATGCTTGTTGAACACAGTAACAAAGTGCAAACCCACCTCCTCAAATCAAAAAAGCCAATGGAAAATGAACAGCTTCAAAAATTACTAAAAGCTTTTGTGAGCCAGGCACATATGGCAGAGTATATCTTACATTTCACTGCAAGCATCGGGAAGAGCCATATCATAACAAACCACGGCTTTCTTTGTTAAAAGGTGGCCCATGCTGACAGACTATAAAAACACTGTGGCCTCCTACATCACTGTGCACAATGCATGACTGACTTCAAGCAGGCACACAATGGCATCCAGGGAGAGGGCTGTGACGTAACACACTGTAACAGCTTTCAAACTGAATTTTTAAATGCTTTGCAAACTTTCTCCGTCTTTTTCTTCAACGTAGACTTGACTGCTTGAGAAACCAGAAAAAGTACTTTGCAGAAACTAGTCGAGAAAGATTTTCTCTCAACATATTTAATGCACAAAATAATATAATAGAAACTATCACGATAATTTGAAACATATCACATTAATTTGAGTAGGCGCAAGGTCTAAAGTCAGGTCAAAACAGAATGGTCGAACTTTTCCCCTCCTCCCCCTCAATTTTAATATCCCCCCACTGCATGGCGGAATACACTCGTTTGGCATCTGCCAACATTCTAGGTTACTAACTACATATCAGCTTGCAGTAATGTAAAGATTGCTTTCAATATCACAGCTGTGTAAAGACCATGAGAGCAATCTCGATAATGCAAACTTATTTTTTACAGCAACATTGTGTCCTTACAATGGTTATTCAAAGAAAACTGCTGCAAATCTCAATTCCTTTAGCTCACAATCCATCCAAATAGTACTGTTCGTAGTCTACTCATCCAGCACTGGGCTGCCCCCACTGAGACATCTCTTGTCTAGGATCGTCCCATGGCTTGAGGAAATGTTTGGAGGGAAATATGACAAGTTACTCCATTACTGTGGTGCCGTGACTTGCACAGTTTAAGTTCACCTCTTCAGACAGCTAAACAGGGAACTGTTCTTTAAAGAGAGGCTGTAACTTTAAATTAAATTAAAGGATACCTTCTGCATGGGCGTGTATTAAGTGTATATTGTCCCACATCCAGCCATGCATCTCCATGGCTTTCTCCTCGTGTACTCGCACTCTTACTCCAAGTATGTTTCCAGCGAGGAGCACTTGCTAATGAGGATGGACTAAGAGTCACCATGATGGTACATTTTAAAGACTTTCGCCGGCACCCTGATCTCCCGCCCGCCTTCCCAACCGGTTGGGGGAAGATGTCCCAGCATAAACAACTGAATGTAGGAGACTGCTTATGCGTAACCATGAAACAAACATAAACAAGCATTTGTAGCACAGGGACACCGGGAGAAAGGACATGAGAGCAAAGCAAATGAGCAGCCTGAGAAGATTTATGGCCCAGAGCGAGATAAGGTATGCGTGGCATGTGGTTGTTGTGAGGGCTTGCAAGAGAGACTCTGGATGCCTGGCTCTGCGAGTTTGGTGCTCAGCCATGGGAAACAAAAGAGGAAGGGATAAAGGGTGGGTGCCTGGTGGGAGGGTGACTGAGGAAGACGGAGATAACCGTTATATTGTTCTTTACCATGCTACTATACGCTATGCAATAAAATGGATTTATACTATGGTACATTTTGTTGCACTATGTCTTGTTATCCGCTTGACGTTTGTCAAGTGTGCTGTGCCATATTGTATTCTGACATAGCATGCTATGTGATATTTTGTTCTGCTGTCTTATGTAATAGTATTTAAGATGGTTGCACATTTTATGTCGTGGTTTGTGAGATTTCTACCACATCACGTTACTTTACTTGAGGTTCAGTGCCCATTCAGACCTTGGCCACTTTGCTGAGACTCTCGCGTTTCCCATTAGCGAGAACCATGGCGATGTTGTCAGTTCATTTCTCGCTGGTGAAACAGCCACTAGGTGGCGCCGATAACCAATGCTGACACCCTGGGCTGCTCGAAACGCGCATATGTGTAACACCGAGTGTAGAGAAACTCAGTCGTGGAGAAGGAATCCCGTGCCCTGGGTGTTTATGAACCGTGTTATTGTGTCAACATATTTGACGTTTAAAGCCTGCAATAAACAGATTTAAAACAGAGGGAAAACTCATCTGGTCAGGCAAATTACAGTGTCCAATGGCATCTGCACAAAAGGACGGGGCACTCTGGGGTTTAGAGACGGGGAAGGGAGTAGAAGCGAGTACAAGAATGTTTCTCATCAGCCATTTGCTTGCAATAAGCCTCGCTAGTGGAAGGAGTGATTTTCCCTCAGAATTACAGCCGGCAGCTCCACCTTTTATCTGCCACGCCCGCGGGCCACAGGAAGTGCATTGCAGCTTAAGCTGGAACCGTAAATCACGGTTGTCTGCCTAGGCGGCAAGGACTGCAAATCTGTTTTTCCCCTCACACTTTCTTCCTTTTGCTGTGCATCGTTTTCGAGGAAGGAAAGAGGGGACGGACGAATACTAGGCAAGCAGTCCAATAGACCAGAAAATGAGACCGAACAATAACTGGATAAGATAGACAGACAGACAGGCAGGGTGACAGGCAGTCGCGCAGACCGATCGATCAGTGATTGGAGTGCATAAAAAAGTATAACAAGAAAGGAGCCAGAGTGATTTATAACTGCAGGGAGAGCGGGGGCAACAGGAGAGTCTCCAGTTACAGACGCAGGCTACAGCGTGAGAAACAGATGGCACACTGTAGGCAATTAAAAGAAGTGCAAGCAGAGCAGACTAAAACTGTAGTTAGGCACCGCTGTTTCGGGACTACACGGAAGTTAGCAAATGACCAACAGCCAACAGAAAGGGAGATAAGAACAACACTACCACAAGTAAGCCAATAGCAAGCGGAAAAACAGATTACATGAAGTTTAAGCCAGCATACAGATTACTTTATGTCTCGCTGAGACAGCGCATGCATGCGCTGCCAAGGCGAGACCTAAAAACAATTACCACATCTAATATCCACTGCATGGGAACCGTGAGGATTGGGCTTGCATCATCGTCACCGGGATCATCCCCATGCAGATCACACTCAGTTAACAGGTCACACAGTTAAAGGGAGAGTACGGTCTCTGTTCTCTTTGGATCGCCCTGAAAAGTGTTCTCCTTCACTCCCCCAGGCTCCCCGCTGCTTCCCCCATTCACAGAGCCACTACGATCTGCATGTGGTCATTACCGGGAGGCATGGCGGGCAGGTGAGATATGAAACAGCAAAGAAACCCAAGACTACCCACCATTTTAGGCCCTGACCAGCCACAGTCCCAACTAAACTTTCTAAAAGCCATGAAAACTCCACCCACATTCCCCTCCCCGAAGAGGTCCACTAACACAAACCCACAACCCAGAAATGCAAATTATAATGGCAAATCGAGAATAAAAGTATCCTCCTGACCAACACAAAAATCAGAATATACATTCAGCTACCCCTCACCCCTCCTTGACACCAGGCCCATCCTACATTCCGGTTGTGACTGGCATACCCCCCGGTCCTGTATTGGTAGCTCCCCTCCCCCCCGAATTCTGCTTTAAGACATGAAATTCAGAAAAATAACGCCTGCTCCTCCAGTACCATAGTTTCACTAAATATAACAAATACAATTTGACATGGCGCACACAAGAGGCTATTGTGAACGTTATAGCCGGAACCATTCTGGCTGTAAATGGAACATAAGTTTGTCACATTATCGATGGTGTACACCATTATTTGTAATCATATACTCCAAAATCAAATAAAGAGATAAAAAAAAATAAGAATCAAGTGAATTTAAAATTCAGACAGATGTGTGCGCTCTGTCCATCATCTCCTTGTGTTTGCATTGTTCACCCTTAGTTGGCAGGGTATGCCCAGACGTGGTCCCTTGCTTAGTTTGCCATGGGTCACTTGCTTACTTTGCCACTGGATTCAAGCTAGCCTGGCTGATGAGGGGTGTTACCCCGAAACCAGTCCCAGGATGCTTGTTTCCGGTCCAGGGAAGACCCGGCTTGACAGTTCGGGCTGGACTGTTCCCATGAGGCACAGGGTCAAGACTGATTTGCATATAGCTGGGTTTGAACTGGGGTAGCGAAGAGAGCTACAAAAACAATGATGGATTCAACCCAGATTAGTGACTAGGGGTGAGTTTTTGAAAAGCTTCAGTGCTCCGTCCATCATCTCCTTGTGTTTGCATTGTTTGCCCTAAGTTATCAGGGTATGCCCAGACGTGGGTCCCTTCCTCACTTTGCCACTGGATTCATACTAGCCTGGCTGATGAGGGGTGTTACCCGTAAACCGGTCCCAGGATGCTTGTTTCCGGTCCAGGGAAGACCTGGCTTGGCAGTTCGGGCTGAACTGTTCCCATGAGGTACAGGGTCAAGACTGATTTGCATATAGCTAGGTCTGAACTGGGGTGGCGAAGTGAGCTAAAGAACGATGATGGGTTCAACCCAGATCTGTGACTGGGAGTGAGTGTCTGAAAAGTTTCAGCGCTCCATCCATCATCTCTTTGTGTTTGCATTGTTCGCCCTAAGTTGGCAGGGTATGCCCAGACGTGGGTCCCTTGCTCACTTGGCCACTAGATTCAAGCTAGCCCGGCTGATGAGGGGTGTTACCCCGAAACTGGTCCCAGGATGCTTGTTTCCAGTCCAGGTTAGACCTGGCTTGGCAGTTCAGGCTGGACTGTTCCCATGAGGCACAGGGTCAAGACTGATATCCATGTAGCTGGGTCTGAACTTGGGTGGCGAAATGAGCTAAAGAACGATGATGGATTCAACCCAGATCTGTGACTGGGGGTGAGTGTCTGAAAAGTTTCAGCACTTGGTGCATCATCTCCTTGTGTTTGCATTAAGTATTCAATGACTTTTCTCTCTTTTTCACAGAGACATTTTTTTTTCTAACCAGGGCTTTGTGCTACTCTAATGGTTGCATAGTTTGTATTTATTTTAATTTATAAAAAAAAAGCAGCAAATACAAAGACCAAACCTTGCTTCAAAGCGCTTGCAACACTGAATACAAAGTTACATAAACAAAAACAAAATATGTGGCAATAAATGCAGATGACACGTTAACAGTCAATTAACAATGTACATCATAAAAAGTCATCAAAGGCATCTGCCTCTGCCTCACATGCCATTAATCATTGTGCTTCTCAGTTCGCCTTTGAAACATTTAAGTTTAAGGGAATTTTACTATTGGTGGTAAAGAGGCGCCAGCTGGCTTTATCTCTTTTTGTATGGTTTGTAGCAAATGTGTGTTATAAAACTACGAAGATGTTTGCTAAACAAAAGAAAATATTGTTTGTTGGAAATGGGAACATTTAATCATAGTAAACTGAATGTTCTTCGTATTTACCTGCTATTTTTGGGTATTTCATCAAAATCAAGAATCCATATCTCAGAGTGGTGCTGACAGTTTCTGTCCCACCAAATAGCAGGTTCTGCACACTCATTAGCAAGGCCAAGTCATAAAACGCAGTTGAGGGGTTACCCTTCTCCTGAAAAATAAACACAAGAGGGTTAATAGGACAGGAAAAGCTTTATTGCCAGTTTGATAAACATTCTTCTTCATTTTTCCTTCAAATAAGCCCCCATATCTAGAATGGAAGAATTTTGCTCTCTCATGGTGGCACTCTTGGTATGTGAAGAATTTGATGGTGCTTTTTAAAAGTGAAATATCAGGAAACTCCCCCCCCAGCACTTTCCCCTAGTATTTTGTTTATGTATCTGAGATGGCACCATGAAAGATGTAGGGCCTGATTCACAAAAGTAATCTTACACTTTTGTGTGAGTTTGTCATTGGTTGCTATTCGCAAAGGTATTTACAAATAGTATCTTTACATCTCTATATCTTGAATTACTGAACAGCAATGTATTACCCAGGCCAATATCACCCTGGTGAGGTTTCAAACTGGCCTTTTCAAGCCTGAGCAGACCAATCAGTCATGGTTTTAAGATCTGGTTAAAAAAAACTTTAGCATTCTCCCAGAACTTCAGCAACCTCAGCAAGTCCAGAAAAAATAATACAACAAAATCAGAATATGTACAGAAAAGAGATATGCATCAGCCTTCTTCAACCTTTAGATAGTTGATGTATCATTTACATGTTTCCACTTTCTACAAGAGAGACATTTCTTTTCAAGTGTCAGTCAATGATATGGTTGATTATTTACACAAGCTGAGGTGGCCAGTAGTTGTACAAGCTTGCCTAGTCAAGCAGAACTGCTGTAAACCGGTGGACCTTCATTCTGGCAAATCTCTGGTTCCCCACTATGTTTAGAATCGGGGGAACAGTTTGGATACATTGGGAGATCCTTCATTTGCTTGGCCAGTGGTATCATATGACCCAGTGGTCCTTCATCCACAGCACTGCTGGCTAAAAGTAATGGTTGTTTTGCTCCAGTTGAGGGCAGGATTAACATCATTTATTTTTCATACTCAGGGTCGACTCGGTGACGCAGCGAGCGCAAGTTAATTGGTTTAATTTTTTTTTACATTTAATTTAACTTATCCCATCGTATGTCGACTTCCCTGACCCCCACCCCGCCCACCGATCTTACCTAAGCCGGCCGCCACTGACAAACATGAGTGTGTGGCTTTGCTTGGAAGGCAGGGGATAGACCAATCCCCACTAGACAGTGCCCGCTGCAGGTTTTGGGTGGAAGGACTAGCTGCAGGCCACGCTCTGTGTCTATCTCCTGCAGTGCACATCCTGCAGTAAATTGGTAACAGGGCCTGGCACAGCCCAGGCCCTACACTCAACCACCACTGTGCATGGCCATAGGCCGTGTGAAGTGGTGGAAGGGCGCATTCAGGGCAGGTTCGGTGCATGCCCTACACCAATCCCCAAAGCGCACTGCCTTCTTCTATTGAAATAGCTTTCTGCACTTCGAATATCTGTGATACATGTGGGCTATTTTTGCTTCAAACTTATTTTAGACTGCTATGAGTTTTTTGAGTGCCTGATTTCTTTCACAGAATCCAAAAAATACCTATTTGCCAATGGCATAGATACACAAAAATAATTAACAAAAGAACAACATGGTGGACTGATGTGATTTATGTTGTGTGATGTGTGTGTTCATAAACATAACAGGCATAATTTGGTGGTTTTACGCATTTGAGCAAAAAACATAACTCAGTTTTAACTGTGGTTTTTAAGTGAAAATATACATATCTTCAACTAAATGCCTTTTCTAAGACATTTTCAATGAAAATGGCAAAAACAAAAATCAAAGTAACAGAATGCAATTTTCTGTGGCTAAAAGTCACAATATACTGAGACCATGGATCAATGGGTGTAAAAGAAACATGCATTTTTCTTTATGATGTTGATAATTTAACTTGTTTCCATTTTTGGTTTTGCACATTCTGAACATTCAAGTGTTTAGTAAAAATCTTAAACAACGACTGGAGTCATTTCTATTTACCAGATCCTCTAAAATACATTTGTATAGCTAGTGTTTAAATCTTAATTCAGAAAGGAAGAAGTTGGGATGGACAATTGTAAGGGCCTTAGAGAAGCTAAACCATGCATTGCACTAATTGACACAAAAGATTCTATGAACACAAAGGCCATACTACACATTGTGCCCTGGGGGTGCAATGGGCATTTGCACCCGCTTTGTGTGCCTCTGGGACACAATGATATTATAGAAGTGGTCACAGGCACTTGTGCATCCCCTTCTGTAATACTGATAGCACTGGCTGACATGTAGTACCAGCGCTATCTCAAGAGGGGGTTCCCTCATTTGCATTGGTTGCATGGCCCCATGCAAATGAGGGAATCTCTTTGCCACTGCGCTATATTATGGATGCAGGCGCAAAGCCAAAGAAGCTGTCAGGCGGCGCACTGACAGTGCACCAAAAAAATGAGGTGCACTGTCAGTCTGCTCCCTGATGGGAATTTATATAGCGCAAACTCGACCTGAAGGTATTGGAGCCCTTTACATGAGCACCAGTTACGTTACACAAGGACACATTCATTTTTGGGAGGCATGGGGAGATTAAGTGATTTTCCTAGAATAACAGGATATTGAACTGACGCCAAAGCTCGAACCTGGTTCCCCAGCTCCAAAGTCGGCAGCCCTAGCCGTAAGGCTACATCCTCTCCCCGGTGTCCTATGGGCCCTTCAAACATCACCTTGCAGGCGGTGCAGTCACTCACTGCACCCACCTGCAAGGGGATCTCTCTCCCCTCTTTAACATTCAGGCGGGTTGTCGCCTGCACAGTGAAACATGGAGCGGCTTTGAAGCAGCCGCTCTGTATTTCACTTGCATACACTGCCCCCAGGGCAGTACAAGTTTGTGGCTGCCCTTGGGGCTGCGCATTCACTTTAAGAGGTTGCACTTTCCCTGTTTGCGCCCGGCGCATCTGTTTAGACATGTGCCGTGGCGCAAACAGGGAAAGTTTGCCACGTATGTAATACGCTCTAGCTATCTGTCGTACAGGGCTCCAGAAAATATTGAAAATGTGTAATAGAGCCTCTTTTCAGAGTATGTTGTGTAGAGCATATTAAATATTAATAATCTATGATTTGTAGAGAGTTTTTGTTCAAAGTGCATAATATATGGAATTTTATATATCGATCCTACAAAAAGGAGAAGAGTTGGGGAAAAATAGTGAAAGGAAGAGTGAAGTGAGCAAAAAAGAGTATTAGAAGAAGTAATGTTGATGTCAACAGTTTAGTGTCTCTGTTTATAACATTGAGGTGAAGGGAACATGAGAAGCTGTAAGAAAATGATGTTCCCCTGCTACTTTGGTAAGGTTTAGCATTGGAACCCTAATGCTAAGAAGATCTGTTTGACAATGGAGTGTGTGGAATTTATGTTCCAGAGTTGGCAATCATATGTCATCAGTAGCTGGAATTGACAAGAGCTGTAGTCCAAATTTTTTAGGTGACTAGCCCTTAAATCGTCATCGAGGAAACGGTAGTCTGCACACAGGAGCACAAAGGTGCAGTATTTATGCAAAGGCTTTTTGATGCACATTCTAGCAGTGAAGATGTCGGACTCTACAATGATCTGAGCTTTAAAGTTTAAGGGGCATATTATCAAGGGCTGGCAATAACATTATCGCCGCTTTAGCGTCCGTTTTTGGGCTAAAAGCGGCGATAATTTTATCGCTTTATTAACAAGGACACGCTAGCGCGTGTTTCCCTGCCTTAGCGCCCGGTTTCCTATCGCCTCGCCTCGCATCGCTAATGAGATGCAAGGTAGGCGTGCCCCTTACAACTACATTATAAAATATCGCTAACGGTGCTTCGCTGTATTTACAACGAAGCCCCGTCCGGTTTAGCGCTGATTTTTTTCGCGCTAACTGAGCCTTAACGCTGGAATTTAACGTCTGTTAAATTCCAGACTAAGGCATACCTAATATGGGAGGTGGATTGTGTAGCTAAGACCACAGGTCCTATCATCAAGGATATCGCCGTTTTCCATGGAACATCGCTGGAAAACCAGCGTTGTTCCGTGGAAAACGGTGATATCCCCGCTATCGCTGAAATATTTATCGCCATAGCGCTAAGCGTTGTTAATACAGCGCTAACATGGCGATAAGTTCCAGCGATAGCCGGCGATAGGAAAATGTGCGCTAAGCGCGGTCAGCGATAATTATCGCTGCCGCTTGATAATATGCCCCTAAGTGTGAAGAACACTGAACATCATTTAGCGCTGGGCAAGTGAAGAGAATTAGAATTATTAAAACCATGAAAGGTCAGTGGTATTGCAATAGATGGGGTGCTGTCATTGGTCATTGACATGGTGATTATGGTAGTCCTTTATAGCATCCCCTCCTAGGTGGCAACATTCACGAAGTTTGGATCAGGATGAAGCTACATTGATTCCAAATAAAATGGCGAGGCTGTGTGCATTGCTGGCAACAGCAGAATACTCTAATCTGGCCCTGGCTAGATATTATCTGCAGATACATTCTGAGATTTAAGTTTCTCCCTGTAATTCCCACCTTTGCCTTTTGTTAAACCAAATATTACTTCCTACCTCCGCCATCTTGGTGATGAAACAGTCCATATAGTCTCTGGGACAATTGGGATCGTGTGTTTCCAAATGAGATTTTATTTCACCTAGAATCACTTCTGACATCTTGTTAAAGTTTGTAAAAATGCGTTGGTGTTCTCCTGGGAGGTAGTCCATGATATCTGAGTAGATATTGTACATCTGCAACGAGTAAAGAAAGGGGATGAGTAGATATTTGTTGAAGGTAAACTAGCTCTTCCGATAAAAGCACTCGCCGCACAAAAAAGGAGACATTAGATCATTGTCATTCTTTCTAAGTTCTTTCTAAGTTCACACATTCGCTTTCTACTAGTTCACAAACCTCTTCAGCATCTTCTTGGAGAGGTGCTGAATATAATACAATATAGTGTAAAAGTTCCTAGTGTGAAGCATCCCCTACAACTCAAAATATGGAACTTTAACCGCCATAAAAGGAACTGCATGTGTAAGGAACCACACAATAAATGTGCATAAACATATATAGTAAAATGCATGCAACAGCATGAAAACCGTATGACACACTAACACTTAAGCATGACTAAATAATGAGCACATGGGTTCCTTTGAAAATCACTTCAGCATCGCGTGAGGGAAAGTAAGCAGTATAGAATTAACCATACCATGCCATACACCATATCATAGCATGACATATCATACAGATTCTCGGTCTCAGCATATTGCCTGTCCCACTGTGGGTGTGGTCCCGAATTCAGTATGAGAAGGTATAGGGACAACTGGTTATTGCTATCTATGCTTAATTAATGCATTTACATATAATGTACATGTACGTCATTTAGGGGTCATTAGGGGTCACAGCTGCGACTCCTGGCTTGCCTCTTGTGACCCCTGGCATTGCTTTTGTGACCCCTGACCGCAGAGGTGGCAACGTTAGTGCCAGGAACACTGGGCAGCTCGCTCTTTTGGTCGTTGAGGCTCTGCTCTCTTTGTATACTATCCATTTTAAGTTACACTAATAGTAAATGATAGTTTATTAGTCACAATGAATGTAATATAAAATAAAGCACCATCAGCTGGAACAAGACTTTTGCTGGCAGGTAATGTAAGTAGAAAAAAATACTTTTAAATGTATGTTGTGTGCTTGTTTGCAGTTGAGAGTTAGTTTGTCTGAGAAAGACAGAGTGTTTTTGTCTGAGTGTGCATGTATGTACATGTGAGTCTTTGTGTGCATGAATGGAAGTGAGTGGGTGCGAGTGAGTGACAGATGGTGATGGAGAATAAGTGTGATTGAGTCTCAGTAAGTAAGCTTAAATTAGTCACAGTGAGTGGGAATGAGTGTTACCCTTGTGAGTCTGCCATTACCCTAGCATACTGAAGGTCATTACTCACCATTCCTTTCAAAGATCACGTAAGTACCCTCATATAGGTTGTATATTTAAAAGACATTTGTCTGTGTTGTGTTCTTATATTAATCATTAATTTATTATGGAACTTCAGCAGTGTCAATTATTGTGGTATTATGAATCAGGATTAAGGTCATGTGATCACTTTCTAGTATGAATTGGGGGTCATATGTGGTATGATGTCATTTCCTGTAATGTCATTAAGGTCAAACAGTGGGTGCCACTTCTGCTATCCCAGGCATTTTAGAGAATCGTGAAAAAGTAGTAACAGCAAGCTATCATTCTCAGTGCGAGCCCTCTTCAATACAAATATGTATCTGGTGTCAAGGCTTTCTCCAGCGCCACATTTCTCCTAGAGCCAAGGTCCACGGATGTGCATCCTGTGCAAAAAAAGGATGCACACATTGGAGCAGAACCTACCCAGAAAGAGACCCATACATTTTTCTTTCCAAGTTGCACGTGAAAGAGGGAAGATAATTTACTGAATAATGCTTTGAATGAAAGCGTATGATGATCTCAAGATAAATAGGCAATAAGGGAAGGGGCAGAAGATCAGAGAGAAGCATAAATCTGTGATGTCGTTAATGAAGTGGAGGAAGACATGGGCTTTTGAGAAGTGTGCTGATATGAGAAGACCAAGGATGGTTGCGTGACAGCCTTTTTAGGTCTCGCCTACGCAGCGCGCATGCGCTGCTTAGGCAAAAAGACCTTTTGCCATCGATTCGGCTTTTCAGCCTAAAACGTGCACGCGTTCCATTGCCTTCAATGGCAACGCGTGCACGTTTGGCGATTCACTTGCGGGAGCGAGCGGCGCCATATGGTAGCAATTATCGCTCCTGGCGCCGCTCGCTCCCGCAAGTGAATCGCGCAGGCTCCCTTCCTCTCCCCCTCCCCCTGCTGCCGTGCGAGGCGCGCGCGCTTGTTTCAATTGTGCCGGCGCTAAAATGCTCTTGGTAAGTTATTTTTGCCCTCCAATGACTTTTTTCTTTGTAAATTAAGATCGCATGCACACAGGCGCACATTTTCATTACGATTTTCAACAGCTAATGATAGCTGTTTAAACTTTACACGTGCGATAATCTAACTTTGATAGGCAGGAATAGCAAAGTGTTGGTGAGTGACTTCATTAGTTGTCACCTTTCTGAAAGACTAGATTCCCTAAAGCACTTTGCCAGATGGAGGAAACGTAGGAAACGTAGGGGTGAAGGCTTGTACCAGTCCGCAGCACCCTGGGATTTCTGAAGAGTTTGTAGAAGGTATGGTTCCCGACGTCAAAAGTCTGCAGCTCTGGCCGTTTCGCTTGTGCTATTGCAGTCGAGCAATATTACGTGTGACTCTTGGTGAGTATTATGAAAGAGCTCAGTGGGACACTTTCTTCCTGGTTTTCTACAATGGCTTTTAGAAAAAGTTATTTATTTACTAGTTATTGTTGGTCTTCCTGAGGGGGCATCCTCCACGCACGAGAAGGCAGAAGTGAGTGGTGTTGAAATCTCCGGTTAATTATAAGGCAACACGTCTTTGTTTGAAACGCTTCAGAGCACGTCTCGCGCCACCTCCCTGTCCTCTCTTTCTAGTTTGCTGGCTTCATTCTTTACCCCGCTACTGTCTCGAAGGCTAGCATTAGCTCCGAATTTATTGGTTGCAGGGAGTCTTAGGGGCTGGGGGTTGTAATTTCACATCCAGGGCTCTGATTGCAAAGAGCTGCAAAACGAGCAGTTTATGAAGTGTCAATTGCGGCCTCCTCCTAAAGACATGCTCCACAGGGTTTCTAAGAGTCGAGCTGTTGCCGTGCCCTGTAATTGTTTCCCACACTCTGTTTTCTTTTGCCCACCCTCCCTTCTTCCAATCACTGCCCGCCGCCCTCGCAGATATTGGCAGGGTGTGGAGCCTTTCATTAGAGGCTCTTTCTGCTCGCCTCGGGCTGGGCATTTCAAACAGGTGGCGGGGTGGATTCCCGCACACAGCTAATCCACAGAAGAAGCTCAAATCGTGTTACTCGTACGTGTGCCCTCTCGTTGCAGGCAGATTAGCGACTATCACATTGCTATGCAGGACAATTGGCTCACATACATTCACCTACCACTCTTTAAGTGTATAGTTGTTTTTTCAGCCTGTGGTGTCCTAAAAAGCAGTTCAGTGGTACTATTTTGCAATGCAACCTGTATCACAGTCACTTCTTGTACACCTGTACATTAAAAATACACTTGCAGAAGTCAGCCACTGTTATCTATCTAGTCTAGTGTCATAGTAGGCCTCCTTTTGCACAAGTTCCTTGATAAATGTGGGTAATGTCATTTTGCCACTTCGTGGCTAAAAGCGTTCACTTTGTGTGTGGTTATTTTTTACTTAGACTGTCTTTTCCAACAGACATCTCGGCTCGCAATGTTTACATTTGCCCAAGGGCATCTTGGGGTCTCAGAGGGCAAGGTTCATTGATAACATGAAAAGGCCACTTCGAACAGAGCACTGTTTGCGTGCAGCCCCGCCCATCTCCCTGGTTTCTAGCATAATTTCGCTATCAAAGTAATGCTAGTGGTAAATTGTGAGAAATATCGAAGCCAGCCTGTTAGCCATTTTAAGCCTAAAAGTCGCCTACAGCGCACGCACACCGTGCTTGCATTTACACGCTCTCCCTGAGAAAAGGTTATGAATTTTTTTTTACTCTTCCCAATGTGAACTCTTGCGTAAATAATGCATTAATACATGCTCACCAGAAAATGTAATTTAAATTAAATCTGAGGTCACCTCGCCATTAATTCAAACAAGTAGCCTTTCTGAAGCTTTTATTCAAAACAAAGTAGCTTGAAGCTTCACTCAGGACCTAAATGGCTTAGCCAATGTTTTTTTACCAATGTGGTACAACTTCCCAGATGCTGAGCAGCATAGCTAAAGAAGAAAAACAAGCATTGGCATAGCCAATAGGTCTCGTCTTTGGGACCTTATAAGTGTTTAGCCATGCAACAGTTGATGTTGTTGCACCAAGGATATTGTGCTGGATAACTAAACACTTATAATGTCCCAAAGGCGAGACCTATTGGCTATGCCAATGCTTGTTTCTTTGGGCATGAAGGATGGGGATTAACACTCTCCAGAAGAACTTAAACTCCCATGGCAGCTTCACAAGTGTTAATAATATCACTTATTTGCATCGTAAAGCACTTCTGTTCTGTGTGTTTATCCACTTAATCACTTAGTAGATGGTACGTAGGAACCACTTGGTGACTCTTTGTTATTGCTAGTGTTGCAGAAGCAACGCCTCACTTCATAGGTTGAAGAAGAATTACCCTCCCGACCTGTATAATTGCTAAAGCCTATAGCACCCATCCTTTGGATTGTGGATGAGGAACAGGAACTAAACTCTGATCTCTGGAACTGAAATGTAAATATAACACACAGTCTCTGCATTTGTTGCATAACAAACCCCTTAGCCTGTTCATAAAAGTTGCAACGTCAACCCTCTATTGTGTGAATGGTGTTGAAAAAAGAAACATTTTCTGTGAGCATGACCGAGACAGCCATTTCTGACCCAGTCGCGAGCTGCAGAATGATGTCCACATGCTTTAAAACTAAACCCTTGGACTGTGTACGTTCTGCATAACTGATCCCATGATCTGTGGATATGTGTGGTTGGCTTATGCTGCAGTAGCAACCCTGACCTATCCATACATAGCTACCACGTTTCTCAGGTCAATGGATGGTGTACTGCTCCAGTCCAGATTTTTTCCTTTAGATTCTGGGACATGCAATCTTCTTTATAGTGGAATAAACAAGACTACAAGTCCCAGAATTCAAAAAAATACAAAAAAAGAAATTATGCGAGACTCATCATTTTTATTTGACCATGTTACTCGTCCAACTTAGCAACAAGTGTAGTTCTGTCCTAGAATTGACATTCTATAATTATCTCCGTTTGAAATTGCAACCTATTCATTTTCAATTTATCTCCCAGATTCTATGTTATCTGGATTTCAAGGTGTCTGTAGTGGGGCACTGCCTCTGGAAGTTTACAATGATCATAGGTCTTTGTTAAGTTTAGCTAGTGCCCTGTGTAGGTTGGTTGCTCCTTAATTACTTTTTGAACATAAGGTCATTTGCTCATAATCTATAATTACCCATCAACCGTCTTCCTCGTCCCAGTCCTCGCCTCCTTGAAGGTTGCCTCCTCGCACAGGTCTTAATAAGAAGACTTGATAAACAAGCATTGGCATAGCCAATAGGTCTCGCCTTTGGGGCCTTGTAAGTTAAAAAAAAAAACAGAAGTATAAGACTTCACGTTTACATTTACTTTGTATTTAGGATGCAGTAAATGTAAACGTGAAGTCTTAGACTTCAGTTTGGTTTTTTTTACTTACAAGGTCCCAAAGGCGAGACCTATAAAAAAGAGCGCTTCTTTCATACACCACAACGCTTCATGGGAAGGGCTTATTCCCCAGTCTTTACTTCGTTTTTCAGACATAGCTAAGAGCGATCGCTATGCTTGTAAGGAAAAGGCTGTAGCTTTGCTTAAAGAGACAATTTAGGACTCTTTTAAATGGGGGTCAGCAAAGCAGGGGATTCCTTACTATTTAACCTGTTGGCATAACAAACATTTATAAAAGCACAAATTACCACGTATAGCTTGTGGCAAAGCCAAACATTTGTTTTGCACGTAGCACATTTTCAGCACAGCCCCTGCCCCCCCTGATACACATAACATCGAGGAGGCTTCTAGCATTCCACTGTAAAGGCCATAAAACTCCCCCGTTCCGGCCGAAAACAAGAATGGTAAACTTCAAGGGGCCTTCATGTCGAGCAGTGAGACCTCATAAATCAGGGCCTTATCTCGGGGAAGGCATTCCTTAACGGCCTTCTGAACAGGGCCTGGAAGGAGGGTTTAAGTTCTTAATAAGAGGATAAATAAATGAAAGCACTTCATTACGTTTTTCGTACTCACCTTCCCAAAGGCCAAATATAATGTAATCCTTTAAAAACACAAAAAGGTTTTCTATGCAATTCCTAAAACCATGCTATATCACATATAGCAACCACAACAAGAGAACGCACAAACAAGGGAAATATTGCAACATTTAGCAGTTGCTACGGCTATAATAATTCACTGCAAAGCAATTCGCTCAAGCAATACAGAACAGGGGTTCACAGCTATCCTGTACATATGCCTCAAAGATCGCACTACCAGAAAGCCGGTGATAACATAACACAGCGACTGGGAAAAATACTTCATGGTAAAGCATATGGCATACAATAAGGAAAGGCCACCTTAACGCACAAACAGGCAGGCGCTTGCAAGATAGCACTGAGTACTAATACGCGCACAAGTGCGTACATATTCACAGAAATGTGCATATATTGCAGGGGCAAAACACCTCATTAAGTAGGTCTCGCCTTTGTAGGCCTTTGGGACCTTATAAGTATTTTGCCATGTAGCGCAGTTTCACTTTCTCACTTTACTCACTAATACTGCTCTCATCAACAGTAAGTACAAATCAGTCCGGTGTTCGGAACAACTAATAAACATGGAAATTATCTGCATTGAAATTCACTGCATGCAAAGTTCTCTCATACATATTCACTATGCATACACTCAAAACCTGACTGGATTCGGTGACTCAAAAAGCTCGGCCCTATTTTCACCCATGTCTTTCCTTCACTTCAAATGCAGATCTGTTCAGATTCACTGGTTTGGTTGAATCAAACGTGGTTTTAAGCTGACAAACACAATGACTTTTTTTTAAATCCGAGATATTTCTCCCACAAGAGTGTTAAACTTTAACAATATTACACAGCCAGAGCTTAAGTTGTGGAGGGTCGGAGGCAGCAAGACACAGATGTATCATATGCAAATAGCACGATGGGAAGAAAAGGTGGCCGCTCATGAGCTTTGCATAGATAGGATTCTGCAAATGCCCCCTAAATTTCTATACCTAAAAAAAATGCGGTTTTAGAGCTTTGAGCGGCTTCGTTAGTAACATGCGCAAATCTTTATCCACTCGTGAGAAAGGGCCACACATTAAATCCCTAAAACTAGAGTTGTGTATAAAAACCACCTCTCTCTGATGTGTATTACAGCACTTGCTTTGCCTTTAAAGGTTTCGAGGTTGAGTATAGCACAACATGACAGACATTAAATCAAAACGCGGAAACAGAGGCAGGGATTAACAATACCTGCGGAGTTGCATGTGCCGGGCTACTCTGGGAAGGGTATACAGGATGGTGCAATTCATCCTCCAGTTCAAAGGTGGCTACAGGACATCGAGAACACAAATCATTAATTTTACAGCCCTGCACCCTCAGACTGCTGTGCCATCTGAAGAAAAGGCCTGTCAAGGGGAGGAGGGAACTAGACCAAAGAAATGGGCCATGGGATGAAAGCAGAAGAAATGGTTCATTAGAGAAGAGAGAGACAAGCGAACTTGGGGGCGGCGGGCAAGATTGAGAGAAGCATACCAGCTGACGAGAAAGAGCACCGAACCAGCGGGCAAGCGAGGGAGAAAGAGAAGCAAGCCAGTGGATGAGAGAAGCGAGCCACTGGATGATAACGAGAGAAACAAGCCAGGAGAAGAAAGAGCGAGAGAAAAAGCAATCCCGTGAGCGACAGAGAGAAGACAGTGAGTGGTAGACGTAGGTGAACCAATTAAGGCTCGAAGCTGTGATCAGTCCGAGGTCCATTGGGAGTCCCGAGCCAAGCCTAGTAGATTCCATGATCAAAAACACTACAACTGGCAGCGGGGGAGGAAGTCTGGAGAATGACGTAATAAGGCACAGAGAGGGCGCGAAACTGACACGGCCGCACGGCCGTGAAAGTGAAAGTAATCGCAGGTTTTGTAAGTGCAAACAGTGGCTTTTGCTGGCGACCAGCTTGCGTTCACGCAAGCGTCCAGGTGGCGAGGGAAGCCATATGGCGCCTGATCGCGCGTGCACGCTCGCGTGAACGCAGGCTAGTCCCCAGCAAAAACCACTGTTTGCACTTCCAAAACCCGCTTACTAAAAGTCTCGCCAGAGCAGCGCATGCGCGCTGGCTCAGGCGAGACCTAAAAACAACAGTCCCCTCTCTATTCCCATTAACCCAGAGGAATAATCTCCCCCCCCCCTTCTGTTTTGTTTCCTGTGGGTCGTGATGAGGAGCGCATTATGCGGCACGATGTAGGACTTTAAAGTTTATTTTGTGTATTCCTGTTGTGACGCTGTTATGCCAAGCAGGCAGTGATTTATTTAATATTATGCACTACTTTCCGAGTGAAAACATTTGTGCAATCTGGGGCGGAAAGCGTTGACCGCATTGGGAGCGGGCCGTGGGAGACTGCGAGTCAGCACTTCCACCCCCTTGTGGGCAGTCGGCGGATTGCACATGCGTACAGGGAAGTCAGCTGTTTTTCTAAGGAAGCCTGGCTCTCACGTAATGAGAGCTGCTTCCGTTTTTGACACTATTTAAATGAGTACCGCCGTTTTAGCATGGTCAGTTTCATTCTGGATGGGGCTTCGACATAGAGGCTCATAAGGCATCAGCCAACCAAAAGCACTTGGATACTGGAGGAGGACGTTCTTCAGATCTCTAGGGGAGATCTCGAGGATCTTATCAAGCAGACGGTGGGCTCGGCTCTTAATGAGCCTCAGGCAAAAAGGGCAAGGGCTGACCCATATGACGAACAGGACTCAGATCTGAAGGGAAGATATGTTTCTGGGTCTCATCTTCAGCAGCCTTTGGCTCACATAAGGGAAGTCCTTGGCTTTGAGCAACCTCCTCAGACAGAGGCAGATTTTTATGCACAGTATAATGCTGCACCTTCCTTTGCCTTTACATGATGTTATTAAAACTTTGATAACTAAGGAGTGGAGAAATGTGGATAAAGCAGCAATTCCACATGTCCTGGCAAAGAGATATCTGCTTGAGAATTTTGAGCAAGACTTCCCACAAGTTCCAAAAGTCAACACTATCTTGTCATCTTCCTTGGCATCCGAGGATGCTACTCTGCCTGAGGTGGTTGACAGAAAAGCGGAGGGACCTTTGATGAGAGTTTTTGCTTCATCCAACTTTTCTCTGCATGCTAATACTTATGTAGCTTATGCGACGCAAGTTCTTTTAAAGAACTTTCAAACATTGTTTTATTGTGTGCAAAATGTATCTGATCATCTTTCAGTGTTAGCAAATATGGAACTTACTGCTCAATTCCTATCTGATGCTTCCCGGAGCTACAGTGGCGAGGGCAGCAATCCAAGGAAGGAGACTCCTGCAGATGAGGTCTTGAAAACCGGATGCAGCTCAGAGATCTCTCATCCAAAAATTGCCTTTCCCAGGTTCTAAGTTATTTGGTGGTGAGGAACTTAACACTCTGGTGCAGAAGTCCGCAGAGGAGAAAAAGATTGTTAAACCATTAAAATTTCTTCCTGGCAAAAAATCCTTTCTTCAGAAGAATGTCCTACAGTCCCAAAGAGACACTAAGCATCCCTTTCGTGTCCGGTGGGGGAAACATCCTTCACAACGCGGATGTTACAACGCGTTGCCATTACACAACGCGGTTGTAACAACGCAACTACCATTACATCGCAATGCCATTACAACGCATGCCATTACAATGCATATGCTTTTACCACGCATGCCTTTACAACACATTTCGTTGTAAAGGCATGAATGGTAAAGGCATATGTGTTTTACATGTAAGTATAAGGTAAGTATAGGGTTTAGGGTGGGTTTGGGTCTTGGGGTGTAGGGGTTTAGATTTTGGGGTGCCAAGGTTAATTTTAGGGTTCAGGGTGGATTTTGGTTTTGGGGTGCCAAGGGTAATTTTAAGATTTATGGTAGGGAATGGGTTTTGGGGTACCAGGGGTAATTTTAGGGTTCAGGGTGGGTTTGCGTTTTGGGGTACCAGGGGTAATTTTAGGGTTCAGGGTGTGCTTTTTGGTTTTGGGGTGCAAGGGTTAATTTTAGGATTCAGGGTGTGTTTGGGTTTTGGAGTGCAAGGGTTAATATTGGGGTTCAGGGTGTGTTTGGGTTTTGGGGTGTCAAGGATAATTTTAGGGTTCAGGGTGGGTATGGGTTTTGAGGTGTCAGGGTTAATTTTAGGGTTCAGGGTGGGTTTTGGTTTTTGGGGTGTCCGGGGTAATTTTAGGGTTCAGGGTGAGTATGGGTTGTGGGGTGCCAGGGGTAATTTTAGGGTTTAGGGTGAGTTTGGGTTTTGAGGTGCCAGGGGTAATTTTAGGGTTTAGGGGTATGGGTATTGGGATGGTAAGGGTAAGTTTAGGATTTTAGGTCTAGATGGGTAATGGGGTAGTAAGGGTCATTTTAGGGTTTTAGGGGGTATGGGTATTGGGGTAGTAAGGGTAATTTTAGTGTTTTAGGGGGGTAAAGAAATAATATATATATATATATATATATATATATATATATATATATTTATATATATATATAGCGTTGTAATGGCATGCGTGGTAAAGGCATATGCGTGGTCACATTTTGCAATGTAATAGCAACGCGTTGTAACAACACTTGCCTTGTAACAACAGCGTTGTAATTGCATGCGATGTAATAGCATGTGATGTATCGTCATATATTCGTCCGGTGGCTGCGGTTCGTGGTAAATCCAGGCTCCAGCTCTCACAGTCCGAGTCCCAGCAGAAACGACTATTTGATGGTAGGGGATGCCTAAAAAGTTTCTTTCATCAATGGTCACAGAATGAACAAGATCGTTGGGTTCTGTCAGTTATGAGAGAAGGGTATCGATTTCAGTTCAAAGAAGCTCCGCCAACAGCCAGCTTCAGATGTACCCCATTACCACAAAATCAATCAAAGAAGGACGCCATGCTTCAAGGGATAAACAATGTTTTGTGCAAAGAAGCAATACTGAAGGTTCCTCCAGCACAGATAACTTGTGGTTTTTATTCAATAGTCTTTTTGGTATTGAAACAGGATGGCTCCTTTCGCCCAGTCCTGGACCTAAAGGATCTGAACAAATTTCTCAGAGTAGAGTCATTTCAAATGGTATCAGTCCAGCCCATTGTTCCTCTGGTCTTCAAGAATGATGTTCTAGCAACTCTGGGTTGGAAAGATGCATACTTCCATATGCACATACATACCAACAGCCAGAAGTACCTCTGGTTCACTGTTGGAAGGGACCATTTCCAGTTCCAGGCTCTGCTATTGGGCCTCGCGAATTCTCCAAGGGTGTTCACAAAGATATTGGTGCCTGTAGTGGCTTCATTAAACTTACGTGGTATTGCTGCATTCCATATCTTGATGACTGGTTTTTATGTGCTTCTTCTTTTTCTAAGACACAGCAAGATGTTGAATTGTTGTGCAGTCTTCTCCGAGACTTGGGATTGATGATCAATCCGAAGAAGTCCAATTTGTTACCTCAACCACAAGTGACTTTTATAGGGGTGGTATTCAACACACGAGAAGGTTGAGTGTTCCTCCCTCACAAGAGGATGATCACTTTGCAGTTCAATAATTGCAGACTATTGGCAGCCCAATCAGATCAAACCAGGGCATTGTCGAAGGTTCGAGAGTTCATGGCGGCATGCATGGCAGTGGTGCCTTGGACATGGTTTCATTTGAAACCCATCCTGAATCACCTTCTACAGCATTAGGACTAAGCGTCTCAGGAATTGAAGGTCCTAGTCCCTGTCAATCCCCAAATAGTTCAGGATCTCCTGTTGTGGTTGGTGTAGGAGAACTTAATGAGGAGCATTCCATTCCATCTGCCCCCCTCCGCTGCTTCTCACTACAGATGCAAGCCTTTGGGGATGGGAAGCAGTTCTCCAGAGTGAGGAAGAGAGGGCAAACTCTGGAGATAATTGACAATGATCAGACAATATCATTGCCAGATGTTACCTCAACAGGTGTCCTCCTCCTCCTCCTCTTCAGTTTCCCAATCTCTAATTGGAGGTCCTTCGTGATTTGAGCCTAGTGGTCAGGAAATTGAG
This sequence comes from Calotriton arnoldi, assembly GCA_963921515.1. Lineage (NCBI taxonomy): Eukaryota > Metazoa > Chordata > Amphibia > Caudata > Salamandridae > Calotriton > Calotriton arnoldi. The sequence continues at coordinate 125,749 of CAWUFW010015901.1, read as the reverse complement.
GGGCAGGACTAGAGAAATTGGGATGTTCTCCTCAGATGGTAGTAGATATACAGTAATCACTGAAAATGTCCACTCTCAAGTTGTATTCTAAACATTGGAGGGGGCTTCAGTCTTGGTGTTTAGCTAGACTTTTAAAACCTGATTATAATAACACCTTTCGGATTTTGGACTTTTTATGTGTGCGTTTCTTGAAGGGCTTGGCCCCAATGACTTTGTCGGCCCAGTGGTCTTCAATCTGAGCCTTTCTTCTTCTTCTGCTATGTCTCATGTAGCTGTGTTGGTTTGTAGGCTCCTTAAGAGCTTTAGACTCAGACAACCGGTAGTTCCTTGTATGGTTCCAGCTTGGGATCTTTGGTTGTCCTGAAGGGTCTTCAGGAAGCCCCTTTCTAGCCTTTAGATCTAGTTCAGTTGTCATGGCTTTCAGCTAAGGTTGCCTTCCTCATTGCTAACCCTTCAACGTGGAGGTTGAGGGAATTAGGGTCTCTAGTTATTGCCCACCCTTTCTTGAAATGTTTTCCGGACAGGGTAGTTTTAAGACCAGACCCAAAATGTGTCCCAAAAGTTAATTCAAATTTTCATCTGTCTCAAGGAATTTCTTCTCCCAGTTTTTTCTTTGGAGGTACACCTTGGTGAATTGTCATCTCTAGATGTCCATAGGCCACTTTTGATTTATTTGGACCATACAATGCCCTATTTGTAACTTTTGGTATGGCTAATAAAGTAAAGAAAATATCTACCCCTACTTTCAGCAGGTGTGTGAAGTTGGCGTAGTCCAGGCATACTGTTCAGTGCAGATGGATCCACCAAGTGACAGCCAGGGTAGGTCTACAAGATCCATTTTGGTAACCTGGGCAGAGGCTGGGGGAGTTTTCGAGGGCTGTGGTTTTGGGTTCTGCCATGAAGTAATTGTCGCCCTAATAAATTCTGTGTTCAGCAAGATGTAGTTGTTGCACATCCTTACACTGTGTTTTTACGTGTTATATCCTCAAGGAAGTAAGGACTGGGACTAGCAAGACGAATGATGGGAAATGAAGCCATTACTTACTGGTAATCTTCATTACCCTGAATCGTAGTCCTCCTCACCCCAGTCCAACTATCCCTCTCTCCCATCCCTCAATTTGCTCCTCAGTGCATTATTTTAAAAACAGGAGAAAGGGAGGGGAGGGGGAGGTATTATTCCTCTGGGTTAATGGAGATAGAAAGGGGACTATGTTGTTTTTTAGCCATTCTTTCATTACAGCCTGGGCTAGGAGTTAAGCCTCAAGGAAGTAAGGACTGTGATGAAGAGGCCTACGATTCAGGGTAATAAAGATTACAAATAAGTAATGTGTTAATTAGCTACACTAAGTCTTCCTCGTATGATGTCAGCTTAGCAGTTAATTGCATTTGAGTTCACTCTTTAAAAACATTTATCTCAGAGCCTCCAATAATGGTTCTGTCAAATAAACAAGCATTACAGAGGATAAAGTGCACCTCAGTTGTAATTATTTGGGCAGTATCTTTCAGAGCATGATTGATAGTCTAGAAAGCTTTCAGTATATAACGTTCTAATTTGATTAATACACGATTTACCAGACTCCATTCATCTTCCTTCTTCCTGAACTTTTCTTATTGCTATTAACCCCCAGTTGGTAAACAATGGCTTGGGTCAGGGGCAATGCCAAAGACTTAATTAAATCGATAGCATGTGGTGAGAAAGTTGAGGAGTCCATGTAAAATTATACATTAATAGCGTGGCAGTCAGGTTTGAGGGGTGAAAACTAAAACACATGTTTCACAGTATGCTTGGGTAGCTCATGTACCAACCGTTCCCCAGGTGTTGCTCATGATCTTAAAGTTCTCATTGATTGTGTTTACAATTGTCAGAAGTCTCTTGTCCTCGTAATCAAATCGGCTTCCAAAGACGATGGAGCAGATAATATTGGAAACAGTGCGGCTGAAGAAGACCGTAGGGTCAACGGGTGCCGCTGTGAAAAAGCAAGAGTACAAAGATCTCAAACAGGAGTAAAGGCAAATTTAAGACATACAATGAAAAAAACAATTCCTGGCTTGTAAATTTAAAGCAATTCAATGGCAAGCAGTAAAAGCTAAGTAAAACATGAGTTTAACGTTGCAGCAGTTAGAGGCGCGCAGCACTTTCTTTAATCAATCACCACATTAATCACTCACTTTATTCTTCCACTTGCAAAATGGATGACTGACTCACTCACTCACATGGAGGTAAACTTCGCTGCAATCAGAGCAAGAGTATCTCCACTCACACGGCATTAATACCTGTGGGTATGCTAAAACAGGGATCTAAAGAAAATTCCCCAGTTATAGCAATAAATTCGGTTGAGAGATAATTAAAATGGGATAATAAGGCATGCAAAATAGGCACACGTTTTGTTTGTACACATTATTCCCAGTTCATAGTGGTAAATCTGGTACAAAAATGGCAGAAACACAGTGTTACTGGGAACTGCATGGACAACTTATTTTGGGACATGGACCTAAAAAGACTCGGTCAGTATCAGCCAAGTTACTCGGGCAACAGAGAAATACAGAAGGTGCCCTGATCTATAGTCTTTCAGCTAGTATAATTATTGAGAACCAAAAATGGAAGAAAAAAATGTAACACCCAAGCCCACAATTTCAGTTCAAAATAAAATTTTCAGGAATTATTCGCATACATGGCTCCATAGAAAAACAAGACCATGATTTTCCAACAATTCCTCTAAAACTCTACAAAACAACAATATACCAGGACAGTTTAACGGTCATCCCTTGTTGTCATGTTATCAGCCTCCAGCATCAGAAATACTCACTCTTTGTCTTCTTCAATTCTTTGACCAAATATTGGGCCTCCTCCTGAATTCTCTCCTCAACACTTCTTTTCCCCATCCCGAAATTCCTCAGAGTCAGGAGAGCGAACCTGCGGCGCTCCTTCCATTTTTCCCCATTGCTAAAACCGATTCCTGAAAAAAGGGATCATGATAAAATGCATTGTGGGATGTTTATATGTTATAGAACAACAAATATGGTCGTCTTACACCTCCCAGTGATTTCCTTTTCCATAGATTCTCTCACTACCACCCTCCAACAGTGCCCCTCATCTCTCCATAGCCCCTCTCTCACATGCATTTTATGTAGTTTAAAGCTCTACTCATTTCAGTGTACTGTCCCGGCACTTTATATCACACACTGTCATGTAGTTCCTATAAGACCTATATAGGATCTGCGCGTTTAGACAACATACACTGCGGGACTGGTGTCCAGACTGATTCCAGACAACCCCACCGGGTATGTCGGCCTGGTTACCAGCTAGCTCGCAATGCCACTATAACCTCCTCTTACCAAGAAGAGAATAGTTTTTGACAACTATCGAACATGACAACCCTGATCCCTCAGAGCCGTGGAAACAGTAACTTACTTTTCGCTCAGTCACTCGTGCTCACTTGTTCTCAGAGAGATACACAGAATAAACGGTTGGGACGTTTTCAATAAGTATTTATTGAATAGTTGTTATTCTAGTGTAAAATGAGTGCACTGAAATCACCAGTAGACAGTAGCATATATAAATGAGTAGCAGAACTAAGAAAGTAAACAGATGGTAGGTTTCTACAATATTGTTAAAATCCTAAATATAGGCAAGTATATAAAATACATGTCACTAAAAATGCATACTCCTACGATGCACCCTAACTAGATGTACCTAAGAGTACCTAGCATGTGAGTAGGTGTAAAGCCAAGAATCCCTCTAGGATAAAGCCAACCCCATTACCGGATATGAGGCTGCTGGACCCCGTTCTGGTCTCGAGCTGAACACCCCGCCAGGGATGTCAGACCACTGCGAGCTGGAGTGTCTGCATGCAGGAACCTCAGCGTCTCGCGTCAGTGTGTCGGCATGGAAGTCGTGATCTCCTCTCTATATCTCAGCAAGATGTGGTGTTTATATACCCTAAGGTATCCCCAGGGGTTCTACCTTGTTGTGCCATTGTCGGACTTACGATGACGTCTGGAATTAACTTTATACACAGTTATTATGCAGGAGATGATGGTCCTGCTGTCATTCCAAGAAACTAAGAATCCTCATGCATAATTTATGAGGCCATTGTCCAGGGAAAACCCTACGTACTTATGTGTAGTATTGTAACTGGGTAGAAGGTCAGTCCTCCAAATCTGTTATGTATGTAGTATAGGAGAGAATGTAGGTGAAGGGTTTATAATGATACCTAGAACTATATCGGGGTACCTATATGAAATATAACACCCACTCCTCATCCGACTGGACGACATTACTAAATTCTAGCATACTACCAAGGTGTCTAGAGGTTTGTACGCAACAAATAATAAAAACATTTTTAAGAGAAGTTAAAAAAGCGTTATAAAACCCTTTAAAAGTGTTCTACAAGAAAAATCATTCAAGTAGTGGCTCTAAAGTGTCCGTTTATATAGTCCGAACAACTACAAGCATCGAAAGCCATGCAGGTCAAAAGGTTTCAATTTGGAATTTCAAAAAGAGGTAAAAGCAAAATCTTTCCAGCGTGCGACATAAATGGTAGACGCAACATCTCTGCTGTCTGCATACGCAGCTGACGATCCCTGTAACACCTCACAAAGAATGTTAATTGAGCACAGATGATCTTCTGTACTGCCTGCAGCAGATGCCGGGGCAGCCTGTGCCGCATCCAAGGCCTGAGTGCTGGAGGAGCCGGTGTCCATACCAACAGGAGCAGAAACTACCTGTGGTGGCTCTTAGAATGCTGCCAACAACATGGGAATGCGCTGAGGACACTGCAGAACATGGGCCGTTATCGGGTCCAATAAAGCATCAAGTCTGGTGGCGCAACCGATGGAAGTGTCAAACAGAGGTCCAACATACATTCTTCTCTGCAGAACAGGCATCGGAGGACAGGTAGGACACAGTGCAACCAGACTGGTCTAAATGACAGGAACCACGAGGCGCTTAGTTCCCGTAGGCAAGGTGTGCCCAGATGTTGTACCATGCGATCACGGTATTTGCTCTCCAAGAGAGCTGTTGCTACTGCCTTGTTGCTGGGACGTCCATTGCGCAGCAGAAAGGTAACAATCAGGATTCCTGCAATTAGAAACAGGATCAGCGGCAGCCCTCCAAAACTTTTTCCAAAGACGGTGTGTATAAAGTTTGGTATAACTCCGAAGACCGTCTGAAAGGTGCTGAATAGTCCGGAACCTATGGTCTTAAATAGGTGTACAATACCTGTCGTATCGGACATGTTAAAGATGCGACTTACCATTTCTGTGAAATGGAAAGGGCAGTTTGTACGTATAAGTGCCTGTATCTCAGCCAAGGACCTTGCGATCTGGAGATCAAAAGTCTCCCGGGCGGAGGTTAAGGGCACGGTTCGTTGTAAAAGCATGGCTTTCATTCTGCTCAGAGTATCAAACCGTATAAAGGAAACATTTAGCGAAGGCCATAACGGTGCCTCCCTGACTGTATGTGTTGGTGGAAACAATACTTGCATACAGCAAGTAACCCTGGAGCTCACAGTGACCAGATATGTGATGCCCGGAAGCATCCCACAACAACCTTGATCATTCAGCATCAAGTAACTCCCATTCGAGAGAAGCCTGAATACTGGATTAATCACAGCTGCCGGGGTACCCCTCAAGTGACAGGACACGTTTGCCACAGACCCATTACAAGCCCCGTGTGGCATAATATCCTGGCATATGAGAGATCCACTTAAAGGTTGCTTGCAGTTAGTGCCACTTAGAAACACTTCTAGATCCCCGCTCCAGCATCGAAATCTGTACGGTAAATATCAGGATTCCCTGATGAATTCCTTACCCATCTTTTCATATATTCCTACCTGTTGTTGTTCTAGGCAATATTGAAACTGGAAAGTTGCGACCGGTAATGTTATATGGCCGTGGACTAACCATTCTGTGGACGGTGACTCAGCCACAGTAAAGGGTAACCTATCCAGTTTCTCAATACGCAGCATTGTATATTTTGCTCCCCTCTGTGCCGTTTTCATCTGTTTTTGTGTTAGATTGTATGCAGAAAATAATGACGTAATGTTGATAAAATGCCAAGGCACATAACCGGCGCGCAATGACTGCAGCGTCCAGCTTAACAAAATAATAGAACGTAACTGCGACTGTCCTTGTTGCAATATGGACAATCCTGTTCTATTACATCGATAGCAGAAGATACAATGTTGCCCAGTGAATACATCCTGCATGTTAATGTAGTCATACCATTGTCAACTACGGCTAACGCCTTTTCTAGGTTAACTCTATTTCTCTTAATCTCTCCCAGCTTCTTGTTGGGAGATTTTCCAGATCTCATTATAGACAGCATACAAAAAATGCTTCTGACGTGGTTTTCTGGGACCTAACAAGAAATCCCATAGGTCCACATCCTCTGTGAGTAAGGACAAGTGTTGTTTTACCTGGGGTAGTGTTGAGGTCTTTAGCCAATCAAGGCACAACTTCCCAACACTGTATGATGTCACTACCCCCGGATGTTCTCGTTGTACATAACGTGGGTCTGGCCTATGGATACTAAACCCTTCGGTGGTACCCCTGAATCTTTCCTGACATATGTTCGTGTCTGTGGGCCAAACCAACCATCCCTTCCAATTGGGGTCTGATCTACTGTATTGCAATATGTTATCCAACTTAGCCCCTCTTTATGATGTAAAATTCCCCTCGGTGTTTAAAGGTGTTGGAATTTGAGGTGTGTTCAAGTCCTTATTCTTGGCTATTCCAAGACAGGAAGTCTGTTGCACAGTGTCATTCAGAAAAATCATCTGCTATGGAATGAGACATGCTCTAAATAGTGCTTCTGTTCCCTGGACTTGCCAGTCCCTAGAACCCCAGATTGATTTCAAGTCTACAGTGTCCATCCATAAGTCAAAACCCTGTTCAGACAGCTGGGAAATAAAGGAAGCAGAGTAAATCTGTTTGGTGTTTGTTAACATATTTTTCTGTGCAGATATGGGAGCAACCTTATAATAGTACGAGGTTGGGTCAGAAGTGTTAAACCCTGAAAAATATGAGAATTTCTGTGCAAGTGTTTTTGAACTACCTTTCGGTGGTGTAGGGCAATGTTCCCACTGGTGGTATGTGAAAACATTTCTAGGTTTGCTCGATTTATGCAAGAAATTATGACCATAATGTTGGTAACAAAACATTTTGTCAAAATCTGATCTGTCCTCTAACATTTCAGTGCTAGAAAATGCGGCAGATTGTTCCAAATCAGACAATAAGTTATTAACAGTTTCAAAATCCCAATCATCAGAAAATGTACTGGAGGTAATGATGTCGTTCAATGAAATTTTAAACAAATGTGGAGTTTTTAAAAGCTCGGTCGGTCCAAATATATCAAAATTTACTTTGTCCCACACTATACCATGCGGTATAGGAACTGCTGAAATGTTCACGAAGGACAAGTCTCTTTGTTCACGATGAGATGAAACATGAGGTTTTAAAATTAAGTTTACTTTTGACGTTGTTGAGCTCTGTTGAAGATAAGTTCCATTAATGAGCAAGTGGAAAGTTATTACTAATCCTAACCAGAAAAGAAAAAAGAAAATACCGGTGATTATCCAAAGTTCTAGCCAAGGTGATACTAAATAAGTTTTTCTAAGAAAGTTAAAAAAGTCTTTGATCCGTTGTTTGCAAGAAATTTGGGCTGGCGTTGTTTCAGGTTCACTTGGATCCAATGAAAAGGTATCAAAGTCGATGAAATAGCCAGATGCAGTTCGATCTATCTTTGGTAGCTCCACAGGTTTTGTTGAACTTGTGGATTGCTCTTGTTGAGGCATGTTGACGTAGACATCTTTATTAGCTTGAATTGAAATTTGTCTTTCACTTTGAGTTTGAGAGTTTGTGTCAAGGGGAACTAGTTCCATTGCATTGTTATTGATTCCGTTGCTTTGTAAAGGTGACTCTTCAAATGTTATGAGTCTTTCTGTTTGTACTTCCTGTATTGTAGCGAGAGGAGGACGTCGGCTACTCAGGAGCCCACGAGGCCTACTATTTACTATCGGCCACATAGTGTGGTTTGATCAGATTGATTGAGACAAATCTCTTTTCTTTTCCAGCAAGAGGCGGTAGAAGTACAGTTCTTGATCCTTCAACTGCCAGGACAGGTACAGGCTTTCGATAGGATGACCCGAATTCTTTTCTGTCCACAATCTTTTCTCTGACCAGATCCCCAACTTTAGGAATCCAGGCAGGTCTTGCCATGGCTGACTTGGCTTCCCCAGTGGCGGTTTTCTTTGTCTCAACGTTACTTAAGGAGGCTCTAGATTCATTCAGATCCTGTAAAACAGCCAAACGTTTATTGATGTCAAACGGTTTTTCATCCGCCACTGTGCCTTCGCAATCGAGATCAGGTACCCACATTCTTGTCCCAAACAGGACCTCGTCAGGAGTTGCACCTCCCAGAGAGCTTCTTGGCTGGTTATTAAGGGCCCGCTGGACCCCAAATAGGTGATTGATCCAACTACCACCCGAGCCTAATACCCTGGCTGTTAAAGATTGCTTAAAGTCCCGGTTTTTCTCTCCGCAATCGAATTTCCCTCGGGATGGTACGGAGAGGAGTACCGCAATGCTACGCCCAAACTTCCCATGGCTTCCTTGTAAGCCCTAGAGCTGAACGCGGGGCCACGGTCAGAATGTAATGTGCCAACTGCGTATGTCCCTATGAAGACTCACAAATCTTTTATAACAGTTGGGGCGTCAGCTGAGCGCTGCGGCCATACCCATAAGAACCTTGCACCGGAATCCACTGCAACCATGATATACTTGTAAGCCCCTTCACATTTTAAGGGGCCGCAGTGGTCCAGGTTAATGCACACGAACGGTCAGTCTGATGCTGTCTAATAATGGGATCTGCGCTGGGCGAGCTACGGTGGCCCCATTTATCTGTTGACAGATATTGCACTTTAAGACGAAGTCTTTGGTCTGCTTTGTTAACCCTGGCCACCAATAGCATTGTTTTAGTAAAGAAACTGTCGCCGTAACTCCGGCATGCGCAGAACCCAGACCCTCGTGTGCAGCCAAGATTAAACCTAACCTGCGATCCATGTTTGGTATTACTCTATCCCCCACTCCAGGAATCTGAGCAAATGGAACGTTGTTTGCATCTAACTTGTAGGAGTACTTGAGTACAAAACCTTTAGGTAGTGCTTTGCTGTTATTGCGCGAAGCAATCACAGCTACCATTGTGCTACCGTCTATCCTCGTTTTTGAACGGGTGACTGCAGCTACGGACGCAGTGTGTACTGCCCCCTTCGCGGCTTCATCAGTCAATTAATTCCCTTCAACGTGAACGCCATCACGTTGATGACTCAGTGTGTGTATCACGTGAGCCCTTGGTAGTTCTTTCTTCAACTCTGCTACCTGTTCCCATAGTTTCCTATGTTTGATTGTGCCACCTTTTGCATCGTTGTGTCCCATTCTGTCCCAAATAGTGGAGATATTCGTTATACGACTGGACACAGTAAAAGGAATCACACACTATTAGTGTGGGGAATTCGGGATCCATATTTATTAGTGCCAGTAACAGTGCTTTTAATTCTGCCAACTGAGCCGTGCAGTCTCCGAGAGACTGCGTCTTTGTACAGCTTGGATGGAACTTGTCATCCTGCATCCTACCTTTTACAATAGCGCATGCTGCACTGTATTGTTGCCTACTCCCTATGGCCGGTTGAGCAGATCCTTCGGTGTAAATAATGTATTCATACCGATCTAGAGGCATCATTTCATTTGGTAGAGGATATTCTTGTTCGTATTGCAGGAATGCTTGTGTTTTTAGACTAGGGTCATATCTGTATTCTACATCTGTTGCAGTGAGAGAATTAGCCCATTGTATCCATCTTGGATGTAATGCTTTCGCATTTGGGACACTTGCTTTTGTGGCAGCCTCTAAGGCCGGTACCGGGGTTACGACAATTATTCGTTTCCCTTGAGTTAGTGCTCTTTCTCTCACTACAGCAGTCTGTACTGCTGTCACAATTTTTTCTGTAGGGGCAAAACGCATTTCAGGATTAGTGTACAAATGCGATTTATATGCAATTGGTACTGTTTCGCCTTTATTGAAGGTTAAGTAGGTGTACCCTCATTGACCTGTGACTACGCGGATCACCTGGTTGCGTACGTTTATGCGTATTTGTAAGTGTTTTGATGATATCATTTCAGTTTGTAGGGAACGTAGTATATTTGTGTGTTCTTGTGTCCATTGCCTGACTGAAAAGTCTGGTCTTATGAGGTCGTAAAAGGTTTTACTCTCTCTGTGTAATCCAAAATGTATGTTCTGCCAAAATTCTAAAATCCCAGTATGGACTGTACATTTTTTAATGATTTTGGAGGTTGTAGCAGTGCACACGTTTCTAAAAGTGGGCTGCCAGGCTTTTGCCTTCACTTGAAAGCTCATATCCCAAAAATAGGACGTTGAGGTGGGCTATTTTTGATTTTTTAAAGTTAAATTTGTAGCCCTCAGAGGCAAAACCCAGAATTATGGTGCTCACCCTGGTCAAGTGTTCCCCAAGTCATCATCCATCAGATAAATATCATCTACATAGGATAATGCTTCTTCATCCAAATTCTGTAGTAACTCTGTTACCCTCCTTGAGAATAACCCGGGCTATTCTTATACCCTTGGGGAGTCGACAAAATTGATGCTGGGACCCTAGTGCTGAGAAGGCTGTCAAATATCTGCTTTCAGGTGCTATGTTTTGGCAGAAAAATCCATTTGAGATATCCAGTGTTGTTTTGTATTTTTTCTGCACAATGTTATTCATTAGTGCGGCACTGTGTGCATTCTGAAATGCAAATTATTTTGTGCATGAGTTTAAGTGTCTATAATCTAAAACTAGACGATATGAATTGTCGGGTTTCATTATGGGAAACAACAGATTATTCATTGATGAGGTGCAAGGTTCAATTACACCCTGGTATTCAAGTTGATCTAAGATCTCCCTGACCTGTTTTTTAGCTTCCTGTTTTATGGGATACTGTCTTTGTGGAGTTGGGTTTGTTTTTATTGGAATTACGTGGTGGGGAGACTTCTCATCTCACCCAACATGGTTGCAGTATAACGCTGGAGCAAGGGCTACCGCCCACTCCTGTGCATATGTATGTCTTAGGTGTGCTGGGACTAGGTCGGAAAAAGCTGGTAAAATCACAGTTTCTTCCTTTGGGCATTCCATAACAATAGTAGGCGGCCAATCTCTTTCCACTAATAGGATGTGATAGCCCGAAGTCAGGTTCTCCCAAAAGACACCCTTAACTTGTCTCTGCTTGTCCCCCTCCATTTGGAGTGTTATTTCATGTAACTTGTGTGGGACACTCACCCTAGTATCAGGTGTTTCCACCGTGATATACTCACTCAACTCAGCTGTCACCAGAAATTCCATCAGGTTCCGGCGAGCTATTGTTACCTCTGCCACGCTGTCTAGCATCATCAGAGCCCATTCCCCGTTCAGTAGCTGCGTCCTCAGAATTCTGGGCATGTCTAACTTTGAGACCTGATACCTTCTTCTTTTTAAATTGAGGTTTTGCTTTAGGTTTTTCTTCTTTCTTTGAAGCGTAGTCTGAAGTGCGTTGCTTGTCTCTGGACTTTGTACGCTCTTCTTGTCTTTGTTCTGCCCGTCCTTCCCTCTCAGAGTTTTTTGATGAACCCTGAAAGGAACAAGAGGAATGTGTATCAGTGTCCTGATACCTGTCAGGTTTTTTAATGTTATCTCTGTTCCTAAGATTATATCTCCTTTCTGGGGGCTCCTGCTGAGGAGGCCTTCCCCTGGAGTGAGATCTGTTTTTTTGTTGTTTAATATTGTCCCATTTCTTTTTTGAAGAAACTGGTGTTTGCTTTGCCTGTTCTTTATCTGAACTCCCCATTAGTTGGGGTTTTACAGGTCTAGCTCCCTGGCTGTCTCTACCTAACTCTGCATAAGCAGTTTCAATTATTTTAGGTAGTTCTGTCTCCTGTTGTAATGGAGTGAACTCTCTCAGGCGTTGGCGTATTGCCACTGATGCTGCTTCCCCTTTAATATTTGCCAATATTATCGCAGATACCTGGGCAAAGTTATTTAACAACTTCATCCCTAAGTCTAGAACAGGGCTCTGCTCCATACTCGTTCTGTATTTGTCTCAATACATCAGGTATTACGGCTAAAGAAGGGATACCATGTGTCCTGGTATATATTGCAGTGAAGACTGTACCCCAAGAAGTACAATCCTCTATTGAGGGAGCTATCCCCATTGGCAAGCAAATAGTAAGTATTCTATGCTTTTCCTTAGGACCAGTGTGTGGAAACACCGCCTCCAGCTGTGTAATTTTTTGTGCTATCCAGAAGGGCATTTGTTCACGTTTAGTGGGCATTTTACCCATCACTGCGTGCAGTGTCTGTGGTGTAATTTTTGTTGTAGGATTTTGGACTGGTCCTGGTTGTGTAGCCGGTGTGGGCTGAAGTATGATTGTTCTCAACACAAACTGTGTCATGTTTCTGTAAAGTCTTATTAATTCTTTATGCTGTACAAGTAAGTCTCCTCCTGGCATTGTGTCAATGTCAGGATGTGGTGTGTATGCCGCCAAAACTGGCCATGTTGCTCCGTCTCTTCCGAGCGGACCGAATCTTACTCTATTTCTTGTATGGGGGAGGGCGCCTTTAAACCAGTAGAGGTGTTCTTCATAAGTGAGTGGAATTTCAATGTCCTCATATGGACTATATTCATTTGGTATTTCATTTTCTACATAGTAGTGAAATGTTTTGGTTTGTGCATTTGCCTGCGGGAACTTAATCCATGAATAGAATACCTCTGTTCTATGTGATTTGTGCGCCTCAATCACGAAAGTCACTTGCCCACCCCTAACTGTAACACCATATGCTACTAGTTTTAGGGTGACGGCATTTATAACATTTTCTGCAATGTGTATTGCATCTGCATCTTCCTCTTTGGCTGAGATATTTAGTTCTACTACCGGGTCTCCCTGAAGCGACATTGTTTTTAGTAAGAAGAGCTTTTCAAGGGAACTGAGATAAGGTGTTATGCACAATTAGGAACACTGTATCTTTCAAGCTTGATTAAACCAACAGCCAATACATAGGAATTTTCCTACTCAGCTGCGGCGGATTTGTTCCCTCTCACTCCAGACGTCTCTGGGGAAAGTGTGAGTAGGGGTCTCTGAGAATAGCACGACTGGACTACTCAGATTTGACTGTTAAATAAGTGCCAATACCAACGTTGGCGGCGCCATGTCGTGTAGTTCCTATAAGACCTTTATAGGATCTGCGCGTTTAGACAACATACACTGGGGGGACTGGTGTCCAGACTGATTCCAGACACCCCCACCGGGTATGTTGGCCTGTGTACCAGCTAGCTCGCAATACCACTATAACCTCCTCTTACCAAGGAGAGAATAGTTCTTGACAACTATCGAACATGACAACCCTGATCCCTCAGAGCCGTGGAAACAGTAACTTACTTTTCGCTCAGTCACTCGTGCTCACTTGTTCTCAGAGAGATACACAGAATAAACGGTTGGGACGTTTTCAATAAGTATTTATTGAATAGTTGTTATTCTAGTGTAAAATGAGTGCACTGAAATCACCAGTAGACAGTAGCATATATAAATGAGTAGCAGAACTAAGAAAGTAAACAGATGGTAGGTTTCTACAATATTGTTAAAATCCTAAATATAGGCAAGTATATAAAATACATGTCACTAAAAATGCATACTCCTACGATGCACCCTAACTAGATGTACCTAAGAGTACCTAGCATGTGAGTAGGTGTAAAGCCAAGAATCCCTCTAGGATAAAGCCAACCCCATTACCGGATATGAGGCTGCTGGACCCCGTTCTGGTCTCGAGCTGAACACCCCGCCAGGGATGTCAGACCACTGCGAGCTGGAGTGTCTGCATGCAGGAACCTCAGCGTCTCGCGTCAGTGTGTCGGCATGGAAGTCGTGATCTCCTCTATATCTCAGCAAGATGTGGTGTTTATATACCCTAAGGTATCCCCAGGGGTTCTACCTTGTTGTGCCATTGTCGGACTTACGATGACGTCTGGAATTAACTTTATACACAGTTATTATGCAGGAGATGATGGTCCTGCTGTCATTCCAAGAAACTAAGAATCCTCATGCATAATTTATGAGGCCATTGTCCAGGGAAAAACCCTACGTACTTATGTGTAGTATTGTAACTGGGTAGAAGGTCAGTCCTCCAAATCTGTTATGTATGTAGTATAGGAGAGAATGTAGGTGAAGGGTTTATAATGATACCTAGAACTATATCGGGGTACCTATATGAAATATAACACCCACTCCTCATCCGACTGGACGACATTACTAAATTCTAGCATACTACCAAGGTGTCTAGAGGTTTGTACGCAACAAATAATAAAAACATTTTTAAGAGAAGTTAAAAAAGCGTTATAAAACCCTTTAAAAGTGTTCTACAAGAAAAATCATTCAAGTAGTGGCTCTAAAGTGTCCGTTTATATAGTCCGAACAACTACAAGCATCGAAAGCCATGCAGGTCAAAAGGTTTCAATTTGGAATTTCAAAAAGAGGTAAAAGCAAAATCTTTCCAGCGTGCGACATGCCAAATGTTTATGTGTCCCTGCTGGTAGACGCAACATCTCTGCTGTCTGCATACGCAGCTGACGATCCCTGTAACACCTCACAAAGAATGTCAATTGAGCACAGATGATCTTCTGTACTGCCTGCAGCAGATGCCGGGGCAGCCTGTGCCGCATCCAAGGCCTGAGTGCTGGAGGAGCCGGTGTCCATACCAACAGGAGCAGAAACTACCTGTGGTGGCTCTTAGAATGCTGCCAACAACATGGGAATGCGCTGAGGACACTGCAGAACATGGGCCGTTATCGGGTCCAATAAAGCATCAAGTCTGGTGGCGCAACCGATGGAAGTGTCAAACAGAGGTCCAACATACATTCTTCTCTGCAGAACAGGCATCGGAGGACAGGTAGGACACAGTGCAACCAGACTGGTCTAAATGACAGGAACCACGAGGCGCTTAGTTCCCGTAGGCAAGGTGTGCCCAGATGTTGTACCATGCGATCACGGTATTTGCTCTCCAAGAGAGCTGTTGCTACTGCCTTGTTGCTGGGACGTCCATTGCGCAGCAGAAAGGTAACAATCAGGATTCCTGCTATTAGAAACAGGATCAGCGGCAGCCCTCCAAAACTTTTTCCAAAGACGGTGTGTATAAAGTTTGGTATAACTCCGAAGACCGTCTGAAAGGTGCTGAATAGTCCGGAACCTATGGTCTTAAATAGGTGTACAATACCTGTCGTATCGGACATGTTAAAGATGCGACTTACCATTTCCGTGAAATGGAAAGGGCAGTTTGTACGTATAAGTGCCTGTATCTCAGCCAAGGACCTTGCGATCTGGAGATCAAAAGTCTCCCGGGCGGAGGTTAAGGGCACGGTTCGTTGTAAAAGCATGGCTTTCATTCTGCTCAGAGTATCAAACCGTATAAAGGAAACATTTAGCGAAGGCCATAACGGTGCCTCCCTGACTGTATGTGTTGGTGGAAACAATACTTGCATACAGCAAGTAACCCTGGAGCTCACAGTGACCAGATATGTGATGCCCGGAAGCATCCCACAACAACCTTGATCATTCAGCATCAAGTAACTCCCATTCGAGAGAAGCCTGAATACTGGATTAATCACAGCTGCCGGGGTACCCCTCAAGTGACAGGACACGTTTGCCACAGACCCATTACAAGCCCCGTGTAGCATAATATCCTGGCATATGAGAGATCCACTTAAAGGTTGCTTGCAGTTAGTGCCACTTAGAAACACTTCTAGATCCCCGCTCCAGCATCGAAATCTGTACGGTAAATATCAGGATTCCCTGATGAATTCCTTACCCATCTTTTCATATATTCCTACCTGTTGTTGTTCTAGGCAATATTGAAACTGGAAAGTTGCGACCGGTAATGTTATATGGCCGTGGACTAACCATTCTGTGGACGGTGACTCAGCCACAGTAAAGGGTAACCTATCCAGTTTCTCAATACGCAGCATTGTATATTTTGCTCCCCTCTGTGCCGTTTTCATCTGTTTTTGTGTTAGATTGTATGCAGAAAATAATGACGTAATGTTGATAAAATGCCAAGGCACATAACCGGCGCGCAATGACTGCAGCGTCCAGCTTAACAAAATAATAGAACGTAACTGCGACTGTCCTTGTTGCAATATGGACAATCCTGTTCTATTACATCGATAGCAGAAGATACAATGTTGCCCAGTGAATACATCCTGCATGTTAATGTAGTCATACCATTGTCAACTACGGCTAACGCCTTTTCTAGGTTAACTCTATTTCTCTTAATCTCTCCCAGCTTCTTGTTGGGAGATTTTCCAGATCTCATTATAGACAGCATACAAAAATGCTTCTGACGTGGTTTTCTGGGACCTAACAAGAAATCCCATAGGTCCACATCCTCTGTGAGTAAGGACAAGTGTTGTTTTACCTGGGGTAGTGTTGAGGTCTTTAGCCAATCAAGGCACAACTTCCCAACACTGTATGATGTCACTACCCCCGGATGTTCTCGTTGTACATAACGTGGGTCTGGCCTATGGATACTAAACCCTTCGGTGGTACCCCTGAATCTTTCCTGACATATGTTCGTGTCTGTGGGCCAAACCAACCATCCCTTCCAATTGGGGTCTGATCTACTGTATTGCAATATGTTATCCAACTTAGCCCCTCTTTATGATGTAAAATTCCCCTCGGTGTTTAAAGGTGTTGGAATTTGAGGTGTGTTCAAGTCCTTATTCTTGGCTATTCCAAGACAGGAAGTCTGTTGCACAGCGTCATTCAGAAAAATCATCTGCTATGGAATGAGACATGCTCTAAATAGTGCTTCTGTTCCCTGGACTTGCCAGTCCCTAGAACCCCAGATTGATTTCAAGTCTACAGTGTCCATCCATAAGTCAAAACCCTGTTCAGACAGCTGGGAAATAAAGGAAGCAGAGTAAATCTGTTTGGTGTTTGTTAACATATTTTTCTGTGCAGATATGGGAGCAACCTTATAATAGTACGAGGTTGGGTCAGAAGTGTTAAACCCTGAAAAATATGAGAATTTCTGTGCAAGTGTTTTTGAACTACCTTTCGGTGGTGTAGGGCAATGTTCCCACTGGTGGTATGTGAAAACATTTCTAGGTTTGCTCGATTTATGCAAGAAATTATGACCATAATGTTGGTAACAAAACATTTTGTCAAAATCTGATCTGTCCTCTAACATTTCAGTGCTAGAAAATGCGGCAGATTGTTCCAAATCAGACAATAAGTTATTAACAGTTTCAAAATCCCAATCATCAGAAAATGTACTGGAGGTAATGATGTCGTTCAATGAAATTTTAAACAAATGTGGAGTTTTTAAAAGCTCGGTCGGTCCAAATATATCAAAATTTACTTTGTCCCACACTATACCATGCGGTATAGGAACTGCTGAAATGTTCACGAAGGACAAGTCTCTTTGTTCACGATGAGATGAAACATGAGGTTTTAAAATTAAGTTTACTTTTGACGTTGTTGAGCTCTGTTGAAGATAAGTTCCATTAATGAGCAAGTGGAAAGTTATTACTAATCCTAACCAGAAAAGAAAAAATAAAATACCGTTGATTATCCAAAGTTCTAGCCAAGGTGATACTAAATAAGTTTTTCTAAGAAAGTTAAAAAAGTCTTTGATCCGTTGTTTGCAAGAAATTTGGGCTGGCGTTGTTTCAGGTTCACTTGGATCCAATGAAAAGGTATCAAAGTCGATGAAATAGCCAGATGCAGTTCGATCTATCTTTGGTAGCTCCACAGGTTTTGTTGAACTTGTGGATTGCTCTTGTTGAGGCATGTTGACGTAGACATCTTTATTAGCTTGAATTGAAATTTGTCTTTCACTTTGAGTTTGAGAGTTTGTGTCAAGGGGAACTAGTTCCATTGCATTGTTATTGATTCCGTTGCTTTGTAAAGGTGACTCTTCAAATGTTATGAGTCTTTCTGTTTGTACTTCCTGTATTGTAGCGAGAGGAGGACGTCGGCTACTCAGGAGCCCACGAGGCCTACTATTTACTATCGGCCACATAGTGTGGTTTGATCAGATTGATTGAGACGAATCTCTTTTCTTTTCCAGCAAGAGGCGGTAGAAGTACAGTTCTTGATCCTTCAACTGCCAGGACAGGTACAGGCTTTCGATAGGATGACCCGAATTCTTTTCTGTCCACAATCTTTTCTCTGACCAGATCCCCAACTTTAGGAATCCAGGCAGGTCTTGCCATGGCTGACTTGGCTTCCCCAGTGGCGGTTTTCTTTGTCTCAACGTTACTTAAGGAGGCTCTAGATTCATTCAGATCCTGTAAAACAGCCAAACGTTTATTGATGTCAAACGGTTTTTCATCCGCCACTGTGCCTTCGCAATCGAGATCAGGTACCCACATTCTTGTCCCAAACAGGACCTCGTCAGGAGTTGCACCTCCCAGAGAGCTTCTTGGCTGGTTATTAAGGGCCCGCTGGACCCCAAATAGGTGATTGATCCAACTACCACCCGAGCCTAATACCCTGGCTGTTAAAGATTGCTTAAAGTCCCGGTTTTTCTCTCCGCAATCGAATTTCCCTCGGGATGGTACGGAGAGGAGTACCGCAATGCTACGCCCAAACTTCCCATGGCTTCCTTGTAAGCCCTAGAGCTGAACGCGGGGCCACGGTCAGAATGTAATGTGCCAACTGCGTATGTCCCTATGAAGACTCGCAAATCTTTTATAACAGTTGGGGCGTCAGCTGAGCGCTGCGGCCATACCCATAAGAACCTTGCACCGGAATCCACTGCAACCATGATATACTTGTAAGCCCCTTCACATTTTAAGGGGCCGCAGTGGTCCAGGTTAATGCACACGAACGGTCAGTCTGATGCTGTCTAATAATGGGATCTGCGCTGGGCGAGCTACGGTGGCCCCATTTATCTGTTGACAGATATTGCACTTTAAGACGAAGTCTTTGGTCTGCTTTG
Source organism: Calotriton arnoldi (assembly GCA_963921515.1). Lineage (NCBI taxonomy): Eukaryota > Metazoa > Chordata > Amphibia > Caudata > Salamandridae > Calotriton > Calotriton arnoldi. Next base: position 106,733 of record CAWUFW010015901.1, on the reverse strand, counting down.
TTAACCCTGGCCACCAATAGCATTGTTTTAGTAAAGAAACTGTCGCCGTAACTCCGGCATGCGCAGAACCCAGACCCTCGTGTGCAGCCAAGATTAAACCTAACCTGCGATCCATGTTTGGTATTACTCTATCCCCCACTCCAGGAATCTGAGCAAATGGAACGTTGTTTGCATCTAACTTGTAGGAGTACTTGAGTACAAAACCTTTAGGTAGTGCTTTGCTGTTATTGCGCGAAGCAATCACAGCTACCATTGTGCTACCGTCTATCCTCGTTTTTGAACGGGTGACTGCAGCTACGGACGCAGTGTATACTGCCCCTTCGCGGCTTCATCAGTCAATTAATTCCCTTCAACGTGAACGCCATCACGTTGATGACTCAGTGTGTGTATCACGTGAGCCCTTGGTAGTTCTTTCTTCAACTCTGCTACCTGTTCCCATAGTTTCCTATGTTTGATTGTGCCACCTTTTGCATCGTTGTGTCCCATTCTGTCCCAAATAGTGGAGATATTCGTTATACGACTGGACACAGTAAAGGAATCACACACTATTAGTGTGGGAATTCGGGATCCATATTTATTAGTGCCAGTAACAGTGCTTTTAATTCTGCCAACTGAGCCGTGCAGTCTCCGAGAGACTGCGTCTTTGTACAGCTTGGATGGAACTTGTCATCCTGCATCCTACCTTTTACAATAGCGCATGCTGCACTGTATTGTTGCCTACTCCCTATGGCCGGTTGAGCAGATCCTTCGGTGTAAATAATGTATTCATACCGATCTAGAGGCATCATTTCATTTGGTAGAGGATATTCTTGTTCGTATTGCAGGAATGCTTGTGTTTTTAGACTAGGGTCATATCTGTATTCTACATCTGTTGCAGTGAGAGAATTAGCCCATTGTATCCATCTTGGATGTAATGCTTTCGCATTTGGGACACTTGCTTTTGTGGCAGCCTCTAAGGCCGGTACCGGGGTTACGACAATTATTCGTTTCCCTTGAGTTAGTGCTCTTTCTCTCACTACAGCAGTCTGTACTGCTGTCACAATTTTTTCTGTAGGGGCAAAACGCATTTCAGGATTAGTGTACAAATGCGATTTATATGCAATTGGTACTGTTTCGCCTTTATTGAAGGTTAAGTAGGTGTACCCTCATTGACCTGTGACTACGCGGATCACCTGGTTGCGTACGTTTATGCGTATTTGTAAGTGTTTTGATGATATCATTTCAGTTTGTAGGGAACGTAGTATATTTGTGTGTTCTTGTGTCCATTGCCTGACTGAAAAGTCTGGTCTTATGAGGTCGTAAAAAGGTTTTACTCTCTCTGTGTAATCCAAAATGTATGTTCTGCCAAAATTCTAAAATCCCAGTATGGACTGTACATTTTTTAATGATTTTGGAGGTTGTAGCAGTGCACACGTTTCTAAAAAGTGGGCTGCCAGGCTTTTGCCTTCACTTGAAAGCTCATATCCCAAAAATAGGACGTTGAGGTGGGCTATTTTTGATTTTTTAAAGTTAAATTTGTAGCCCTCAGAGGCAAAACCCAGAATTATGGTGCTCACCCTGGTCAAGTGTTCCCCCAAGTCATCATCCATCAGATAAATATCATCTACATAGGATAATGCTTCTTCATCCAAATTCTGTAGTAACTCTGTTACCCTCCTTGAGAATAACCCCGGGCTATTCTTATACCCTTGGGGGAGTCGACAAAATTGATGCTGGGACCCTAGTGCTGAGAAGGCTGTCAAATATCTGCTTTCAGGTGCTATGTTTTGGCAGAAAAATCCATTTGAGATATCCAGTGTTGTTTTGTATTTTTTCTGCACAATGTTATTCATTAGTGCGGCACTGTGTGCATTCTGAAATGCAAATTATTTTGTGCATGAGTTTAAGTGTCTATAATCTAAAACTAGACGATATGAATTGTCGGGTTTCATTATGGGAAACAACAGATTATTCATTGATGAGGTGCAAGGTTCAATTACACCCTGGTATTCAAGTTGATCTAAGATCTCCCTGACCTGTTTTTTAGCTTCCTGTTTTATGGGATACTGTCTTTGTGGAGTTGGGTTTGTTTTTATTGGAATTACGTGGTGGGGAGACTTCTCATCTCACCCAACATGGTTGCAGTATAACGCTGGAGCAAGGGCTACCGCCCACTCCTGTGCATATGTATGTCTTAGGTGTGCTGGGACTAGGTCGGAAAAAGCTGGTAAAATCACAGTTTCTTCCTTTGGGCATTCCATAACAATAGTAGGCGGCCAATCTCTTTCCACTAATAGGATGTGATAGCCCGAAGTCAGGTTCTCCCAAAAGACACCCTTAACTTGTCTCTGCTTGTCCCCCTCCATTTGGAGTGTTATTTCATGTAACTTGTGTGGGACACTCACCCTAGTATCAGGTGTTTCCACCGTGATATACTCACTCAACTCAGCTGTCACCAGAAATTCCATCAGGTTCCGGCGAGCTATTGTTACCTCTGCCACGCTGTCTAGCATCATCAGAGCCCATTCCCCGTTCAGTAGCTGCGTCCTCAGAATTCTGGGCATGTCTAACTTTGAGACCTGATACCTTCTTCTTTTTAAATTGAGGTTTTGCTTTAGGTTTTTCTTCTTTCTTTGAAGCGTAGTCTGAAGTGCGTTGCTTGTCTCTGGACTTTGTACGCTCTTCTTGTCTTTGTTCTGCCCGTCCTTCCCTCTCAGAGTTTTTTGATGAACCCTGAAAGGAACAAGAGGAATGTGTATCAGTGTCCTGATACCTGTCAGGTTTTTAATGTTATCTCTGTTCCTAAGATTATATCTCCTTTCTGGGGGCTCCTGCTGAGGAGGCCTTCCCCTGGAGTGAGATCTGTTTTTTTGTTGTTTAATATTGTCCCATTTCTTTTTGAAGAAACTGGTGTTTGCTTTGCCTGTTCTTTATCTGAACTCCCCATTAGTTGGGGTTTTACAGGTCTAGCTCCCTGGCTGTCTCTACCTAACTCTGCATAAGCAGTTTCAATTATTTTAGGTAGTTCTGTCTCCTGTTGTAATGGAGTGAACTCTCTCAGGCGTTGGCGTATTGCCACTGATGCTGCTTCCCCTTTAATATTTGCCAATATTATCGCAGATACCTGGGCAAAGTTATTTAACAACTTCATCCCTAAGTCTAGAACAGGGCTCTGCTCCATACTCGTTCTGTATTTGTCTCAATACATCAGGTATTACGGCTAAAGAAGGGATACCATGTGTCCTGGTATATATTGCAGTGAAGACTGTACCCCAAGAAGTACAATCCTCTATTGAGGGAGCTATCCCCATTGGCAAGCAAATAGTAAGTATTCTATGCTTTTCCTTAGGACCAGTGTGTGGAAACACCGCCTCCAGCTGTGTAATTTTTGTGCTATCCAGAAGGGCATTTGTTCACGTTTAGTGGGCATTTTACCCATCACTGCGTGCAGTGTCTGTGGTGTAATTTTTGTTGTAGGATTTTGGACTGGTCCTGGTTGTGTAGCCGGTGTGGGCTGAAGTATGATTGTTCTCAACACAAACTGTGTCATGTTTCTGTAAAGTCTTATTAATTCTTTATGCTGTACAAGTAAGTCTCCTCCTGGCATTGTGTCAATGTCAGGATGTGGTGTGTATGCCGCCAAAACTGGCCATGTTGCTCCGTCTCTTCCGAGCGGACCGAATCTTACTCTATTTCTTGTATGGGGAGGGCGCCTTTAAACCAGTAGAGGTGTTCTTCATAAGTGAGTGGAATTTCAATGTCCTCATATGGACTATATTCATTTGGTATTTCATTTTCTACATAGTAGTGAAATGTTTTGGTTTGTGCATTTGCCTGCGGGAACTTAATCCATGAATAGAATACCTCTGTTCTATGTGATTTGTGCGCCTCAATCACGAAAGTCACTTGCCCACCCCTAACTGTAACACCATATGCTACTAGTTTTAGGGTGACGGCATTTATAACATTTTCTGCAATGTGTATTGCATCTGCATCTTCCTCTTTGGCTGAGATATTTAGTTCTACTACCGGGTCTCCCTGAAGCGACATTGTTTTTAGTAAGAAGAGCTTTTCAAGGGAACTGAGATAAGGTGTTATGCACAATTAGGAACACTGTATCTTTCAAGCTTGATTAAACCAACAGCCAATACATAGGAATTTTCCTACTCAGCTGCGGCGGATTTGTTCCCTCTCACTCCAGACGTCTCTGGGGAAAGTGTGAGTAGGGGTCTCTGAGAATAGCACGACTGGACTACTCAGATTTGACTGTTAAATAAGTGCCAATACCAACGTTGGCGGCGCCATGTCGTGTAGTTCCTATAAGACCTATATAGGATCTGCGCGTTTAGACAACATACACTGGGGGGACTGGTGTCCAGACTGATTCCAGACACCCCCACCGGGTATGTTGGCCTGTGTACCAGCTAGCTCGCAATACCACTATAACCTCCTCTTACCAAGGAGAGAATAGTTCTTGACAACTATCGAACATGACAACCCTGATCCCTCAGTACCGTGGAAACAGTAACTTACTTTTCTCTCAGTCACTCGTGCTCACTTGTTCTCAGGGAGATACACAGAATAAACAGTTGGGACGTTTTCAATAAGTATTTATTGAACAGTCATTATTCTAGCGTAAAATAAGTGCACTGAAATCACCAGTAGACAGTAGCATATATAAATGAGTAGCAGCACTAAGAAAGTAAACAGATGGTAGGTTTCTACCATTTTGCTAAAATTCTAAATATAGGCAAGTATATAAAATACATGTCACTAAAAATGCGCACTCCTACGATGCACCCTAACTAGATGTACCTAGGGGTACCTGGCATGTGAGTAGGTGTAAAGCCAAGAATCCCTCTAGGATAAAGCCAACCCCATTACCGGATGTGAGGCTGAGGGACCCCGTTCTGGCCTCGAGCTGTACACCCCGCCAGGGATGTCAGACCACTGCGAGCTGGAGTGTCTGCATGCAGGAACCTCAGCGTCTCGCGTCAGTGTGTCAGCATAGAAGTCGTGATCTCCTCTTTATATCTCAGCAAGATGTGGTGTTTATAAGCCCTAAGGTATCCCCAGGGGTTCTACCTTGCTGTGCCATTGTCGGACTTAGGATGACGTCGGGAATGAACTTTATACACAGTTATTATGCAGGAGATGATGGTCCTGCTGTGATTCCAAGAAACTAAGAATCCTCATGCATAATTTATGAGGCCAGTGTCCAGGGAAATACCCTACGTACTTATGTGTAGTATTGTAACTGGGTAGAAGGTCAGTCCTCCAAATCCGTTATGTATGTAGTATAGGAGAGAATGTAGGTGAAGGGTTTATGATGATACCTAGACCTATATCAGGGTACCTATATGAAATATAACAACACATCATACAGAGACAGTGAATCATAAGTGTGTAAATCAGTCTGTAGGAATATTACATAAGACAAATAGGATTACAAGGAGTACGAATCACATGTTATCTATACTAATAGGAAGTATTTTTTAAGAGTGTTTGGTCTGGAGAAGCACAAATTCTGGAGTTAAAACGTACCACAGTGATTGCCTTTACTAATAAAAATGTATTTCTACCCATAACTAATCCTTTTAACAACATTAGGATAATGAAAGACTGGAGAAAACAGAAGGTTAAAACCCCAGTCCCTGCAGTTTGCATGCAGCTCTTTGATGAGAGTTTATAGGTCACTGTGCTATATTAGGATTGTAAATTATGAACTGCAAAGAACAAACGGATCTCTGTGACAAAAGCAGTAACCGACTGAGCTATCCACATAAAATATAGTTCTGTGATGCATGGTACACATTCTTTTCAACAGGCATTATAACCCCTAGTGCTACTTTATGATGACTTAGAACTGCCACTAGACAAAACTCCATTTCTCTTCAGCAGGAACATTAATCACCAGAGTTATCTTGACATTTTTATTGTTGCCTGAAAACTGTTTGACACACAAGAAATTCTGCAATGATTGCTTTTAACCCCATAAGTTATTTCTAAACACAGCTGAGAGGTCAGTGCCAGGTGCGGCTACACCAATCAGCAACGCCCTAGAGCTGACCCTTACAACAGACTTCACAAAATCATGGGGCTTTCACACATATGCATGTACGTTCTCATGTTCTTAAACAGCTTAGGATAATTATGTCACTTCATCACCTAAGTGTAAGTGAAGTCACGTGATATTTGATTCCAGTGGAATCATAGAAAGTAAGATACCAGGAGTCGCAGGTGATAAACGTGTAAAACATGAACAGAATAAAACTTGAAATTAATAAAACAACAACACTTATTTCAAATAGGCACTTAAACTGAAACCCCATTTACTGCATTATACTTTGAGTTTTCTATAGCACTATGGACTTTACTTTATCTGTTGTTAAGCCCTGTAAACAGTGGTGCTTGGACAATTTTTAGAATGAGAGTGCTGGTCAATAATGTCACCGCACTAAGGGCATAGGGGATGTGAACAAATAGTGCATTTTATGCACACATCAGCTAGAGACTAGAGTTACTGTGGATGGTCGAGCAATACATTTTGAAATGCATTTACCCAAATATATGGCTAAAAATTATGCACGATAGGTTAATGTGACATGTCATAAAAATAGCTTACTCTTGCAATGAAATTAGCAGAACTAGTTGCTGAAGGGGCACCTCAATTTTGAGTTGGGAGAAAGGAATGATGGCCAGTGGCGGCTACTGCATAAAAAATATGGTGAGACGCAAAGACGCCAAATTTACCGTGTATGATGCCTCACTTATCCCTGGCATTCCACAAGCAGGAATGGAAGGACTTCCTTCCTGCTCAGTGGAACGTGAATCCAACCAATCCTGAAGCTGCTCTCATCTGCGTGAGAGCAGCTTCAGGATTGGTGGGAGTAGGCTAACACAGCACTTATTTTGAGGCTGGGATCTTGTGCCAGCAATCTCTTGGCTGTTTCACAGCTGGGGGATTGCTGGGTCTACAGTGCGCATGTCGGGCTGGCAGTAGGTAGCCAGCCGGCCAACCCGACATGCACACTGAAAGGGGCAGCAGTAATCCTGCAATAGCAGGATTCAGCCCCGCCCCCACCTCACGCTCCTGTTGTACACAGCGAGAGCGGGAGGCAAAATAAAATGGCCTTATTATGGCATTTTATTTTTGTATGTTTGCTTGCTGCACTAGCAGCAGGCGGGGCGATGCTCCTCCGCTCTCGTGGAGGAGCCACCGCTGATGATGACATTAGATGACATGTTATAAAGACTATCTATCTAAGCTGTGAGCCTTTTGCCTCCATGAAAACAGAGTGCATCCCAGGGTGCTCCCCAGCCCTCAATGGAGATTGGCCCAGCTAAACATGTGCAGTGAGACAGATAGTCTCAGCTAGATATTCACAACCAATAATTCAAATGAACAAACTATTTTTTAAGTTTTAGCTGCACCTGACTGTGAGCTGGTAAGCATTACACATGACATGATACACTAAACAATATGTATCATTCAAGATCACAAAGTCAAATGAGACATAATAGTGCTTTTTTAAATAGCAGTGCTAAATCAGGAAATAAACCCTGATAGCAAAAATAACTGCTGGGCTTTACCTCCCATTTTAGCATTTTGCTCAGCACAAATAACACAGGGCATGCTACAACAGCGTTTCTGGCTGTATTAACACATTTTATATACACATTTACCACCAGTGTTTGTAGGTGTCAAGGTGCCACAGTTTGCCAATTCTCTAATGTAGTTTTAACTCTGTCATGGATGAGGAAAAACATATTTTAAAAAACTAAAATTCACAATGTGTTGAAATCATACTATCAGTGGATGCTGAGTGTCCGCACATATAGTGCAGGACTTTAAAAAAGTGGCACTACAGATGATGGATGATAAATTACATTGCTGCTAATAAACCACTGGATTTGTCTGTTGAGCAAAAAAAGAGTTTATTTTGGGTTTGCCAACCGGTTTATTTTAAAATGAATACATTAAAATCCTCGTTCCTCTCACACTTCAGGATAGACGTTTCCATTCTCGCCTCAAAAAATGACAAAACTGCCACAGAGGGTTTATGTCATTAGTTGGATGCAATAGTTACAGGTTTATTTATGGAAAAGGTTTATGAATTCCCAAGCAGATGTCAGCAAATATAGTTGTGATTGTATATAGAGTACAATCAATTGTGCATGCAGAAATGCCTTTGCATTACTGCCATTTCACATTTTTTCTCCATGGCTAAAATATTTTCCTCCTCAAGAAACTCATTTGAGATGTCATCCATGATGTAATCAATGATGTCATTTAATATGCCTTGAGTTAGGTAATATGTTAGATCATGAGCAGTGCATTAATGGGGGCAAGTTATAGTTAGTTCACTGAACTATAACTGCCAAAGTTCAGTGATTTAAGGTTAGGCTTTTACCCATTTTAACCCCTAACTATAACATCACTTTACAGCTAATTTACAGTAAAAAGGACATGGCAAGCGATTCTCTTAATAGTCACAAGGCCTATTTCTGCACAAATTTAACCACTTCAGTCCTGGTTTTGGTTGAAGACATTTAAAAAATTATACATAAAAATTCCATGACAAAACACTCCTCATGGCTTGCATATTACAATTACTTTTGACAAGAAAACATTTTCTAATAGCCACAAGGTCAATTTAATGTAATTTTACCATACTGCACAAATGTAACCATTTAATTCCTGTTTTTTGCTAAAGGCCTTTTTTAAAATATACAAATACACATAAAGATGCCATAACATAACCCATATATGCGCACACACACACACACACACACACACACACCACACACTGTACACACACACTGTACACATAGTGTAATATGCTTTTAAATAAAATCCTCCCGCCTTCTGGCACTGCTCCCTGGAGAGGCCAAGTGGTGCAGCAGGGGTGTCATGGGCCATGGTAAAAGCAAGGAATGACAACAATGATGAGCATATGTGATGGTGAGATGAAGCTCACTGCAGGCAGGAGAAAGATCGCTGGAGACAAGAAAAAACATAAAACGCCAGCGAGGGTGAACAAAGAGTTTTGGGCATCAAGATGACTGTATGAAATTTGGCTGGGGAATAGGAAAAACTTTTGAGGAGGAACATATAGTTGTGAAAAGAGAACCAATGTCCCTACTTGTGAGAAGTTAATCAGGACAGCTGTAAGATGCTGGTGACTTGGGTAAGTCTTGGGACTTGGAGCTGTTGAAGACTTAGTGAACAATATGGGACAATATAACTGCTTACTTTTGAGGAGGACCTATCAATCTTTACAAGTTTTACATAATTGGAGGATTTTGGCACCTTAAAGTAGGCTACAAATGTTAGACATCTGCGCATACGGGTCATTGATAGATTTCCTTATCTGGGACCATAGTGCATGGTGGCCTCAGGCAGTGAAATCCAGCGACTGTAATCCGTACATAAACAAGCCCTGTGGTGGATATGTTTCTGATCAAGGTTTTCAACCAACGGAACTAACTAAGGCTTTACTAGTGCAAGCTCTGTGCTTGCAATCTCCTAAATGAGGTGAACAAGCTACCAGTTTGGTGGGGCAGAGGCACCGATGATTGATGTTTGAATCAGGCACAGCCTGAAAGAGATAGTAGTAATCCTAGGTGCCATCAGTGTGTCTCGCCAGTCGTTGTCTTCGAGGGGACCCAGCCAGTTCTTCCACCCGGTTCTGAGGTGGTCCAGAGTGCCTGGGGCGTTAGTGATCAGAACTCACTACATTTTGGAGATCCCAACCTTGCCCAATGCACCCATAAGGAGCTTGGCTTCCTGCAGGCTGAACTCAGGGAGAGGGTCCAACTGAGAGACATGGGATTGAAGGGCATGCCACAACTGAAGGTATTTGTAAAATTGTGTGTTGGTAAGGGTGTAGGAGTCTTGGAGTTCCTGAAAGGATCCCATATCTGTCCCCGACCACACATTGCCCAGCAGTGAAATACCGATAAAGTCCCACCTCCCAATGCCTCACAATGCTGGTGCCTAATGCAATCAGGTACCGTGCCAGAGGGGCGTTTGATGTGTGAGTGTTGTATCCCAGTGATCGTGACATTAGGCGGCCCTCCAAGCCAGAAGAGCGGTTTTAGTCACCGGGGGGGGGGGGTGCTGTGTGAGATCAGGGAGCCGTACTGCATTACCAGTATTTGGGAGAACCCTAAAAGGGATAGCCCTAGTCTGTAGGCGGGATCTGACCAGCCCCCATTAAACCAGTCATGAATCACCAGGAGGTGAGAGGCTAAGTAATAGAGGTATAGATTGGCCACACCCAAGCCACCTTCGTATGGGGCATGCTGGCAGTGGGCAAGGGTGAAGCAGGGTCTGGATCCATGCCACAGGAAGGAGGTCACAACCCTATCTAGGGCCTGGAACCACGTCCATAGTATGAGGAGAGGGAAATTTTGAAAGATATAAAAAGATCCTCGACAGGATTATCATTTTATATAGGGCTGTGCGACCCATTACATTAAGGGGGAAGGACTGCCATTTAGCGAGGTCAGATTTAGCCTTTTGCACCAGGGCCCGAGGTTAAGGGACCAGGTAAGTTCATGGTGTAATGCTACCCAGACAAACAGGTATTTAAAACTGAGACAGAGAAAGGGAATATTGTCCTGCCAGCAGGGCCGGACTGGGAACCAAAACCGGCCCTGGCAAAGTACTCGGCTGGCCCCCCGGGGGTTGGGGGTGCGGCCGAGCACTTTGCCAGGGCCGGTTTCGTCGATTTTGTTACAGGGGCCAATATTGCAGCTATGCTGCAAAAACGGCCCTGTAACAAAAACGGCCCCCCAGGGGCCCAAAACCGGCCCCCACACCGGCGGCCCACCGGGGAAACGCCCGGTGCCCGCTACGGCCAGTCCGGCCCTGCCTGCCAGTCAAAGCAGTCTCAGGTCGGGGCCAGCATCACCAACACTGATTTAGAGGGGTTCACCCAGAGACCTGAGACCTCCCCACAGTACTGAAGGATGCGGAGTAAATGAGGACCACTCGTTGCGAAGTCTGCAAGATAAAGAAGGACATCATTGGCATATAAGTCTATGCAGTCTTCGTGACCCTCACTCCATCTCCATCCACATAGTTGAGCATCATTACGAATGAATTGTGCGCCAGTGGCTCAATCGCCAGATTAAAGAGGAGTGGAGTCAGGGGGCAACTCTGTCTAGTCCCTCAGCCAATGCAGAATTCACTGGAGAGAACACTATTAATCTAGACTCGGGCTGTGGGGTTGGAGTATAAGGCCTGGACCAGTCCACAAAACCGGTGCCTGATCCCGTCACATATCTGTACTAGTCGCAGGTATCCCCAGTCCACTGTATCAAATGCTTTTTCAAAGTCAAGAAAAAGTAAGGCTAAGTCAGGTGGAAGGAGATGGTGGGCCAGGGCCACATGTAGGTGCCGGAGGCAATGTCTTGTGCTACAGGCTGGCAGAAAGCGGGATTGGTCTGGATACATCAAGGTGTGAAGGACTTGCTTGAGGAGGGTGGACAGCAGTGCGGCAACGATCTTGACCTCACCATTGATGAGGCATATTGGATTGTAATCGGCGCACTCTGCTGAAAGAGGCTGTGTTTTCGGGATCACCACAAACGTGGTGGTGTCTACCTTCGGGGTAAAGGCGCCCTTCTGTGTTACTTCATTATAAAGGGCCAGAAGTTGGGGAGTCAGTATATCACGGAATGTTGTATAATGCTCTGCCGGGAGTCTGTCAAGGCTGGTAATTTTCCCGGGGGTCATCACGGACAGAGCCGTGCTTATCTCCTCAGCCGTGAAAGGCTCGCCCGGCATTTGGATTTCAGCCTGGGACAAGCAAGGAAGGGGTATGTCATTAAGGAACAAGGAGAGAGAGTCAGGGACTTCTCTGGGGGACGCCATGTATAGACAATGATAGTAATGGGCAGGGTTTTGAGCTATCTCTGGAAGAGCATGGGAAGTGTTATCATACTCATCAGTGATTTCAGGCACAATCTGTTCGCCTGTTGATGGGAGGCCAACCAGTACAGCAGCTTCCCACTTTTATACCGCCACCCATAAACTCTGGCTGTTATGACACGCCATAGAATTTTGGTGACTTCCGGGGATTGGAGATGGATTTCCTCATGCAGGAGGCTCAGCCATTGGGAAACTTTACTGTGTGGGTCTGCTGCAAGGCTTCCCTCTAGGTAGGGTGCGGACTTCTAGCTGAGTGATATGGAGGGAGCGGGCATGCCCCTCGTGGTCGCCTTACTGTAGCCCAGAGAGTGCCAACAGAGGTGACCGAGCCTTTGTTACTGTAGAAATACACTTGCAGTTCGGCTGTGGTATAGGCCTCCGAGACAGGAACTGTATTGAAGTCACAGTCTATCAAGGTTAACCCCTGTGGGAGGTCTAGGAGGATCTTTGAAAGGTCACAGAGATTGCTTAGAGCTGCTGGGGGAGCATAAGCACTTACTATGTTGATTGTTTGGCCCTCAAGCATTCAAGTGATGGCAAGAAAGTGGCCTTGGGGGTTTCTAACATCGCGGGAGATAGTCATAGGGAAGGAGCGATGCACTAAGATCGCCACCCCTCGGGACCCACGAGAGTAGCCTGAGTTGACAACCCTGTTGTAGTCTCTGCGGGAAATGGTTTTGCATGAGGTGGGTCTCTTGGAGCATTAGGACCTCAGGGATGTGTCTGTGTGCAAAACTGAGGACTGCAGTGTGTTTCACATGGTCAAAGAGACCATTAATGTTTCAGGACAGAACTCATAGAGAGGCCATAACAAGGGTAAAAGAGTTTGAATGTGGTTGTGAAGTAGAAGAGTAATTCGGCCCATCTCAACAGGAGGAAAATGTGTGTGCCAGTAGCGCATAATAGGGAGCTGTGCCTCGGGTCATGGTGCATAAGATACATTGTAGATGTGTGTCTGAGTGCAAGTAAAAACCCAATATTTCTACATCAGAAGCATTTTTCACCGTGAAAAAGAAAACTGAGGTGCAAAACAATTTGGAAAATGGGAATGGAGTAATTGGAATGGAGTAGTGGATCCCGCCTTAATCTAGGAAAACTGATGGCCATCAGACCATAATGATCAGGTTCAAGCATGGATGTCTTGGTGCCCCAAAGACAGTTAACAGCACATGAGTCACAGCGCGGGACTATGAGAGAAGTCAGTGTTTGCGTGATATTCGGTATGAAGCACAGGTAGACCTCCCGATCCAGTTGGTGCTCCACTGCTTTGGAGGTCTGTAAAGAGTGCGCTGGTGATAGAGACTGACCCCGTGCTTGGTGGAGATAGTGAAGGGGATTTGAAGTGATTGTTTTGGCATGGTTTTTGTAAGTGAGTACAGTATTGCCGCGGTTTGGGTGCCGTTGCTGTCCCAGCTGGCTCGGCAGGTCTGGCCCCCCTCGGGGGGGGGGGGGTCCCAGCATGTTCACGAAACTGGCGTTCTTCCGTGAGCCACAACCAGGCAGACTCCGGGGTGTAAAGAAATTGGGATTTATTGACGTAGATTACTCGGAGCCTGGCAGGAAATAAGAGGCGGTATGTGAGGCCAAGTGCCCTGAGTTTCTGCTTGGCCTCCAGGTAGGAACAACGCTGGTGCTGAACCTCATGAGTGTAGTCAGGAAAGAGGAGAATTTTAGCTTTTAAGAATAGAATATTCCAAAGTATACATTTTTGGTGAAATCTAAATACTTCCCCTGCTCGGAACTTTGTTAATTGAAAACAAAGCACAAAGTAGCCTAAGGAATCTAGGTTTGTAGATGACTTTCCATATCCTGAAGGATGGAAAGAGACTACAGCAGTTAAACAAAATACCAGCAGATCATTGTGAACCAGAATTTCATAAGAGGTACTGAGTTTATGAGATGTTGCTCAACTTTGAGTAATGATAAATTGATTTGCACTGCTCTGAGTATCTGCTCTTCATGTATCTTCCATTTAATATGTTAGGCATGTCTAATCAAAGAGCTCAGTCATTTAGTTTAAATGCCTCAATTGACTATTTAGCATGCAACTCCCTCTGTTGACCAGGTCTACATCTCTGTACCGTCAGTATTTTCTGATGGAGTTAGTTAGTGGGTGCTTTGTGGCACATGAGTGGGATCTCATGTACTGCTGTTACATTTATAAGTGGAATGTATTCTTCTAAATATGGCAATTCATTTTCCAGTAGTAACTACTTTTGCAGTCCCTTTCCATGTGTGATACTGATGCAACATGATGACAGTATGACAACAGTGATTGTAGTCATGTCAAGGAAGGATAGCTCATTTTCTTCACTTTTTGTGGGAAAGAAGACGTACAAATGTAAGTCAGTAGGTATATATATATATAAAGTTTGTAAGTAAACACAATGTAAAGCAAACAAATTGATGAAACATTAACACAAGTTATAAGTTACTTACCCTGACACATGCACAGCTAAATAGATGAAAACCCACTAAAGAGGCTTATAATATTTCCTGTTGTTGTCTCTGCTACTATACTAAAGCAGTATGTCCAGTCTCACAGCTTAAGACTTCAGTGATATTGATGAAGTGAAGCAAGTGAAGAGAAATATTATATTGAAGTAATTGTACTCCTACAGTGCATTGTTTGAGCTTGATATTTTTTGATGGCTAAGGGGATTTTCGTTCTATTAAAAAAAAAGGCGCACCTTTGAGTTTCTAGGGGCCTCATTTATGAGGTTTTGCCGTAGGGCAGCGCAGCAGGCCTTCCTGCTGCGATTTCCCTACGGCAAAAGAAAAGGGCAGGAATGCGCCGTATCTATAAGATACTGTTTCTAAAGACAATGGTCCTTAGACAAGAGAGATCTGAGTTAATAAATATAGACTCAGTCAGTACTATATCCCTCTGTCCAGCCGGACAGGGTTTTAATATGTAATCAAAGAAGGTTCTTCAAGTGATACACAAAAAAAACATTATAAGTGGGACACAAGCCTGCATCCAACTTAGCAAGAAAAGGACGTACAACATACAGTGAAGGGTTCAGGCAAAAAGAGTTTGTTTGTTTAGAACACATTTCAAATAGAACAAACAGATTATAATTGAGACACCATTACACATTAGACATGACAATTTACAAAGTGTATATGGTGTACAAAGTGTCGACGGCGTTCCGATCCCTTAGGTAAATGCTGGGATCATCTTCAGGACATTTAAATTAGCATGCCTGTATACAGTAGCCTGTAATTGCAAGGAAAGAAAACAGAGAAGAAATAACATTGAGTTAAAATTTGGACAATTGGGGGTTCAAAGGCGACAGTATACGACTGGTTTCGAGGTCATATATATATATATATATATATATATATATATATACATATATATATATATAGATATATATATATATATATATACATATACATATATATATAGATAGTATGGCTAGATTTGGAGCAAAGACGGCCCCCATAGATGTTCCCTTGACCTGCTCATAGTATTGGTCATCAAAGAGGAAGAAGTTCTGCAGTATAAAGATGGTTGGGGCTGCGTGTGGACGGGGTCGTCTATTCAGGACTTGTTCAATAACGAGGATGGAGTCAATTTGAGGAATATTAGTGTAAAGCGACTCCACATCCAACGTGCACAAGGTGTCGGATGTGGGGTCAAATGGGTGCTCTTCAATTAATCAATCAATCAATCAGGGAATTGTAAGCGCGCTACTCACCCGTGCGGGTCTCAAGGCGCTGAGGGGGGGGTCCGCAGATCTGTTTAGCTGAAGAGCCAGGTCTTGAGTGTCTTCCTGAAGGTGTTCAGGGAGGGGGTGCGTCTGATGTCTGCCGGTAGCTCGTTCCAGGTCTTGGCTGCAATGTGAGAGAAGGATCTTCCACCTGCTCTGGCTCTGTGGATGCGCGGGGTTTTGGCCAGTGTGAGGTTGGAAGATCGGAGGTTTCTTTTGGGTACGTGGAAGTTGATTCTGTCGTTGAGGTATTTGGGTCCGTTGTTGTGTAGGCATTTGTAGGCGTGAGTGAGGATTTTGAAAGTGACTCTTTTCTCCACGGGGAGCCAGTGGAGACTTCGTAGGTGTTGGCTGATGTGTTCGTGTCGGGGGATGCCGAGGATGAGTCTGGCGGCGGTGTTCTGTACTGTCTGGAGTTTGCGGAGTAGGGACTTGTTGATGCCGGCGTAGAGTGCGTTTCCATAGTCCAGTCTGCTGGTGATGAGTGCGTGGGTGACTGTCTTCCTTGACTCAGGGGGGATCCACTTGAAGGTCTTGAGGAGGATGCGGAGGGTGTTGAAGTAGCTGGAGGTGACGGCGTTGACCTGTCGGTTCATGGAGAGTGATGAGTCAAGTACGATGCCGAGGTTCTTGGCGTGGTCTGAGGGGGTAGGTGGGCTTCCGAGGGTGGTCGGCCACCAGGTGCTGTCCCATGCAGAAGGGGTGGTACCGAGGACGAGGACTTCTGTCTTCTCGGCGTTGAGCTTCAGGCAGCTGTTGGTCATCCAGACTGCGACGTCTTGCATTCCTTTCTGGAAGTTGAGTTTGGCAGTGGTGGGGTCTTTGGTGAGGGAGAGGATGAGCTGGGTGTCGTCGGCGTAGGATCACGATGTTGAGGCCGTGTTGTCGGACGATGGCTGCGAGGGGGCCATGTAAATGTTGAAGAGGGTGGGGCTCAGTGATGAACCCTGTGGGACTCCGCAGGTGATTGTTGTGGGGTCGGAGAGGAAGGGTGGGAGTCTGACCCTTTGGCTTCTTCCAGTGAGGAATGATCGGATCCAGTCCAGGGCTGTTCCTTGTATGCCTGCGTCGTGTAGTCTGACGACTAGTGTGCGATGGGAGACGGTGTCGAAGGCCGCTGATAGGTCAAGTAGGATGAGGGCTGCGGAGTGGCCTTGGTCCAGGAGGGTGCGGATGTCGTCTGTGGCGGCGAGTAGGGCGGTCTCTGTGCTGTGGTTGCTTCGGAATCCGGATTGGGACGGGTCGAGGACGGCGTTTTCTTCAATGAATCGTGTCAGTTTCCTGTTGACTGTTTTCTCTGCAACTTTGCCTGCGAAGGGGAGGAGCGAGATGGGCCGATAGTTCTTGAGGTCGGTGGGGTCAGTTGTGGGCTTATTGAGCAGGGGTCTGACTTCTGCGCGCTTCCAGTCATCTGGGAAGGTGCCTGTTTTGAAGGTGGTGTTGATGGTGCGTTGTAGTTCGGGTGCGATGGCGGCCACGGCTCTGTGGTAGATGTGAGGGGGGCATGGGTCGGTGGGGGCCCCCGAGTGGATGCTTTTCATGGTCGAGGCGGTGTCTTCGGCCGTGATCGGTGTCCAGTTGGAGATGGTGGGCTGGCTGGTGTTTCTGGGGGGCGGGGGGCCGTCTGTGGCGCCTGGTGGATGGTCGATGAAGTTGTCGTAGAGGTTTTTGATCTTGAGGTGGAAATAGGTTCCAAGCTTGTCGCAGAGGTCTTGGGATGGGGTGATGTCTGTGGCTTCGCTGCGTGGGTTGGTGAATTCTTGAATGACACTGAAAAGTTCCTTGGAGTTGGTGGAGTTGGCAAGGATTTTGTTGTGGCTTCTTGGAGAGCGGTTGTGAACTAGGCGGCTTTCCTGGGGCGTTGTCTGTCGGGGTTGCGTAGCGGGCGAGCTCATCTGTGCAGTTGGAGATCCAGGTGTGGAGTTCTCTGGCTGCGTCGTTTGCGCTGTTTGCGTCGGGTGCCCAGGTGTGGTTGTCTCGGTTGAGGGTGGAGTTAAGTTGCTCGTCGGTAACCTTGCTCCAGTTCCTTCGTGGTGGGCGTGGGGCTGGTTTGGGTGCCTTGGGTTTGTTGATGGCGAAGTGTACGCAGTGGTGGTCGGTCCATGGCGGCTGCGTTGTGTGGCTGAAATGGACGCGGTTTCCTGCCGCGAAGATGGGGTCGAGGGTGTGTCCTGCTCTGTGGGTCGGTTTGTTGACGAGTTTTTTAAGTCCGATGCTGGCGAGGTTGTCACGAAGGATAGTGCAGTTGGGGTCGCTGGGGTTGTCGAGGTGGAAGTTCAGGTCTCCAATGAGTATGTAGTTTGTTGAGGCGATCGCGTGGGGTGCGATGAAGTCGGTGATGGTGGCGGCGAAGGGTGTTCAGGGGCCGGGTGGTCTGTAGATGAGGGTTCCTCGGAGTGTGGCTTTGGGGGTGGTCTGGATCTTGAAGTGCAGGTGTTCGGCGGAGGGGAAGGTTTCGCTGGAGGTGGTGAGGCGGAGGGTGCTCTTGTGGGCGATGGCGAGGCCCCCTCCTGGGTGGTTGGGGCGGTCTTTCCTCTGGATCTTGTATCCATCTGGGATGGTGGTGCTGATGTCGGGGGCGGAGGATGCGTTGGTCCAGGTCTCTGTAAAGTAGGCGAAGTCGGGCGAAAGAGAGTCGAGTAGGTTCCAGCTTTCCATGACGTGTTTGTGTACGGAGCGTACGTTGAGGAGGATGCATTTTAGGGTGTCGCCGGTGCTGGCGTCGGCGGTGTTGGAGGCCGGGGTGGCGGTGAGGGTCTGGCGGCAGTGGAGGCAGGAGAACTGGCCGTGGGTCGTGTTTGGCGAGGCCTGTTGGCATTCTCTAAGTCTTCCAGGGTTGAGTGCGAGGAGGGTGGTGGTGTCGTAGTGATGGGTAGTGGGAGGGCCAGGGTTCCTGGCGCTGGCCGCGGTCGGGTCGCGGACGGGCGCAGACGGGCTTGCCTTTGGCGCGCCTTCGGCGCGCCGACGGCGCAACCGCACAGCAGCCGCCATTAAGTAGGGGAGGTGGGAGGGAGGAGAGGCTGGGAGGCGGGAGCAGGGGAATTCGGGGAATTCGGGGGACATTCCGGAGGGAAATTCCGGGGGAATTCCGGGGGAGGGGCCGCAGGGGCAGCAGCGGCAAAGGCAAAAGGAACAGGCAGGCACGAGAAAATAAAAACAGTGGTGGAATTAGAGCAAGACACAGATGGGCACAATAACAGTGGCACAACAGGGAAAAAAATTAAGAAAAAAAGAGTCTGAGAAAGGTTACGGTGGTTGGAGGCAGTCTGGTCCCAGTTGGAGCGGGCAGCAGCCTTGAACCTCCTAAGGAGGAGGTCGGGGTCTGGAGGCAAGAGACTGCACAGCGGAGCAGTGGGGAGAGAGTGGACCTAGACTGAGGGTCAGAGGTCTTAGATTTATCATGGCCATACTGTCACGTATGTAACATTGGGTTTCAGGTACAAAATCCTTAATGAAAAAATCAACGTACTGACCCAGTGGTTCTAAGATAGAACCACAGCCCGATACAATGGGGCGACCCGGGGGTCTGTCTTGGTTTTTATGAATCTTAGGTAGAGTGTAAATTATGGGTGTGCGAGGTGATTTTGTATTTAAAAATTGATGTTCATGTTTGCTAAGAAACCCATGTTCTAGGCCTTCATTAGTGACTTGAAGGATGAGTTTCTGTAGTTCCTTGGTAGGGTTGGTTGGAAGTCTACAGTAATGATCGGTATTTGCCAGCTGTCTCAAGATTTCATTTTTATATTCATCACTTTCTTGGAGGACAATGCCTCCCCCTTTGTCAGTGGGTTTTATGACAAGGGTGGGATTGGTTTTCAGAGTAAAGAGTGCCTTTTTCTCCTCCATCGAGATATTGTATGGGATGAAACGGTGATGTGTTTCCAATTGGGTAACATCCTTGAGAACTAGTTTCTCGAATGTAAGTATTTCACCTGGAATCATGTTGGCAAAAGGCGAAAAGGTAGAAGGGGATCTCAGCGGAGTGTTAGGATTTCTGCTAGGTTTGGGATTGAGCAGGAAGTAGCTGTGTAGCCTTATTTTCCTAAAGAACCTAAGTAGTTCTGTCTGCAGATCAAGGAAGTTGGGGCGAATAGTAGGCACAAATGAAAGTCCTTTACTTAGTAAGGACTGTTCGGGGTCAGATAGTTGGTGCGTGGATAAGTTAAAGATAGGTAGTACAGAGCTATTGCACCGAGTAGATGGTTCCATGTCGTCGCTTACCATTGGTAATGCTGGCGGCGTGTTTGGCGCTCCCCTGGCTTCACACTCTCTTTTTCTACCCTTCTCTTTCACTTGTTTTGTAGCACGGTTGATCCACGTGCACGTTCGCTTTTTCAGTAGCGCCGCACATCACGTTGGGTACTACACTCGAGACAACCTCACGATCACTTTGGATGTACTCCCAATTGTCCAAATTTTAACTCAATGTTATTTCTTCTCTGTTTTCTTTCCTCATTTCTCCCATGGTTCTTGCAATTACAGGCTACTGTATACAGGCATGCTAATTTAAATGTCCTGAAGATGATCCCAGCATTTACCTAAGGGATCAAAATGCCGTCGACACTTTGTACACCATATACACTTTGTAAATTGTCATGTCTAATGTGTAATGGTGTCTCAATTATAATCTGTTTGTTCTATTCGAAATGTGTTCTAAACAAACAAACTCTTTTTTGCCTGAACCCTTCACTGTATGTTGTACGTCCTTTTCTTGCTAAGTTGAATGCAGGCTTGTGTCCCACTTATAATGTTTTTTTTTTTTGTGTGTATCACTTGAAGAACCTTCTTTGATTACATATTAAAACCCTGTCCGGCTGGACAGAGGGATAATGTACTGACTGAGGGGCCGATTCCGATTCGGGCCGGAAATCTCTCCGACCGAGCCGGACCCGGAGAGAATTCCGACCGAATCGGACCCTAGCAGTCCGACCGGACGAGTACGATGCATTCGCATGCTATCGGACTCGATTCGGTCGGACTCCCATTGAAGTCAATGGGAGCCGGTCGTACGACGCGTACGCGGGCTCCCATTGACTCAATGGGTGCGAGGCGAACAAGGGCGCCCCCTACAGCGGGTACGCGTCCATGCGCATCGTGGCGTACATGCACAGGTAGGGGGGACTCATGGGTCCCCCCTGTGTGCGACTCGCGCGCCTACGCGTTCAGGGGGGTCCGACGCGGACCCCCAAAGTCTGGCTCCGACAGCTCTTTCGAGCCGGACGGCGCGAGTCGGTCGGACTGCTTGCGGCGCGCATCGTACTTACCCGGCCGGGAAACGTCTCCATAGCGCGGTGCGAGTCGTGTCCGTGCGAGTCGGTCGGAGCGTGTTGAAGCCGCGTACGAGTCGGTCGGCGATTTCGCGGGAGCATGCATCGTACTCGCTCGGCCGGACCCGCGTACGATTCGGTCGGGAAACAGGGCTCCGAATCGGATCCGGTAAATCCGAATCCGATTCGGAGCCCTACCGGCCGAGATCGGAATCGGCCCCTTAGTCTATATTTATTAACTCGGATCTCTCTTGTCCAGGGACCATTGTCTTTAGAAACAGTTAACTTACCCAAGGCCCCTGACCGATTGTAATTGGGTCCCTTTGTTTTTCTAATAGCGTATCTATAAGATACGTCACATTCCTGTCCTTTACCCCTGCGCCGGCGCACAATGGGCTGCCGTGCGCCAACGCAGGCACCTTTGCACCATGGTGCAAGGGTGCCTGCGTTGCGGGGATGATTATTTTTGTAAAGTAAGGGAAACCTTTCTGTACAAAAATAATCACAAGAGGCTTCTCCCTCTTTCTATGTGTGCTGCAGAATGCAGCACGCATAGAAAAAGGAAAAACGAGGAGAAATAGAGATATTTCTCCTCATTGTGCCTCCCTTACGCCTCCCCTGGGGAGGCGTAAGCTTTTGGCGCTGCCTCAGATTTATGATTTCTTGTAAATCTGGGGCAGTGTCAAAAGGCCATGGATGTTGCTGGGAACGCCCCCAGCAACACCCATTGCACGCCCCTTTAACGCAGAACACTGCATTAAAGGGACTGATATTTATCAGGCAGCATTAAGCCAAAAAAAGTGGCTTAGTGCTACCTGATAAATATCACGCAGGCTTCTGCGCCACGGAACGTCAAAAAAAGTGACGTTCCGGAGGCGCAAGGAGTCTCATAAATGAGGCCCCAGATCTCTAAGGAGCTATCTTCCTATTTTCGGTGCCAGAGTGCAGCTGATTCCAGGGTAAGGACTCAACCTCATAACGTGGAAATCTTTGGTTTGGAATAATGGAAAATCCAATAAGTAATTGGGTCATTAATTGCTACTACTTAATAAGGTCTTGGAGTTAAGTAGCAAAATCTGTATTTAAAAAGTCTTAATAAGGTACTCCTAGTTTGACTGAGTCTCAAATTCTTGAGGTTCATTGTTACTCTGTGACATTCCATATATGTCCCAGTACGCAAATGTAGATTTCTTTTAAAATTATATTTTCTGATCCAAAAACTTGTTTAGAAAAAAATCTCAATTTTTTGGCAGTGCATATTGAGACCTCAGATGTGTACCAAAGCAGGCTTGCTTAAACCTTGGATGGTAAGTGGAAGATCCTGCAATTTCACAAAGAAGTGCTATAAGGAGAAGAATCCAGTGGTGAAGTTTTCACTATTATAAGGATAGTAAGGATGTGGCAATTCACCCAGTGCATTTTTCTCCTAATATAACATTTCTGCGAAAAATGAAAAGATTTTTCATTGCTACTCAAATCAAGGCGAATGACTTACTTTATTAGTCTTACTAGGAGTGTCCATTAAGGAACAGTGATCAATTACTGAACTTACCATGCCCTTTTGTGCAGCTGAGGAACACAGGGTAGTCTCCCCTGTCAGCAAAGTCATCTGCTTGATCGATCAGGGCCTCCTTCATTGCATCATAACCACAGATCACCAAACTTGGCTTGTTTCCCAAGTAAATTGTATAGACTGGACCATACTTTTTATGGAGCTGTAAAAAACATAATAGTCAGCAACAGTTTTGGCAGACAAACATGATCGAGTAACTAATTTTAAAAAATCTTGAGATTATAAAAAAAGTTGAGCACCATATAAAAACTGAAAAAATAAATAAGAATAAAATAACCCAATCACGGTGCTACAAAATGAATACACATTAAATAAACGTGGTATATCTTAAAAAAAAATTGTTGATAAATTAAAATAACACCACATGATCAACAGTATTTTGGTTACGTGAAAATCCCCCATATTTCTTCTGAAAAGCATACATTTAAATTATCAGGAAATAATTATCCAACCACAGAAGCTGAATGTTTCTGCATATTTTGATATTAGATTTCTTTCATCCTTCCAAATGTTAAATTGTTTAAAATTTCTAGCAGGCATGAGTTCGCATTAACAAAGACTTAGGGGCCCATTACGATACCCGGCGTAAATAAATCCGCCAGGCATGGAAGCGGCAAAAATCCGCCCACACACACCGCCTGAACACCGACCACGCCATTACGATTACACAAACCGAAAACCGCCATCGGCGAAAAGCACACAAAATACCGCCCGCCAACGTCCGAGTCGGAGTCAAACCGCCCGCCACGGACGGAAACACGCACGACAACACAAAACCGCCCGCCCTCACGGCCGACACACCGCACGTGAAATTACGATCGCACCGACATGAGCGCGGAAAAACCACAAATATACCGCCCGCCAGCGCAAACAACGCCGATGAGAATCGACACGGCAGAAGCCATGGCGCCAACGTACCTGCACAGAAACCATCCGCACACAAAACCAATAGCACACAACATGGCCAACAAGTCCACACAGCAAGGCACGCACAAATACACAAGCACAGTACACATCCCGAAAACACCCCCGGACAAACAAAAAATACAAAGGCCAGAACCCCAGACACAACACACCTGAAAACAACAGACCATGAGGACACACCCACATAGGTGAGTACAAAAGCAGCACTCCCACAGACCACAACCCCTTGCTACATTGCAAACCAGAGAGGAGAGGAGAGGACACAGTGACACAGCAAGGACAGCAGCACACCACAGAAACGCACACATCACAACCACCACCACCACCACCACCACCACCAAACACCACCACCACCACCAAACACCACCACCACAAACCCCCTGCACATTACACAACACACACCGCACCAGCACCACAAACACCATGGCACCACAAAGAATGCCCAAGTTCACGCCCATGGAGCTGACGGTCATGGTCGACGAGATCATCAAGGTGTACCCACAAATCTATGGGAACATGGTCCAGCACACACCACTAGCCACCAGAAACAGAATGTGGAACCGGATCGTAGACCAGGTCAATGCAGTCGGGACCCTGCCCAGGAACAGAGTAGAAATTAACAAACGTTGGAATGACGTAAAGAGCCTGGTCAAGAAGAAGGAGGGCAAAAACAGAGAGCTGGCTGCCGTCACTGGCGGAGGGAATCCCGCGCTCTTTAAGACCTTCAAAGCGTGGGAGGAGAAGGTGCGAGTCGTAATACATCCGGAGATCCTCGCCGGATTAGCAGGGGGAGTGGAGGCTGGTAAGTACAAACTAATGTATACCAGCACACCGCTATGTACTCACATGCGCAACTACCATGCCACAGCTCCCAGGGACAAACACCCCCATGTCCAGCACACAATACACAACACATCACACACACATGCAACAGACACCACCACAAACAGCCCAAACCGAACAACTGTAAGATGCGTGGGGACATGTGTACACTCAGCCAGCCACGTAACCACCAACAGGCCCCCAAATATGCCAGAAGCGCCACAACGAGCACCCACCACACCCATGTGTCCGCCACAGCTGCACTAACCGACAAGTAACAGGTAAGTGGCAGGAACACAAAGTGCAGTGGGTGGGAGGGTGGACAGCCCAAGTACAACACACACCAGGCCCCAGTCCCACAGCACAGCAAGGAGGAGCATCCCCACACCCCACAGCCACGTGTCAGCCACCGCAGTGCACAACGACAGCCGAAAGGCAGACATCACGGTCCACAGCAATCGGTGTCAGTGGGTGTCCAGCCACCCCCACGACCCACAACACCCCCCACCCCCACAGACCTGCAACATGGAGCACCCCCGCTTAGAGCCATGTGGCATCCAGTACAGTGCACGCACGAACAACTTGCAGGTTGGAAACTGGACAGGGCTGGATTACTGGAGGCATGAGGACCATAACACGACCAACACATGGGACATGTCACGTAGCAGACGAACACGCAGCACCGCCCACCGTCACGAACAAGTGAACAATGTGCACACGGACATGAACAACAGACTCACACCCCACATGACCCATCACAGACATAGCAACACCCAAGGAGCCACGTCTGCATGCACAAGCCACACTGAATATAGTCCCACACGGCAGCCACTGTGCAACTCATCACACACAACCGAAACACCATTGAAGTCCTGTCCATGTAGCCCCTACTGCCTGTCAACCACACACCCCACAACTACGCCTATGTAAGACAAACAACACTAGACGCAACAGAGCGGAACAACATAAATGCACACGAACACCACTGAACCCATCAAACTCACAGACACACCATGCACATACAACATACCATCCATCCCATCCGTCAGCCCCAGTCTCATGAAAGGCATGTCATCCGCACAGCTGCCACACATACAGCAGTCACGCTAAGATACATGCCCATGACCAACCATGTGCCAGAAGTCAATTAAGCGCACGACACACTGTGAGCAACAACACACAACATGGGCCACCCCCCGAGCACTGCAGTGATGCACATGGCACAGGGCAGCACGCACACCAAGGAGATGGGACAACTGCAATACGTTGGCTGGCACACAACTATCACTCACTCATAACGATGCGTCCAATGCCATGTCCAGTAATCACAACAGACAGCAAATATGCAGGCCATGTCAAGCATGCACACACCTCAAACCATGCACTGTCATGCTGCCACAACACATGTCACGTTCGGCACCCATGGCTCACAGCATGTACCCCAAAACATATTCCCTCCCAAATGCGAATCTGGGGCATGGCCCCCATGTTGCCATATGCGTTCCTAAGCGTTCCATTTGAACCCCAAAAGCATATCCCCTCCCAAATGCGAATCTGGGGCATGGCCCCCATGTTGCCATATGCGTTCCTAAGCGTCCCATCTGAACACCAAAAGCAAAGTACAAACCAGACCCAGGATGGGCCAGGAGCCCGCATACACCAGAGTCACAATAAGTAGGGGCACAGCAACACACCCATCGGCATGGCCAATCCGTCCCATGCCACATGTGCACAGCACACAGTCCCATTGCCAAGCACACACAACTACAGATGCTACAGCCACACACACGCCTCCGGGAAACCCATGTACGAGATTGCACGAACTGTCAATGTCAGACGACAAATACATACTTCGCCAGGTGCAACACAATAACAAATCTCATTCTCTCCACAGGTGACGAACTGCTGGATGCTGGGGATGGAGCCAGCAGCCAGCACAGCCAGCCTACAAGCCCCCAACGAGGACACACGGATCTGGAGGATCTGTCCTCCTCTTCGGACACGGACCACCAAGCAGGCCCATCTGGTGTGGCAGGGCCCAGCCGCTCCCCAGGACCCCTCCTACCCACCAACCCATCATCCAGGGCTGCTGAACATTCCCAGCCCCCTGCTGCCACTGTCGTTGCGGCCACACCCACGGTCATTGTGGCCACTACCACTGCCGCAACCGCCACCATCGCCGCACCGACCACCACCGCCGCCACCACCGCCACGTCTTCGCTGGCACCAGCCCCAGCGCAGGTGGTGGCCCGGCCGACTGGATCCACCCTGGGAGCCACAGCGAGGACCGTGGTGAGCAATGTGGCTAGTGGGCAGGGCCGGTGGCAGCAGGACTGGTAGGAGGAGCAGGGTCAGGGAAATGCCAGCCTCCCTGGGAGCCATGCCCTGCCTCAAATGGCCAGAGTCCTTGGGGCCTATGAAGAGGCCCAAGGACAATGGGTCCGGTCTGCTTCAGACACGCGTGAGGTGCTGGGGGTGCTGAGGTCCATGGACGCCCGTATGGGCCAAATCGTGGACCTCATGGGACAGCTGGTGGTGGCGGTGAGGTCACAGCCAGGGACAGCAGCTCCCCTCCGCCACCACCTGCCGGGGCGCAGGGTGGAGCAGCAGTGTCCAGTTCCCCTGCGTCCACAGCCAGTGAGCACACCTCAACCACCAGCATGTCGCAAGCAGGCACCCCCTCGCAAACATGGAAGGGGCCGTCCGAAGTGGAAACAGATCTCCCGGGAGGACTTCGCACGCTCCAAACGCAAGTGAGGCAGCCAGCCAGCCTTCCGCCAGCCTTCCTTGACCAGCCACTGCATTGACTTGGACTACGATCCCACTCCACACAGCCATCTGGATGGCATGTGTGTGTTGGACTATGGACATAGAACCAGTGGGTACACCCTGATCATCACGCAGCCATGACCGACAGCTCATTGTCACTGCACGCACCACTTTTGTCATCACCTTACACACAATCACATGTCACAGTTTGTAATAAATGCACCTTTTTCACTAACTGCTGTTTGTGCCCTGTGTTTTATTTGTACGGAATACAACGGCCACCTTGGGCGGAAAGGCACCTGATGCGTGGCATGGCAATTGAATCCGGAGGGCCTGTAGGGACCTAGGGGTGGGAGACAGAACAGGAGCACATTCAATGAGTGTGTCACACACCCATCACACAGTACATGTCAACAACTACAAGCAATGTACACACATCGCACAGAGCAATAGGGCACAATGCCACAGCCACCAACAGTGACATACTACCCTGGCCATGGAGCGTTGACACACAGCACGCAGTGAACAAACGGCCACCCTGACACAGCACACACACACCTGCACAGATACAGCCACATCAGCCGTCGTACATGGACACTCACCGTCAAGTGAAGTAGCGGGCGATGAGCTGCTGCCGCACATTACCAGCTTCCTCCTCTCCGCTGTCCTCCTCACTCGAGCTGTCCTGGTCTGCGGGCTGGGGCCCTGGTTGATCTCCGTCATCCACGATGAGGGGGATCTGCTTCCGAATGGCCAGATTGTGCAGCATGCAGCACGCCACCACTATCTGGCACACCTTCTGTGGGGAGTACGCCAGCGCACCCTCGGTGCGGTCCAGGCACCTGAACCTGGACTTGAGGAGGCCAAAGGTACGCTCGACCACACGTCTGGTCCTCCCATGTGCCTCATTGTAGTGATCGTCTGCTGGGGTGCGAGGATTCCTCAATGGACTGAGCAGCCATGCCCCATTCGGGTACGCAGAGTCACCTGGGTGTGAGGGACACAGAGAACCGTTGCTATTCCAACTGGACAGGGGACAGCATCGCACAACCAGCACGCTACACCACTCCACATACTCACCGACAATACAGGCACGATCCTGTTGCATATTGGACATCAGTCGTGGCAAGATGCTGTTGCGCATTATGTGTGCGTCATGGGCCGAGCCTGGGAACTTTGCACACACGTGGGTGATCACCATGTCCGCAAGGCACACCACTTGCACATTCAGGGAGTGCGTGTGCTTCCTGTTGCGGTACAGGTGCTCAGTGGCCTGTGGTGGAACAAGGCCGACATGTGTGCAGTCAATGGCTCCAACGACGTGTGGGATTCTGCCAAGGGCATAGAATGCACCCTTCACTGCCGCCAATTCACGAGCCCTGGGGTAGCGGATGTACCTGTTTCGGTACAGCATCATGGCTGCCAGTACATCCCTCAGCACCTTGCTGAACATGGGCTGGGACATCCCTCCTCCAATGCCCACTGTGTGCTGGAATGACCCAGTGGTGAAGAAATGCATGGCGGCCATCACCTTAGCCGTGGGGGTGACAGCAGTCGGATACACCCTGCGGGGACGGAGATGGGGTTCTAACATGGCACACAGTCGATGCAGGGTTGGCCTGTCCAGCCGAAACTTCCTAATAACCTCTGTATTGTCCATGTCCGCCAGCAATTGGTATGGGCGGTCAATGTTCGGTCTCCGCCTAGGGACAATGGCAGAGGACACATGTCAAAGCAACACGACACATAGCAATTTCGCATACACATCACTGACATGACTGAGCAAGCACATGAGCCACAGCCCAGCTGTCAAGCTGGGACGGCACGGCCACAATACACTTACACAGGTCTCCCAACAATGGCAATGGCTAGTGATACGAACCACTGCCATGTGCATGCACATGGGGATCTAGGCCCCAATGACTTGCGGGCGTGCTGATGGGGACTGACTGCATATCCGTCAAGCGGCAACGCCACGGCAACATGAATGTCTGCTGAGCATGGAACTGCTTCCGCGGCTGGATGAGTATGGCACACGACGACGACGATGTGGGCACAGGCTGAGCGGCCAAAACAAGTGGGACCTGTGGCACGAGGGGATATGAGACAGTAGTAGGTGTCAGCACTGCACCCTATGTACAGCACTGTACGGATCACACCTCCCGAAACATTGACAGGTGTCCACATTGACAGCCCCATGCCAAGACGGCTGTGTGCTTGCAGTCACACGTCACAGGTGAGAGGTTACATTGCACGTGCCAGGTGGCAGACGTACATAGTGGGAGCTGGCATGTGTGTGCATGTGTCGCCTGTTCAGGATCCACCAGATGGGCGCTGACTCTGTACTGACCATTGGACACAGCATGTTCCGTGGAAGGCTTGTGTGTGTGGGATGGTGGCACTGGATGTGCCTCCGTTGGGTGGGGGGCCATGCACAGGGCGGGTACGTCGATGATTGCGCATTGTTGGTCACGGTGGGTGCACCCACTCAGATGTGTTGCCCTGTGTTCAATTCCTATGTCCGCATGATGATGGACTGTAGATGTGGGCAGACTACACATTGGTCGATGTGCTGTCTATATGCATGTGCCTTCACACCAGGCACAGCTGCCCCTGCACATGTGACCCCTGCTGGACTCGCTGCTGGGTCTGTGGAGCTGATGCACCTTCTGCGCGTGGGGCGGACAGCTCTCCTCACTTCCCTCATTGCGCATGTCATGACTTTGCCGCAGGTGACATGGATCATGGAGGGCCCACATGTACGCGTGGGTAGGCTACACATGATTGTACACTGGTCGCCACCCCAGTCAGTGTTTCGAATGGGAAGGTTGTCGTGCTGGTGGTATGTTCGATGTGGCGGATGGGCGGGCCTAGGTGCGGGCTTACATTCCGGACATGGGGGTAGTTGGATTGGCGACTAGTTGCAGTACACACGGGACACGTCTCTTCCTTTCCACATCTGGGTCATCCCTTGTACTTACTGACAGTGATACAGTCATCTTCGCCCCAGCCCTCATGTCCTCCCCTCGCTCCCCCAATATGCATGCTCACCTGCGAGGCTAGCGCCTGCACAGGCAGCCCCAAGCTCGCACCAGAGAGGGCAAGGAGTGTATGTGTGGGTCCAGTTGCACGAGTGGGCTGTCTCAGGGTATGATGTGTGGCGGGACGCCGTCCACCTGCGTGGTGCCCCAAATGGAGACCCGGCCTGCATGGACTATGCATCACAGTCTTCGCCTTCCGGATCCGCCACCTGCGACACCCAGTGGCTGTGGCTGCCCTTGCGGCCAGGCCGCGTCCGTCTGCGGCTGATGGCCCACACATTCACTCTTTGGCCTCTCTGGGGAGGGCTCGGGGTGGTGGCGCACGCGCTTGCACTTAGTCGCAATGGCATGTGGCGTGGTTGGTATGATGGGCAATGGATGGGATGGTGCGAGCCACCTCCCGTGACGTCAGTGCTGCTCGTGCTGTGGTGCGTCCCCCTACACTTCCATTTGACTTGTGCCATGCTAGAGCGTTGAGGTTCTATTGCCTGCGTGATATGACCAGGAGGAGCGCGAGGAGACCTCTCACACACCATGCTCCACTGCCATCCCGTGCCCTGTATCGCCTGTGCGGATTGACTATGTTGGGGTTACACCTGGTCGACTGGGGCTGTGTGTGCCTTGTCAAGGGGCATGGCGGGCGCACAACAGGATCCAGCTTGTCCACAGAGGGTGGGCTGAGGTGCGCCTGGTACCGCTTTGTACGTGTGCCCGGCTGCTGTGCACACACGTGTTCACTCCACCCCGACAGGTGTCCTCTCACAATGCCCAGGGAAGCGGTGGTGTACTGTTCATGACCCCTCCCAACACGGCGTGCTCCAACTTGGCATGTGCGCATCTACCCGTCGCACCCACCCACCTGAGCACTGCGTCCATACGACTTCACACGACACATGTGTGTCTTCCACAGTAGTGCTACTCATTTGCGTTGACATCCAATACCAGTGGACTACATGGTCATGTCACGACTGCCGTGTACTTCACATACTCTCATCCTCTCTCATTCGTACTTGTGAAATG
This sequence comes from Calotriton arnoldi, assembly GCA_963921515.1. Classification (NCBI taxonomy): domain Eukaryota; kingdom Metazoa; phylum Chordata; class Amphibia; order Caudata; family Salamandridae; genus Calotriton; species Calotriton arnoldi. The sequence continues at coordinate 75,681 of CAWUFW010015901.1, read as the reverse complement.
AGTCAGCGGAGACAGTTTTGGTTTCAAACATTATATTGAGTCTTCTGTCCTCTGTGATGCAGTATAGTGGACACTACTGGCAGCGGAATACATGTTGAGGATATACTGAGCATGATTGCAAATGGGATAGGGTGTGGGGTTACATGTGATTGGCTGTTGCATGTGGGATGTGGGCTTCAGAGTGACATCTGCTTGGCCAAGGCTGTGCTAATGTACATTTACGTATAGCTGCGGAGCTGCGGACTTTGACACAGACGGTATACATGTAGCCTACCAGACCGCTTGGCATCATGGGCACAGTCCATCTCAGTTCCATGTGACAGGTTTGCTGCGGTTGTTCCTCATGCACGCGTGCATGTGAGATGACATCAGGGCATGTGCTTGCGTGCATGCAGCGGCGTGCCACTTGTTGTTGCACTGTGGTGGTTACTGGACATGTCACAGTCACTGGGGTCGTGTTGTTGTTGTATGCACTTGTCGTCCATGCAAAGGTCCTGGTATGGGATTCCCGGGGCGGGGGTGGGAGGGGTGCAGCACCCACAGACTCCAGGCGACCTATTCATGTCCACTGAGCGGTGTGTGTGTCCATGTGCGCTGGATCCATGTCGTGTCCTGGTTGTTCGTGCAGTTCCGTCCATGTGGGTGCGATACACAGAGCCCATGCCACTGCCTCCCACGATGCATGCGGTGTTCCTGGATGTGATGGGGAACAGTGTGCATGTCCCGGTCATATCCGATGTCATGGCGATGTCGTTGATGGTGTGGTTACAGTTGCCGGTCGTTTGGTATGGCTGTTGTGGTGGTGACTGGCCAGTCCGTGCGGAAGCTAAGCATGGGTGCGGGGTTGGACATCATAGGTCACTCGGGGAACCTGCGTTGTGGTCCGACGAATTGACAGGTTGTCAGGTATGCGATGCCGTCCAGCAGGGCTTCCATGTCATTGGTGGTGTACATGTTTGCCAGCCAATGTAGCGGATGGTGGCTGTCAAGGTGTTGTTCGTAAGTTGTCCCTTGGAGGACCATGATGGGGCATGCTGGGTGACATTCGATGTAGCTGTTCTCGATGATCCGTCGTGTGGAGGCACAGTGGTCCCATTTCAGTGCGGGTGCGATGTTGGCCACATACGCCATGCCCCCATAGGCAGAGCAGGCCCTGTCGTGTGCGTCCAGAGGGAGGAGTAGTGGTAGCAGGTCCGCCTTCAGACATGCCGGGTTGGAGAGGCATATCTCGACGGGATGCTGGTATGGACACCTCCGACAGTAGAAGACGGGCATGACGCAGCTGAACAATGTGATGCGGTAAGTCAGTCGGTAACTTACGTTCAGCAGGGACAGGAGATCGCATCCCAATGTATGGAACAGGTTGGTTTTGTACAGCTTGAGCTGTTCGGCGTAGTTGGGTAGGTGTGTTGCGGTTGTCATTTCGCAGCGGTTCGTTGAGGTGGCGTGCTCCGGCTGTGTGTGCAGTCTGCAATGTGCACGCTCCGAGGTTGCTGTGAGCTCTGTGTAGTCGTAGGGAGACAGGACTTGTGTTCTGTTGGCTTGTTTGGAGGACACGGGCCCTCTTCCCACATGCTTCTCAGACAGTTCAAGGTCAGTGATGTGTGACTCCTTCCAATTAACTTGCATGTGGCCGACATGGGGAGTGTTTTCTTCTTTCTTCCCCGTCCGTTGTGTGCTTCTGTGATATGCGCTATCTGCCCTGTGGTCGGTCTCCTCGGAATGCCTGTGTTGGTCTATTCTTGGACAATGGCTGTATTCACCGGCTTCTGTCGTAGGGCTGTGGTTTCGGAGTTGGAATGGAAGGTCATTCAGTGCTGTCTGCTCTCCCTTGTGTGGGCGGCAGGCTGCCTTTCCGCTCTGCGTTGGGCCTTGTGTGTGAATGTTATTCTTGGGCCACCTGTTGTCGGTCCCGGGCTCTTTGGTGTTCCGTTTTATATGTCTTGTTCATATGTGCAGGGTGGTATGGGTGTTTCTGTGTGGTACTGGCGTTCCTCTTCCCGAAGGGCCCCTGCTTCTCCTAGTTGGTGTTGCCGCCGCTGTGTGCTACGCCATGTTTGTTACACTGGGGTGTGTCCTGCTGTTGCGTGTCTTCACTGACATGTGTGCGTCGGTTGTGTGGCGTTGGGTGTTGTCCGTGAATTGGGCGTTGGGGACATGTCTGTGGCAGGCCTGTCACGTGTCATGTGCGTTCGGGGTGGGGCTGATGTGTGTGCTGCTTGGTTGTGTCCCTGTGTCTGTGTGCGACGCATGCATGGCGCTGCGGTTGGCCTCTGCGTTGTGCGCATGTGTGGCGGCGTCATCGGCGCTTTGGGGCCGTGACGGGGTGGTTGGTTCCTAGTCCCAGGTGGTGTGTACACATGTGTTCCGCGATGTTACGATTTGGCCTGTGTGTCATATGTGGATGCAATGGTGGATGTGTAGTGTACACGCGCTGGTGGGGGTTGTCCGCTTTTTCCGCCCTTGCACTGTGTGCGCTGTTTGCGTGCACTTGTTGTGTGTGTGCCTACCTGCGTCTCCGCGGTACGTTGCGTCCTTGGTGGTGCATCAGCAGAAGCATGGGGAGGGCCTGCAGTGCTGGATTCATGCTCGGGAGCCGCTTCTTCGTTGTCCGTGCTCGGCATCCGTGTTACCGCTTCGGTTTGTCGTACGGTATCTCTTGGCCATGGGAGCCGTTTGTTTGCGGCATCGTAATTTATGCGCCGGGCGGGGCGTGTTTCGTCGGACGGTGTGTGTCAGTTGGGCTGCGCCGCTACGTGTACGGGCGCACTTTGATGGCGGACGGTGTTGCTGGCTTGCCGGCGGTGTTTGGCCTACTTTTCGCATCGTAATTGGACGGGCGTGTGGACTGCTGCGTGCCGGCGGTAACTGGTGCTTTTTGCATCCGCCAGCACGGCGGTGGTGCATCCGCCCGCCATCGTAATGTGCCCCTTAGTAACATTGCTGTCTGTTTTGATAATTAGACTAAAGTGAGCAACATGGCTGACAGTAAGCTACTTTGCAGGTGCAAATGCCAGTTTGCCAAAATTAGGAACTCTCAAACAAGAGCTGAGTTGAGGTTAAGAATTTGCAGACATATAGATACACAGGCATCTGGTCTAATAGTGTATTTGATCAAAAAACCAGAAAGACGATTTTTTGGGAGGTTATCTATGTTAATGATAGCATATTTCTTAGTAACGAAAAGCTGAACTTTCCTTGTGAATATCATCTGATATAAATATTGTGAAATTTCTTCTTTGGAGTTAATAATAGATAATCCACACTCAATGGGGCAATATTGTTTACATTTAGGCCATACTATTGAAGATAGACCACATTTCTGTATAGTAAATCCTGACAGACAACTCACTTTGTGAGACATGGCAAAATCCACAAGCCACAAATGAATTGGTGGGTCCTTGCCCATGTTTGTACTGCTGCATCACAGTGTAGCAACTTTCATACAGTACATGAGCACTGATTTTCCGTTCCTACTTTAATATCACTGTCATGGACAGGAAAATATCTATCTACCAAGTGGCAGTGAAATGCCAACGAGGCACATTTTAATGTAACATCTGTGGAGTCATTGCTCAATTACAACTTGAGACTGGTGAGCTGTAAGTGTCCTGAAACTAACTAGGAATATTTGTTTTGTATTACTCTGTGTCATGGGCGTGTTCCATTGGTGGCACATGGGCGTTCCCATACAACCCACCCATGGCTTTTGATGCCAAACCCTAGCTACTAACAATAGTAGACAGGGTTTTGAAACAAATAATAATGCCACTTTGAAGCAGAGGTTTAAAAGGAGCAAAGCTTTTATTTCTACGAACGTTTCCCACTTTGCATGGTTGCTGCACTGTACAGCACACACCCAAAGTGGGAAAAGTTGTAAAGTTAGATCCTGCTAGAACAAAACCTATGCTATATTCATGCAGGTACCTTTGCACTATGGTACAAAGGTATGTGCGGTGCACTCAGCAGCCTGATATTGTGGCAGCGCTAAGGAGAGGAGAGGAGAGCGCCATATCTCTGTCTAGCAATGCTGTGTTGTGTAACAGTTCGTTGAATCTGCGCTATAGACTAAATTAAAAGAAAAAAACCCTTAGCTTATCGTTGGCATATATCAATGCCCAGGTTCATATTATTGATAAGTTTGTAGGCATGAAGGGGCATATTCTCAAGCCCCTATCGCCACAGGAACGTCACTTTTTTTGACGTTCCCGTGGTGATAGGGCCAGCGCCCTATTCTCAAGGCAGCGTTAACCCACTTAACGTGGCTTAAAGCCACGTTAAGTGGCTTAACGCTGCCTTGAGAATAGGCCTCTTCACGCTAAACTTAGCGTGAAAGGGGGCGTGCAGTGGGTGTTGCGGTGGGCGTACCACCGCAACACCCATTGAGCTCGACGCTGCCACCTATTATCAAGGGCGGAGATAATAGGTGGCAGCGCCGAACTTAAGACCAGAAAAATCCTGGTCTTAAGGTGGCGAAACGAGGAGAAATGCTTAATTTCTCCTCGTTTTTGCTATTTCCATGTGTGCTGCCTTGTGCAGCACACATGGAAATAGCAAAATGCCATGGTTTGTTTATGTACAGGAAGGTGTCCCTTCCTGTACATAAACAAACCTTTTAAAAAAATGCAGTTTTGTAACTTACATGTGTGCTGCATGAAGCAGCACACATGTAAGTTACTAAACGGCATTTTAGGTTTGTTTATGTGCAGGAAGGGACACCTTCCTGTACATAAACAAACCTCCCTGCTCGCAGACACCCTTGCACTCTGGTGCAAGGGTGCCTGCTTTGACGTTGAGTCGTGAGACTTAGCGCCGTCGCAGGGGGAAATGCCAGGCTGCACCACATTCTTGAGAATAGGGTGCAGCCTGGCGTTTCCGAAGTGGCGGTGAGAGGCGTTAAGCCAAGGAGGCTAACGCCTCTCACCGCCAATTCCTCGTGAATATGCCCCTAAGGGCCATATTATCAAGAACAGTGATAACATTATCGCTGCTTTAGCGGCAGGAAACTGCAGCTAAAGCGGCAATAAGAGGCTTGATAATATGCTCTATAGCATTCCAATAGAAGCCCAGGTTTGATGTCCTTCACACCAGAACCTGGGCTTCTATTGGAATTCTATAGGGCATATTATCAAGCTCCTTATCGCCGCTTTAGCGGCAGTTTCCCTGCACGCTAAGCGGCGATAATGTTATCGCCGTTCTTGATAATATGGCCCTAAGAGTCTTGTACAGTGTAAATTTACTCCGAAAACAACTATAATAAACTTGACTGGAACTCACATAATGATACTATTTTATAATACATGGGATTCTGTTGAGGCAGGGGTAGAGTTAGGGGGCATAAAAAAGGGACCGGGTTGAGCATACGTTTGTGATGTCCTGTGTAACTTTCTTTGTTTTTGTCTCCACTGGGATAGCCAATGGTGAGAAGTTCATGAGGTTTTGAATTACATCAAGCGTTCCCTCTGGTGCTCCGGTGAGGATAGGCTAGTATATTTTTTTTAAGACAAAATTTGTATTACTTTCATGTTTTGGTGAAATTGATGTGCAGTTTGAAGCAGCCTATGTAGCTCAAATCACATGACAGTTGACCATACTATGGGCCTGATTCTGATGCGGTTAGGAAAGCATTCCCACCTAGGGCCTGATTCTCATGCGGTTAGGAAGGCCTCCTAATGGCATTTGCTCCTTCCAAATCGGATCGGGAACGTGTCTTCCCGACCCAGGGCCCAATTATGATGCGGTTAGGAACATATGCTCCCATTGAAGTCAATGGGAGTCCAACCAAATCGTATCTGGAAGCATCCGGATGCATCGTACTCCGTCGGTCGGACTCTCCCGATCCTAGTGGGTCGGAAACCATTTCCAAACCGATTCGGTCGGGAAGCTTTCCAACCCGCATCAGAATCAGGCCCTAAGTAGTAATTATTCACAGGGCCGATGGATATAAAATATATTTTATTGATCTGCTAAACCTCAATTTTCATTTTTTGTCATCATACACCTAAGGATTTTTACCCACATACCTATACATGCAACCTTTAACCGAAAACATGCGCTCATGCACGCGATGTTGGCACACAGAAAACAAACAGTGAGGAGCACACCCACTTGTACAGATGAATACCTCAAAATTCATATACAAGCACTCATACACTTACATCCAATGTGGCTCTTGACCCGGATTGTATTCTTCTGAAGCCACGTCTTTTTTGCCATTCTCACCTACTTCCAAATTACCTGACAGTAAATCTCCTGATTTCTCCAAGCACACCATGTACATGGTTAGCTTCTAGTTCTGAATTCCAGTAACAACTTTAATTATTCATTGCACAACCACATACAAGCAAATGGATGCACACAGCAGTGTGCCATTGCGGAATGGAGAAGAAATCTCTGGAATCCAATTTGAAAGTGTATTGATTTGAAAAAGCTTCCTTTTTTGTAATTGAAAATCAGGTCCATTGTTGACCCTGTATTGAATATATGACATTACAACGCATACCAATACAACGCATACTTTTACATTGCAGTTTTTACAACGCAACTACCATTACATCGCAAGTTTTTACAAAGCATACCATTACAACGCATGCTGATTGAGTAATAGCATGTGTTGTAATGGCATATGCATTGTAATGGCATGCGATGTAATGTCACATGCGTTGTAAAAGTTGCGTAGTGAAGGCATTACAAAGTAATGCCTGTGTTGTAAAGGATGTTTCCCCCCTGTACTAGTAGAGTAGGTGCAATGTTGAAGAAAGCGGTTGACCAACAGGAAAGGTAAAAGTAAGTATGTGTGGATGTCTTCATCTTTTTCCCAGTGGAGGCTGAAATCGATTAGTCATTTAATTAAGGAAACCCCCAATAAAATGTGTTTGCTATCCGGTGAGCGATATAAAATGCTCAGCCTCGGTTGTTTAGGTGCCATGTTTTGAATCTCCACTTTGAGGCACTGCAATTAGAAGTGTATTGAATTAATAGGTTTGCGATTTAGAGATTCATGATGCATAAAATTGATCTACACTTTTTTTCCCTTCTAACAATAGTGATACAATTCAATAGCCTGACATCTGGAACTTGCTCCTACCCAGGCTCTAGCTTTCAGTTCCATGCTTCAGTGTTGCATGAGCACTCAGTTATGTAACTAAAACAATGCAATAACATGTTTTTTACATGTCTGATGTGTAAGAGTGTCTGTGAGAGAGAATGTGTGTCTGTGTGCGAATCTATGTCTATGTGTGAGCTTATGTTTGTGTAAGTGAAAGTGAGTGGGACTGAACAAGGAGGGAGTGAAAATGAGTGAAAGTGAGAGAGACTGAGTGAATGAGAGTAAGATCGAGTGCAAGTGGGTGAGAGTGAGTGAATGAGAATGGATAAAAGTGAGTAACAATGAGTGTGATTGTGAATAACACTATTGGCGTAACTGTGAGTGCCAATGAGTGAGTCAGAGTGAGTGAAAATAAGTGGGATAAGTGAGCCTGAGAAAGAATGGCCAAGGACGATTTGCCTAGCTTAACTCTTGGTCAGTGCCTTTTGTTAAACTGCGGCTCTCTAACTAACCATAAGCATGAGATTGCGGACCTATTAATCTCTTATCAACGAGCTTCTTTATTCCTGGTCAAAACCTGGCTAAATGCCCAATCAGCACCTGAGATTCTTGACGCTGTACCTCAAGACTACGCTATCATGAGACTTGATCGGCCCAATCAAAGGGGCGGGGGTCTCGCAGTAATTTATAAACAACACTAGCGCTGCAATCATTTGGAGTTAAAGATCACCAGTTGTGACGCAGCTTTCTTTACTTTATCTTTCACAAAGACCTGTACACTAACAGGTTTCCTTATCTATCGCCCTCCTGGCCCAGCCCTTAAGTTTGCTAATGTGCTAATGAACATCATACCATCCTATGCCCTTCGATACCCTAATCTTCTAATTTTAGGGGACCTTAACATCCATTTTGGAAAGGACAAATGCCATACAGCAGCCCGCTTGGCTGAAGATCTTATGATGTTTCAACTTAACCAGCTAGTGCAAACTTCCACACATACTTATGATCATATTCTCGATCCAATTTTCCCAAACTCCACGCTGGTGGATGTGGTTTATCCCATCCCCACTGCGTAGTCCCACCACCATATGGTCCCCTTTCAGATCTCCAATACCTCCTCTACCAATGTCCAAGCTAATTCAGGAAGAGTATGTAAATGGTCTCTGATCACGCCACCAGCCTTTATTGCAGCTTTGAACTGTGAATCCCTGGAACTTAACACCTAACCCCATACTGCCAACCATCAAGCAACAGTATGGATTAACAATGCTTTGGAATCTCTAGCACTCATGAAATCAATTAATAGTATTCACTCGAAACCTTCTGCAGAATGGTTTACGGAGGAACTCTCAGCGATGAAGAAAGCCTGTAAATGGCTGGAATGCCTCTGGCGGAGGAACTATAACATAGATGATAAAAATACCTACCTCAAAGTGCTGAAAGAATATAATAAACAACTGAGAAACACGCAAGCACATTTCTATGCCCAGAAGATCAAGCGGTCTAAAAACTCCTCTAGGGAGCTTTTTCAGATAGTTAAGTCATTGACTTTGTTAGAATGAGTCTCTGTTACAATCTCTCCCTCGGCGGATTACTGCGATCAGGTTGCGTTCTATATTCTAGAGAAAATAGACACCATCTGTGTCTTTGCCTGAGAGTGCTAGGAACTTCCAGTTCCCTTTATCTGGGCAAATACCATCCACTCCATCAGGAGGCTGCCTTAGTCTAAAAACCATATCGGTGGCTGAGACGCACCTTTTACTCTCTAAAGTGAAATCTAGATCTCCACTCAATCCAGCCTATCCGCTATACTTGAATGGGGTCTGGAGGCCATTGCCCCCTGCTCTGTAATTTACTAAACTTTTCCTTCTCTACTGGATGTGTTCCATCTAATTGGAAACACTCCATGGTAGTTCCCCTCTTAAAGAAACCTTTTTAGATACCTCCAAACCTGAGACTCTGAGACCTATATCTCTTCTACCTTTCTTTGCTAAGATTGCCGAAAAATATGTCAACCAGCAGCTGATGAATTTTGTGGAAGAGAAGGAACTGCTACATGAGTCCCAGTCCGGTTTCAGACCACAGTTCAGGACAGAATCTGCCCTTTTATTTGCTTCAAAGTCACTGCATCTCTCTGCTGATGAGGGCAAAACCGCTGCCTTAGTCACACTTGACCTAAGTGCAGCCTTCGACATGGTGTCCCATGGTCTGTTATTAGAACAGCTATTGAGGCTCGGGGTAGGGGGCTGTGTTCTGGGTTGGATTGAGGACTTTCTTCAAGGTCAGACGTCTCAGGTTTTTCAGCAGTCCTATACTTCTAAGATACTACCTCTGCAGCAGGGAGTGCCACAAGGCTCTGCCCTGAGGCCAACTTTATTTAATTTGTATATGCACCCCCTTGCTGAAGTAATTTAGTGCCATGTTGTCAAAACAGTATCCTACGCTGATGACACCCAATTGATCATAACCTTGGCGCAGGACAATAGCGAAGGTGAAGTTGACTTCAGAGCATGCCTGGCAGACCTGGCTAAATGGATGGACTCTAGCTGCCTTAGATTTAATGCAGGTAAATCCGAAATCCTGGTAGTAGGAAAACAACCTTCTATATGGTCCACTGCCTGGTGGCCGAACAAACTAGGCCCTATGCCCACACCGAAACCAAAGGTGAAAAACCTTGGCATCTGGTTTGATTCCACCCTATCTTTTGATGACCAGATTTCTGCTCTCATTGGAACCTGCTTTGGAACACTAACGATGAATTGGAAAATCTTAAGGTTCCTGCCTGATTCCACTAAAAAAACTGTAATCCAAGCTCTTGTGGTATCATGTATTGATTACTGTAATGTGCTCTATTTAGGGGCCTCAAAGGGCAGGCTGAAAATACTCCAGAAAGTGCAAAATGCTGCGGCACGTCCACTTTTAAACATTCCTAGACTCTCATCTATTGCCACAGATCTTGCTAAACTTCATTGGCTTCCTGTTGAGGAGAGAATTTCTTTCAAAGCTCTATGCACTGTTCATAGAATCCTCAATCAGAAAGGGCCTCGCTATCTCTTCCCCTGATTAAACCATATCTCCCAAGACGATGCTTGAGGTCTTCTGGGGCTGTCCAGACAGTGATCCCTAAAATTGTCAGAATACGTCTAGGTGACTGCTCTTTTAGCTTGTTGGCTGCCAAACTCTGGAATCTGCTACCTCTAAATCTCAGACTAGAACCCTCCGAAGTTCTTTGCAGAAAACTTCTGAAAACTTGTTTTTTCAGAAAATGCTTAGATCATTAGTCTGCTTCTACCTGGCTCTCTGACTAGGCTCTCAGTTCGAATCTAGTGCGGGGACACTTCAAACTGGAGTAACCATGCGCTATACAAATCTAATAAAATAATAATATAAAAATGAGTGCAAGTTAGTGTGAGTGAGAAAATATGAGGTATGTTATGTTTTGTCATGTTATGTTACATTATTAATAAAGCTTAAATGGTTACCATAAGAAGAAGGCATCCCCATGAGTGAGTATAAGAGTGACTGCACTTGAGAGTGAGTGAGAATGATTGTGAATGAATGGATGGAAATAATCCGAATGAATGAGACTGGGTGAAAAGTGTGAGCGCAAATCTGGTGTTATGGGCTCACTTGGCAAAATGATGGCACTAGCATACTGAAAGTAATGCTTCACATAAGAGACATCTGTGATTAAATACTAACACTGGCATAATAAAGGTAATGCTTGGTTGATGGGACAGAAATGGTAATATGCTGGTACTGGCACACTGAAGGTAATTCTTGGTTAATGAGCAATGCAGCAAAACACTGGTACTTGCATGCAAGAGATAATTTTTAGCTTATGGGGCACCTGCTGAAACACGCTGGTACTGGCATATTGGAGGAAATTCATGGCATCAGGGTACATGTAGCAAAAGGCTGGTGTTGATATATTGGGGGTAGATCTTGGGAGGACAATCACATTTTATCCCAAGCATGCCAAAATGTGATTAAAAGTCAATTTTAATATTAACCTACAGGAAATGGTAACAACTTGGTTCAGTTATTTTCCACTTTTTATCAAAAACTAAATTCAAGGGTGAAAGTAATTTTGGGGAATTTGTGGGTGAAAAGTAACTTTCGAAAAGTATAGTTTGGTTTTCGTACAAGTCAACCAGCACTGAACCAGTTCTGCTGGATGTGTTTCCTCCAAGTCTGTTGTTAGGATCTCAATTAGACAAGAAGTTCAGAACTCCCAGCAAACAATATAGTCAATTTTAAAGCCTCAAAGATTGTTGTACGCGAACACTGTCTATTTATCTGCAATGACCTTCCTAACCACTGCCATCAGGAACAAATTATATCCATCAGAAAGGAATTCAGCAACACTCCTTCCCCCTTCACATGAAAATCTCAAATAGGAACCCTATTGTCAGAAACTGTGTAATCAAGAGGGGTATCTCGCACATTCAACTCTACCAATAGCAGGTAGCGAATGCTGTCCCCACAATAGAGAAAAGGGCTCCTTAGAGGGCAACCTGTCTAGTGCTATCTCGAATCTAAGGCTCAGGAAGGTTTACTGTAAGGTGAAAGAGGAAGTGTTGCAAATGGAGGTTGCCATTTGGTGGGAATCCTGCCTGCATTGTGCCCAGGAAAATGTCCAGTCACTGTCTAGTGCACCCAATAATAAATCCATCATCACCTCCTCAGAATATTCATAGACCTGGAAGAACATCTGAAGGAAAGAAGATGTATGCCTGACTCCTTATATCCACTGGCACCCAGGAACTGGGACTGCTCTCCAATGGTCAGCTTCCTGGTCTATGGCTCACTGCCATTGTGATACAAAATTTACAGTAAATGATTTCCATTGCAGACGATCCAGCTGGCCTGTTGTTGGTGGACTGTAATGGAACTAGTTAGGGTCTTGGCTGGAGAAAGAACTTGTGCCTGGAAGCCTGTCCTATTGACATGAGGACTGAAGTAATGTATAGGTGTAAACATTTTCAGCATCAAGAAGTAGACGGATACAGTATTGTTTGACTTCCAGAGGGTTGGTATGATGTGTTAAGTTTATCCCAGTGAGTGTGGTACCTTTGCTGTCAATAATTCCTGGTTTGTCCCATTCTGACCTCACAGTGGAGTTGTCTAGCATTGAGGAGCCCTACTCAGCCACATCTTTCTGCTTTTCCACTCCGGAGAATTTTGAGAACCACATAACTCCATAGGTAAACAATGGGGCCACACAAGGTGGCAAAGATACCCTAGATTTGCACCACTCAGAGCTTTTGCCAACAAAACAGAATGGTTTATCATGAGTTCTATGACAGCATGCCCACCTTTGAGGGACCCTCACTAGCTTGAACCACCAGCCTTGCTTGGCTGAAAAATATCGAGAACCAACCAGAAAATTTGATATTTTTTACCAAATAATCAATCTCTGCTCCATCATGGTCTGTCTGAAATTGGGCTTAGATCCCAATGTACCACAAGCATTGACATTGAATGGTGGTTTTTCAAGTTATGAGTACTTTTTTGCTCAATGTTTTTTAGCCCATACCTCTGGATCCCTTAGGGCCTGATTACGAGTTTGGCAGTCCTTGGGACCGCCAAACCTGTAGTGGAGGTGCAGTGGCTGTCGGGACCACCGCACCAGTGGTCTAACTGCCTTATTACAACTACGGCAATCGGACCATTGTGGGACCACTGCAACCGCTGGGGAACTGCGGTCCCCTGAGGTGGTGCGGCAGTCTTGAGGCCATAATATGTTTGGTGGGGCCACTGTGGCACTGCAAAGCATATTATGAGTAGCATTTTCATGGCGGGGAGCCCACTATGAATATATGCTGTTGGTGAGAAAATAAAGGGGGCCCTTAGGGGACCCCTGTTGCCTCAGGCCTGTGGGATGCATGCGGGGGGGGCACATGGTGTGCCCTTCTGTGTGCTTGCACCCCCTTTTCTGCACAGCATGGGCAGTCCATGTCATGCAGGATCGGGCTTTGACGCTCCAATTGCAGTGCCTTTTTGAAAGACACAGCCATGGGAACGCCAAAGGACCGCCCGCCAGATTACAAAAATACTTGCAATCGGGCATGCAGCGTGTGGCCCTGTTTGGCGGTCCTCGAGTTGGGTGGCAGCCCACTCCAGGACTGTCAAACTCATAATTGGGCCCTTAGTCTGTTTAATTTTTGTATCATTTTGGTTTTTGCATTTTTTACCTTTATAAATTTGCTTGAAAATGTTATTGTATTGTGTCCCTAACTTGAATGTTGGTTGGTACAGCTTGGACGTACCATGCATTTATATGAGGGATTGTTTGTTGGTTGTGTAAGAACTATCATGGCTTAAAAAGAGGTTCTAATTGGCAGGTGTTGTGAGCTAACCACATTTTGTTTATTACATTAGTAGGGTTAACCCCTTGAAAATAAATAGATAGCAATAAATAATCAAAGCTCTGACGATATTTTTTTTGTAGAAAAAAGAATAATCCAGTATTAATGGAGGCTATTCTGAGACAATGGGATATGTCACTGATTATATTTTTTTTAGGTTGGCCCTCAGGGTTGATTCTAGGACAACTCACTATGAGAAACACTCCAACACATACTTTCCTTCAGCTAGTCTCCTGGAATGACAATGTTGCATCACTGGCCCTTTTCTTCCCTGTGCCCCATACCCAGTTTTCTTTTGAAGCCACCCTTCTTCTTAGTCTCTTACCTTCCTCCAGGATGGGCACTGTCACCTTGGGGGCATAAACTCAGAACCTAAGCCCTGCGGTGCTTGAGGGTAGTTTTGCATATGCCAGGGGGAAAATAATTTCTGAGGGGTTATTATATGCACCTTGAAGTCTTATCTAAGATAGGCATTTTATCTTGAGAAGAAAATTAAATAAGGGAGACCCACAAAATCCAGATGTCGTTTACCACTCACAAAAGAGAGAAAATGCTCTACTAACATGTCACATTCACTATAAAAGTTATGTATCAATATGACCTTATCGTTGGTTGCCTTGACAGCACATTTGACAGCACATTTAGGTGCAAGTTTACCTTTCGAGCAATAGTAGCATGTGCGAAGAAAACTATGGAAGCACAAATAAAATTGATGTTCAAAATAACTTTTAGGAGAAAAATACTTTTAGGTACAAAATCACCCTTGATTTAAGGTTTTTGGACAGAATATCAAGATAAAGATATCGTGATACCAAAATATTGTGTCAAGAATATTGGGACCTCAAAAATATTGCAGACAGGCATATCGAAGGTAAAATATAGATTTTAGTGTTGTTTTTAATATTGTTGTAAAAATATCAATGTTGAAAATATCGTTATATCTAATATTGTTTGTAAGTGTTAATTAGTACGCAATTTATTGTAGTGTGTTTAATTGTATGGGCCTGATTTAGTTCTTGGCGAACGGGTTACTCCATCACAATGGTGATGGATGTCCTGTACGCCGAAAAATGAATCCCATTATATACAATCGGATTTATATTTTGGCAAACAGAATATCTGTCACCATTGCAATGGAGTAAACCGTCCTCCAAGATCTAAATCAGGGCCTATGTTTTTATTTTATTTTACATTTTTTTTGTAATGTATTTTTTAAAAAAATGAAAATCTTGAAGTTTGTGTTTTTAGTTGTATTAATGTATATAATTAATTTTTGCTTTTCTAGAAGTGGGATATTGGGTTTTTAGGGGATAAGTGTAGGAAGATTTTAAATATCGTTTAAATTTTAAAATATAAGGTACATATTTTAATTATATGCAAATTAATGATTTTGCATTTTAAAATATATTTTATTAATAATATTTCAACATATTTTCATTTGATGTTGATCAAGACATATGTTATTGGTATGATATATATATATGTGAGATGTATATACTTTTCAAAATGTATTATTGTTAATATTGTGTTTTTACATTTTAATATTTTAACATTTATACATATAATTATTAATAATACATATTAGTAATAAATATTTTTTAATAGGAATTAAAATAATACTTTTATAATTTAAACTGTAACAATGCATATCAAGGTTTGCATTTAAATTAATGCATTTTTACATATTCTTTTAATGAAATTTATACTACACAAAAAATTGAAAATATTCAGTATTGATTGTCTTTAAAATATGTTTATTTTGTAATAAGTTATGATAAATGTTTTATTTTGAAGTGGATATTGTATGTGTAAACTATTTAGTGTTCAACACCTTCTGCTAATATGATTAGATTGGAGTGGGAATAATAAATGTCACCCCTTCAGTGTCCCACATGTTCCAAAAATTAGTTTAGATTAGGTTGGGGATAGTAAATGTCCCCCTTTAGTGTACAACATGTTCCCCAAAATGGTTTAGATTGGAGAGGGAACAGTAAATGTAACCCCTTTAGTGTCCAACGCCTTCCCCAATATCGTTTACATTAGAATGGGAATAGTAAATGTTACCCCTTTAGTGTCTAACGCCTTCCCCAATATGATTTAGTTTGGAGTGTGAATAGTAAATGTAGCACCTTTAGTGTCCAACACCTTCCCCAAATTGGTTAAGATTGGAGTGGGAATAGTAAATGTAATCCCTTTAGTGTCCAGCACCTTCCACAAATTTGGTTTAGATCGGAGTGGAAATAGTAAACGTTACCCGTTAAGGGCCTAATTTCAAGTCTGTCAGTCCGAATCACGGGGGCACGGTGGTGGCTGTCCAGCCACCGCCTCACCGGAAGTCCAACTACCATATCACAACTGTGGCAGTCGGACCGCCATTGTACGGCTACAGCCACCAGGGAATGTGGCGCAGTGGTCAGGGCTTCAGTAATATGCTGGTGGTGCCGCTGTGGAACCGCCATGCATGCTGCAAGTTTCGGGACCACCAGCGGTGTTATGGAGGTCTTTACTCAATGAAATGGCTGACGGTCCAGAAACAAATCCCATTTGCATGGGGATACATGCAGGGAGGCACAACATGTGCCCGCCTGTGTGCATGCACCCCAATTCCTGTTTGGTATGTATTTACAGTCCATGCCATGCAGGAACTTTTTTGGGCATTCCCATTATGGTGCTCATTTTCAGGGGCACCGCAGTGGGACTGCAAAAAAAAGCCAGCCAGACACGAGGAAACTTGTAATCTGGTGGGGTTGCACACACAGGTTTGGTGGTGCGGGAGAAGGCCGCTAGTGTGGCGGTCCACTCCTACACCGCCAAACTGGTAATCAGGCCCAATATGGTTTAGATTGGAGTGTGAATAGTAAATGTCACCCCTTTAATGACCAACACCTTTTTCAAATTGGTTTAGATTGGATTTGGAATAGTAATTGTTGCCCCTATAGGGTCAAACGCCTTCGTTGAATTGGTTTAGATTGGAGTGGTAATAGTAAATGTAACCTCTTTAGTGTCCAACTCTTTCCACAAAATGCTTAGATTGGAGTGGGAAAAGTGAATGCCATCCCTTTAGTGTCCAACATCTTCCTCAAATCATTATAGGTTGGAGTGGGAATAGTAAATTACCCCCCTTTAGTGTCAAACACGTTTCCCCAATATGGTTAGATTGGAGTGGGAATAGTAAATCTTACCTCTTTAGTGTCGAACACCTTTCACATATTTTGTATAGTAAAAACACATGTTCCAGTTTTCATTTGTTTACAATTTTTTTATTACTGTACAGTTTCACAATTTGTATCATATATATTTCAAGTAAAAGAATAAAAAAATACAAAATTAAGTAAATTAAACATTTGTTCTATATTTTTTAATAGTAAAGATCAGGTAAATCATATTTGTATACATTTGTATCTTATACATTTTCAACTTTTCTTTTTATCGTTAACAGTGTTTGAATATTAATGAACTTTTTTCCATATATATATAAAAGTTATAGTGTTTTTAGATGGTTTTTGGTATTTTTAGATCTATTGTTGTTACTATTTTACATTAGTCGTTTGCCATTTTCTTTACACTGTTTTGATAATGTATTACTATGTTATGTTAAATTGTTGGGAATTGTGATATTACATTATTCTTATTAAATATATGTGATTGTTATGTAGAATTGTTTGGATTATGTGTTGTTACTAACTTATGTGATGGATTGAATTTTATTTTGGTTGCTGATAGCTTTTAACAAATTACATATCATTTTATTATATCAGTCTTTATTAATATTGTTATTTTAAACAGTTGTTTGACTGATCGAATAAAATATGATATTTATTATTATAAAAAAATAGATTTGGCATGTTGATTTACAGATTGTTATACTTTTTGAGGACTTTGGTGGGTTAAAACATTTTTATAGTATGTTTATGGCTATCATTTCTAAGGACCTGATTTCGAGCACCTTGTGGTGGCAGCCCGACCACTGACACCTGGAGTATTTTGAGTGTGGCAGTCAGACCGCCACTAGACCACCAACTCTGCCAATACCAAGGATCCCGTGCGGCAGAGGCAGTGCTGACAGGGGCAGCAATATGCAGGTGGTGCCTCTGCGGCACCACCAAGCACTCCCCCTCCGCCCCTTGGTTCTCGGACTCTCTCAGAGCGGCCAAGAGCAGGTGCAAACGCCTGGAACGGCAGTGGAGGGTAAACTATTATGAGGCAGCCAAAACTACTTATAAAAACGCACTGAAAGATTTGCACAAATTAATCAGAGCTGCCAGGAGGGATCACATAGCTAGCTGCATACTTAAAGCTGAAAACTCTACTAAAGAGGTATTCAAGGTGGTCAATTCTTTTCTCAAGCCAAAAGCATTAGAGACCGATGTACAACCATCCCTCTCTCTGTGCGAAAACATATCTAACTTCTTTGACAGCAAAATTCAGAAGGTCTATCTTTTTCTGAGATTCGCGAAACAGAAAATTCTGACAGTAAGGCGGGAGGCGCACAAGAGCCCTCATTCACGAAATTTAGCCCGATTCCAATGCAGGAAGTTTTGGTGGAAATCCAGGGGTGTAAGTCAGGGGCACCAGATGACCCCTGCCCCCGAAACTTTTGAAAGTGATGGCACACTCTCTGAAGTATGTGCTGTCACACATTTGGAACTCATCCCTTGCGTCCAGCATTTTTCCCGATATATGGAAACATGCCACACTTCTCCCTTTGCGGAAAAAAACAAACAGTGATCCGGGGGATCTAAATAACTACAGGCCTATCTCTCTGCTGTCTGCCCCAGGTAAGATGCTGGAAAAACTGGTGCAGCGGCAATTGACTAATTTCATTGAGAGCAAAGGCAGCCTACATGATACCCAATCTGGCTTTAGATCGGGTTTTAGTACCGAGACGGCACTCCTGGAGGTGGCTTAGTCAGTGAGGCTGGCGGTGGATTCAGGGGCATCCGCTATGTTGGTGCTCCTGGATCTATCGGCGGCATTCGACACGGTTGACCATACCTTGCTGTCTCAGAGACTGCAGGAGATGGGCTTAGGGGGCACGGTACTGGCCTGGCTGAACTCCTACTTAAGCAATCGCTCCCAGAGGTCTCACTACAGCCATTTGTGTTGAAGTCGAAACCGCTATGGTGTGGTGTCCCTCAGGGGTCAGCGTTGAGCCCTCTCCTGTTTAATCTATACCTGGCTCTGCTGTTCTCTCTGATAGCCAGCTGGGGGGTAAAAGCGATTTCATACGCTGATGACACCCAGTTGGTCTTCTCTTTTAAAGAGCAGTCCGAGGACTCCTTCAGGAGCTTCAAAGGCTGCCTAAGAGATATCACGTTGTGGATGAACAACAACAAACTAAAACTCAACGCAGGAAAGACGGAGGTGATGTTTTTTGGGAAAGAGTCACCTCCAGCACCGGTTCTTTGGTGGCCTGGGGAAATGCCCCCCCCCCCGTCCCCTGCAGACAGTATAAAAAATCTGGGTGTAAAGTGGGAGTCTGATCTGTCATTCTCGGCTCAGATACGGCAGGTGACTGCCACCTGCTTCAGTAAACTCAGAAATCTGCGTAAATTTCTGCATCTACTGCCTGAAGCGTGCCGGAAAATCACAGTCCATGCCATGGTGACATCCAGGCTGGACTATGCCAACAGCCTATATTTAGGCCTTACCTAAGTACCTAATTAGACGCCTTCAGATGGTCCAAAATACGGCTGCGAGACTGATTAGGCGGGTCCCTTTCCGACATCATGCCTCTCCGCATTTAAAAGAACTCCACTGGTTACCCGTGGCTAAAAGGATCGAGTTTAAGGCACTGACGTTGGCATTCCGAGCCACCCATGGCAACTGCCCCAGCTACCTGAAATTAAGACTACGTGGCTATAAGCAGACGAGATCTCTAAGGTCTAATTCACAAAGGCTGCTCTGCACACCCCGCTTCAACAAGGCCCGCCTAGGAGGTAGATCCTTCACGGTTGGGGCAGCTAAGTTGTGGAATTCCTTGCCAGGTGACCTACGCAACATAGAGGCAGAGCCTCCTTTTAAGAAAAAAGTTAAGACCTGGCTCTTTGAGGCAGATTAATGGGTCCGTGGCTTTGCTTTTTGGTTTTCCATCTGCATACTGTTGTTCGCTTAGCGCCGGGACACCTCTGTTTGAGGTAGCTGTCGCGCTTTACAAGTGTCTGTATTATTATTATTATTATTATTACAAGTTTCTTGTCTACTGCCATGAAAAAGGGGGTAGAGAGGCACCTAAGGGGGCCCTAGCAGGGCCCCTGACTCTCCTGGGCCTAGGGGGCGTGCAAGGGGGCACATGCAGTGCCCCCTGTATTTGCACCCCCAGTTCCTGCACCGAGTAGTTTGTATGCCACATCATGCAGGAAGGTGTAGTCAGCACTCTGACAGCAGCAGTCTGCATGTTAGGCTCTTCCATGAGCCTACAAGACCACAGCTGTCAGACCACTGCAGGACGGCCCGCCAGACCAGGATTGCAGTCCGAATCTGTAAGGCGGCAGCAGCATGGCTTTGGCTGACCTACAGCAGACGGCACATTGCACCATCCGCTGTAGGACTGCCAAAGTTATAATCCAGCCCTCAGTAATGTAGTCTTTTGTTATTTATGAAGAGTTTAACATTCAATTGTAGCATGTTGCACATTCTTTTGGTTTGTTTGCTACGTTTAGGGACAAACAAATTGTCCCATTCTCAGTTCTTGGTATCTTTGCTCTTTTTGTAATGCTTCTGTAAATTTGTATATTTTAGGTTTAGTTCTGCCTAGTGTGGATTGGAAGGCATTGTGCCATCCTTCCACTGCGTTGTTTATTTTGGCTTCCTGTGCCAAGGTGCTATCATAGACATTCCACCATGGTATTCAGAATTTCGGTTGGCATATGTGTACGGGGTGATGCAGTCTGCCAACCAGAGTGTCTTCAAACTAGTCCATCAGGGGATTACATTTATTTTCATTTTGTTGGTAGAAATTGTTTTCTATTAGTAGATTGTAGTGGTTTGCTACTTTTGTGACAGGGACATAGGCTAGTCCTATAATGTTTTCCCATTGCAAAGGCAAATTGGCTGTTTGTGGAATATTCTATATTCTATCGCCCCCTCACCTGGCAGCAGGAGTGCACACATTAGACACCAGGGATGTATCTTTGCTGCGGGGAGCAGCCCCTTGAGCCAGGGTCACTCTCCATTTGTTCATATATATGTTTTGGCCATTTTCCATCCCCCCCCCCGAGGCAGGCTGGCCATTTTGTAGGCCAATCTGCCCCCAAGGGGGGCAGAAAACCACCTGACAACAGGAACTCATTCTACATACATGTCAGGGAGCCACCCCTTGGGCAAGGGTCACTCCACATTTTGAAATGGGCATCTTGGTGGTTTTCTGCCCCCCTGGGGCAGATCAGCCATTTTTTTTTTAGGTGAATCTGCCCCAGGGGGTGGAATACCAGTAGACACCAGGATTTCTTTTATTTATATATGTTGATGAAGCGGTCCCTTGGGAAGTGGTCACTCCCAGTATAGCCCAAACATGTCCTATGCTTCAACTCCCCTGGGATTATATCAGATTTTTTATTTGCCAACAGGGGTGATAGAAAACCACTAGATACCACGGCATACGTTTTTGTGTGTTTGTGTAAATGTACACTCGCGCTTGGCCGGCGGTGTGTAACTTTTGGCTGATGGTGTGTACGGACTGGTGTCTGGTTAGGGGTGTGTTTGGCTGGCGGTTTGTGTGAACTGGTATTTAGCTTGCTATTGGCTGTTGGCTGGTGAATGGGTCAATCCCCTCTTGGGTGCCAATTCTTTCCTTACTTTGTGCCCCACTTGGGAACAGATGCCAATCTGCCCCCTGGGGCAGACCTTATTTTGTTTTTTAATGTTAAATGTTTTATTTCTTGCCATCATTTGCTTTTTGTAACTTAATGTTTTATTTCTCATCTTAATTGTAGTGTGGAGCTTTTGATTTTGTTGATTATGACTCTTACTGGGGGTTTCGGTATTGGTAGATCTTCAGTTTGTGTAATTGCAGGTGTTTGGTAAGGAAACGTTTGTGGTAATGTTTCGTTCAAATGAGTATTATTGCCCTTCTTGAATCTGTTTTTTTTTTCTGTTGTAGTAATTGTAGCATATTTAGCTTCTGTTTTATTATAGTTCAGATTCATGTATGGATTTGTGCAAGATGTGTATTGTATTTTCTTGTGTGTATTTTGTTTTGTATCTTATTTCTAGTGAGATACCGTTGGTGCTTGCTGTGTCTGTGTAGAGTAAGTGGAGGTGATCCTCTGTCTAGATGTCTCTGGCAAGTGAGAGGTATTGTTTTGGAGTATAAAGTTTATTGTGTGGTTTGTATTGATAGTTTTTTCTAGTTCATTATATGTCAATAGTTATATTTACTGTTGGACACAGACATAGTTCGTAAAGTTCGAATTTGACACAGTGTTGTTCATTGTTGTTTTATTGCTGTGTCAGTTTCATTAGTGAGCATTATTGTTCAAAGGCTCACTGCCGAGCAGGTTGTTGGTGTTCTTTTTGAAGATGCTTCTGAACATGGCTATGAGACTGAGGGGCATATTACCAAGGATTTGCGATAATTATCGCAAAGCGCGCTTAGCACTGGTTTTTTTATCGCCGGCTATCGCTGGATTTAATTGCGGAGATAACGCGTTATTATCAACGCTTATCTCCAAGGCGATAAAAAATCCAGCGATAGCGGCGAAACCCAGCAATAGCGCGAGAAATCCAGCGAGAAATTCAACGCGCTAATGGAAAGCTTGCTAATAGGCAGGTGAGGACTTAACCTTACAATCCACCTCCCATTGACAAGATGGTGAAATCAAGTTTTTATCTGGTGTTAAATTCCAGCGATAATCGCGGTTAGCGCACCTTTTTTTATCGCTTCGCGGGCATTGCAAATAGGGGGTAGTTGTGTTAGCGGCTGTTTCTGTTGACTTTTGGTTGGGAACGCCTACTTTGCATGTCATTAGCGATAAATATCGCTGACATGCAAAGCGGCAACAAGACGGCCGCTATCGCCATTAAGCTGTCGCTAACAGCTGTTAGCGACAGCTTTCTAATAGGGCGATAAAAATATCGCCGCTTTATTGGCAAAAAGTGCCGCTAAAGTGGTGATACTGCCCTTGATAATATGCCCCTGAGTCTGCATCTGAGGCAGAGGACCAACTTGAAGATTCTGGCAGTGAATGTTCGGTCCAAGAGGAATCATCTGATGATCAATCCTCTGTTAGTGCTGATGGAGTGCCTAATATGCCGGTAGTGTCGCAGGAGTAAGCTTGATTGCAGCTTGGGGCTGGAAGACTTCCCAGTGGAACTGCTGAACCTTGGGTTACCCATATCATGGTGCAGCCTGTTTTGCCAGTGGTGTTGCAGGGTGTAGAGTCAATACAGAGAACTTTTTGTCTATCAAGTTCTTCTAACTATGTTGATGATTTGTTTTTTGATTATATCGTTGTGCAGATTAATTTGTATGCAGAATAGTTTTTGAGGGAAAACAGTGGCACACTAAGACCCACTGTAGAACTATTTGGTGGACTCCCAAAACTCTCCATGAGATTATGCAGTTCTGGGGTTTAATGGCAACTGCTATATTTCCAGCAACCATGAGTCAAGGTTGGTATTTCCTTCTGCTGTGGATATTGAATTTTGTGGATAACGCGAGACAGCATTGCCACAGGATCACCCTGATTGCGACCATCCCTTGAAGATTTGGCCTGGCCTGTCCTTGACCATTTAGTATACTGTTTCTCAGAGATCTATGTTCCAGGGAAGGAGATATATGTTTATGAGTCTCTGGTCCTGTTTAGAGGCTGTTTTTTCCAGACAATACATTCCCAGCAAGAGAGCACGTTGTGGTATTAAGCTGTATATGCTATGTCAAAGTGGCACCAAATATGCCTAGAATTTAAGGGTATACTCTGGTAGGGATTCTCCAAATGACCCTCCCGGCTGCCCTTCCACTTTTGGAGTCAGTGAAACAATTGTGTTGGAACCTACTAGAGGACTTTTCATTAAGCGTCACCATTTATACGGGGAAAATTTAAACACATGAGCAAATATTGAAAGATATGCATTACAACAGACATAGAAGGGGAGCCCACAAAGTATTTATGACAAATGTTCCCAAGCTAAAACAGGGTGGTCAGAAGGATGAGGATTCTTTAAAGAATAAGGTGATACACTGGATTAGGCATAGCCGTCAATGTTTATCCATTGTAAGATCTGATATAGCCAAAGCTGAACATCTTCAGAGCACCCCTGGGAATTTAGATGACATACTGTTAGTATTTTGGTCCAAATCCATAGTGGATGGCTTGATAGCCCTTGATTTATATACACACAAACTAATGGAGCCCAGAATAAGATTTAAGCTGAATATTGTAGTGTAGCTCCTATTTCCCTTATAGGCTCTGCGCATTGAAATAATATATCCTATAGGTTTGACATAGGACTGAGGTCAGTATGTCCCCATCGAGTATATTAAACTTAATTACTTGTGCCAGCTAGCTCAGAGGTCACTAGAAACTTCTTGACGACAAGAAGGGATTAGTTTCTGGCAGCCGCAAAACATGACCACTGTGTTTCCCTTACAGAATCAGGATGTGTCCCAGAGTCGTAGAAACAATAGATAACTATTTCACTCAGCTCAGTTGTGCAGGATTCAGTTACGTCTCAAAGTTAAACAGAAATAACAGACGGGCGTTTCAATAAAAAGGTTTATTGAACAGTCTTGTTTCTGTTGTAAGTTAGATGTGCTGTTACGATCACAAGACAGTATGCAAGATAAATAATGTACAAGGTGAGCAGTAAAAATAAATAATACTGCGTTAGCATTATCTTTTCAGCATATATGCATTTACATAAAATGACACAGCCTAAAAATGCGAGTACTCATACGATGCGTTTCTTAGCCTAGTTCTACCCAGTGTGCCTAACCTTTCCTAGGTGTAGGGAGAAGCAGAAGTAGGTGCTGTATTCCTGACTAGAGTATACTAAGAGTAAGTTACGCCTAGAGTCTAGTATGCCAAGAGTCCCTCTAGGTTCTAGTCTGCTCCATACCTGAAGAATGAGAGAGGTAGGAATCTCTTTCCGGACTCGAACTCCAACACCCCGCAAGGGAAGTTAGATCACTGGAAGCTGGACTCTCTGCGTGCAGGATTGACAGTGTCTTCTCAGTGCGTCTGGCCGGGAATCGGGCTCCTCTGAAGTCGAGGTCTCCTCTGATTTACAGGGGTTTGGGAAGGTATATTTATACCTGAAAATGTTAGCATTGACGTGAGTTGGGTAGCGAAAGACGTCATGAATGAATCCCTTAAGGAATAGAGGTTCATGCATAATGTATGAGTCCTTGAAGAAATCAATAGTCCTGGGCAAGGGAAACTCCCGCAGCCTGAGGGTCAGGTTTTTCATGGACTCGTTGAGACGCTAGGGTGGACGGATTTCGGAAGCCATGCCTGTATTTGGTATGCATGGTTTATGCCTAAATAAGGTCTGGGATTTTATGCCTATATAAGGGCAGGTTGGATTGTGCCTATATATGGTCATGATTCTAGAAAGCCCGTTTATGGACACCCTATGAAGTACACAACAATATGACTACCTTTGAGAAGAACGATAATCACGGAACAAAGGAGGAGCCAGGCAATCCCTTGTACAGCCCCCTGAGTGTTGATAACCGGGAATCTGTAGATTGACTGGCTAGATGGGTCACAAATAGCGCTAATAGTGGATTTACACTAAACTCTCAAGGTGTTGATCGTAACCTTTTAATGGCAGGCCAACTGGAGAGGCAAGAGTAGAGTACCCTTTGGTACCACAGGCAAAAGAAACACACAATCCGAATGTAGCCCTGACTCGTACCCTGAGATACCTGCACCAAACGTTCTGATGATCTCTTGGAATATAGTGGGGCTAAAACAAAAAACATACAGACCCGTATTGGCAAGAATATATAGGGAAATTTGACCTTTGTTTGCTCCAAGAAACTTGGCTTATTGAGCCCCCACATAAACTAGGGTATAGGACATTTAGTGTTGGTGCAACACCCTCTAAAAAAGGGATGCCCTCTGGCGGGTTGTTTATATGGGTAAAGATCAACCTCCAACCTCAACATTACCATAGATGTTATGAACATCCCCTCCCCAGATATCCTAGGGCTGAAGCTAGGAACGTCCCACAGAATGGACTTGTATGTTTTTAATGTTTATATAGGACCAAGATTATACTCTACAGAGTCCCCAGGGATGCATCAGTTAGATAGAGCCTTTGATTTTATGCAGCTAGAGGCATTGCCTTGATTAGGGGAGATTTCAATTGTAGATTTGAACCCATAACGGGGCTAGAATCAATTTTTGAGGATGAAGACCTGGCCAGAGGAATTGCCTCTTTCAGTAAAAATTACTTGGTTCCGTGTACATCAGCGGCCATGGAACTAGTCCACTTTATCACAGAGCTGAGGTCTTGCAATGGTCGGTTTCCCTCGGATAGTCAATGTGCCCACACTTTCAATTGGGGTGCAACCAAGTCTAGACTAGACTACATTATGGTGAGTGTCGCACACTGGGGCTACCTGAAAGATTTCAAGGTGGATTCTAGAGAAGAGAGCCATGATTTCCCACTGTGTTTAACTGCGACAGGGAGGCTGATTGGCACTCACGCTATTGCCACTGCGAATACGTTTTCACAGCTGTCAATCAGAAATAATCGCAGGACAGTTAAATGGTCTGGTATTGTTAATAGAATTGAGCCCCTCACTTGCATCTATAATGCCTTTCATGATGCTCTTATCCCCTATAGTAATGTACGCCCGGATACTATATTAATAGTCCAAATTCACCACTGCTTAGTCGAGGGCATGAAAGTCTTTTTGACCAAGCCTAAAAAAACAGGCTTGATTCCAGAAGCTCCCAGGAGCTCATACAACACCCCTTGGTATAACAAGGAGCGTTCATTAGCCAAGAGAAGACTAATAGTGGCACTCAAGACCAAAAATGTCGCACAGCTAAGGCTACTTAGGGCAGAATATAAAAAAGTACTAAAAGTGGCATCAAAGAGTTGGGAAGATGCCAATTGGGATGATCTTATCATTGCAGCCAGAACTAAAGACCAGGCCACTTTTTGGAGAATAATAGCACACGGATACAAACAATTCAGGACTGACACAGACCATTATGTGGACCCAGGCATTAGGTGCAGACACTTCTCTGAATTATACTCTAGGGCCGCCAAGCCCCGCATAAATCCTACTGAACCCCTTGAGGCTCCATCCCATAAACTGCTAGAACCGACCCTGCACTTTAGTAAAGAAGAGACAAGAGCAGCTATAGATTCCATTAAACCAGGGAAGGCCCTAGGACCTGACAAAATACCCGGGGACCTTTTGAAGCATGACTTAGAAATATGGGTACCGTATGTCAACTTATTAAGCAACGCAGTGGCATCAGGAGCGCCAATTCCAGAATCATGAAAGGGGGCCAAAATCGTCCCCATCCACAAGAAGAGAAGCAAGGACGACCCGGTCATTTATAGGCCTATAAGCCTATTAGACATCCTCAAAAAAGTCTATGCAAAACAGATACTGAATAAATTAAACAACTGGATAATAGAGAATTATATTCTCTTAACATGCCAGGTGGGCTTTAGAACCAAGACAAGCATGAGTGATCAGGTGTTCAGATTGTCCTGTATAGTTTGGAAATACACTAAATTAAAGGCAGGGCATGTGCACATTTCATTCATTGATCTGAAAGCTGCGTTTGATCTAATACCAAGGGGTCTCCTATGGTGATCATTATGACATCAAGGTGTACCGGAAGAGATCCTGACACAGATAGTAAGGCTTCACCAAGACAATCATGCAAGAGTGCGATGGGGACCGGGGGGGAACTTACAGAGGCCATTCCTGTCATGAGGGGGGTGAGGCAGGGCTGCATCCTGGCACCTACTCTCTTTTTACTGTGTGTCAATGACATAGTCCAGCACGCATAAAATTGCACCCATGATTCACCTAAACTAGGAGGGGCCCCTACTTGTGCACTAATGTTCGCAGATGACACGATCTTGCTGTCCCAGATCTCAAAAAGGCTACAAAGACTACTTGATAATTTTAACGACTATTGCAGATTAAAAGGCCTCGAAATAAATTCCAGTAAGACCAACTACAGGGCCATTAGACCACATAAATGTGTCAAGACTGAAATAGCAATCGACCGAACCCCACTGGAGCATGTATCCAATTTCCAAGGCGAAGGTAGTCCTGCTTCAAAACGCTGTGCCAATTGTTAAAAAGCGTTACAGCAAACAAATGATGGACGGAATGCTGACAATGCAAACATTCTCCCCCCGTCAAAAGATCTGGGTTAAATCCATCGTTCTTTGGCCCACTACGCCACCCCAGTTTGGACCCAACCATATGCAAATCAGTCTTGACCCTGTGCCCCATGGGAACAGTCCAGACCGAACTGCCAGACCAGGTCCTCCCTGGACCAGAAACAAGCATCCTGGGACCGGTTTCAGGGTATGTCACCCTTCTTCAGCCAGGCTAGCTTGAATCCAGTGGCACAGTGAGCAAGAGACCCACGTCTGGGCATACCCATCCCACTTAGGGCAAAAAGTGTTACAGCAAACAAATGATGGATGGAATGCTGACAATGCAAACATTCTCCCCCAGTCAAAAGATCTGGGTTAAATCCATCGTTCTTTTGCCCACTACGCCACCCCAGTTTGGACCCAGCCATATGCAAATCAGTCTTGACCCTGTGCCCCATGGGAACAGTCCAGACCGAACTGCCAGGCCAGGTCCTCCTGGACCGGAAACAAGCATCCTGGGACCGGTTTCAGGGTATATCACCCTTCTTCAGCCAGGCTAGCTTGAATCCAGTGGCACCGTGAGCAAGGGACCCACGTCTGGGCATACCCATCACACTTAGGACGAAAAGCGTTACCTCCAACAAATGATGGACGGAATGCTGACAATGCAAACATTCTCCCCAGTCAAAAGATCTGGGTTAAATCCATCGTTCTTTGCCCACTACGCCACCCCAGTTTGGACCCAGCCATATGCAAATCAGTCTTGACCCTGTGCCCCATGGGAACAGTC
Source organism: Calotriton arnoldi (assembly GCA_963921515.1). Taxonomy (NCBI): domain Eukaryota; kingdom Metazoa; phylum Chordata; class Amphibia; order Caudata; family Salamandridae; genus Calotriton; species Calotriton arnoldi. The sequence goes on along the minus strand of CAWUFW010015901.1, from coordinate 47,165 downwards.
CAGACCGAACTGCCAGGTCAGGTCCTCCCTGGACCGGAACAATCATCCTGGGACCGGTTTCAGGGTATGTCACCCTTCTTTAGCCAGGCTAGCATGAATCCCATGGGGCACAGGGTCAAGACTGATTTGCATATGGCTGGGTCCAAACTGGGGTGGTGTAGTGGGCAAAAGAACAATGGATTTAACCCAGATCTTTTGACTGGGGGAGAATGTTTGCATTGTCAGCATTCTGTCCATCATTTGTTTGCTGTAACACAATTGTTAAAAAGCAGCATGCTACCGGGACTAAGGTGATTTCCCAGCTCTGGAGGATTATAGATATAGAGCCCAGACAGCAGCCCTTCATTGGGCAGAACTATGGGGTGGGGAGAATTTGAATTAAATTGTTATGGGAGAAAACAAAGTGATTCGGACGTTAACATTTCTCCCCCAAAATACACCCTTGATCCCATTGTTTTACGATATTGGTATCAAGAGATTGGAACATCTAGCCATACTGAGACCCCTACTATACTGGACAAGAATCTGGGTCACGGAAGAACTAAACCTTATAGAAAAGGTCTGAGAGAGTTATTGGAACTTGACAGCCAGCTTACCTTTCCCTGGTTCCGTCACATGCGTACTTGGTTTCATCAGTTGGGCCTGAGCAGATACTGGACTGACCCTAGTTCATTGACCGCAAACTCTGAGAGCAAACTAAAGCACATTTATTGTGATTTCGTGTAGGACATGGTCAGTCTTGATTGCAGAATGGGAAGACTCACTACACAATTCCTACTTTTCAAAACAATGTCAAGTTTGAACCTTATCTGGAGGAAATCCAACTACAACTCTTTTTATGAAGTTTCAACACTAGACTCCCCAGATAAACTCGATTACAGCAAAATGGTCACCTGGCCAAATAGTAGGGAGGGAAACCAAATGCACTTTATGTTCGCTAGACTCTGAAGAAAACATTGCACATATCCTATTTGTCTGTCCCGAATATGTTGCCACAAGAAGGAAATGGATAAAACCAATGTGCCTGGGTCTGAGGATTAGGACATTTTTGGAGGCCTTAAGAATTTTGAAAACAGATAGCTCACAATTAATTGTATTTGATGTTAGTAGATTTTTGCATGCCATGAGTCATATACGAAGGAAGAGAAGATTGAAATTTTAACATTTCTAGAGCACACTCTCTCTGACACCACACCATACAATGATGAAGTCCGAATATCTGCCAAAAGTTGAGGTTAATTTTAATCTGTGTTATATGCTAATATGTTTTTTTTAGGGTGATCCCTACCGAAACAAAAGCCATCCTGATTGATGTTTTAACATTATTATCTACGCACTTTATGTAGGTATCGCCTGAGTATTCTCGAACCAGTGCACACTGCTAGACATTACATTCGGCATAGCGGACCCTCCTAGCGCCTATTTTATATTAATAGTCCCTTCTTGAAGACTTTGCCTAAACTTCACTTTGTTTAGCAGGGAGTTACTCTTGTGTGTTCTAGCATAAATAGATGCAAAACGTCGCAATTTGTCTTTATCTTTTAAACTATTTTCTGTAATCTGAATCGTGTATCAGATGATATGGAATCACCTCTTTATGGGGATGCATTTTGTGCCCTATTTTTGTACACAGAGCTTTTATGATATCAATTTACTACAGTGATGTATTTTAATGAATTGGATACCTTTTTATCTGACATGCATTTTATTGAGAAGGTGTTATTATGCACTTTTGTGGTTCTTTGAACCGAAATAAAGTTGAAATGAATAAAATAATTGTTTGAAGTGGGCACTGTGTCGTGTTGCACAATCTGCTCTAACAATAAAGGTTACCCTGGTGAGCTTCTTTGTAAAAAACATTGAAGCTGGACAGAGCAGTGCTTTGCTTAGTAATGAACGTCTTGCTTTGAAATTTTCAGATAGAAGAGATGTTCACATTGCTAATTCATTACTTTGAATTTTAGGAACAGCCCACTAAGCAGGTGTGCTGTTAATAATTGTGCTCGCTCTGACTCAGTGGCTAAAACCTTATTGCTAATTCATTACTTTGAATTTTAGGAACAGCCCACTAAGCTATTTCTTTCCGCTGACAAGAACAAAGGACAGGGTTTTGGACGTGTGTAGTAGGAATTTGGTGCCTACAACGAGTGTACGTAAATCTGGCTATCGTTTTCATGGGACAGTGCCAACAGGAGGGGGTAGACCCTGAACCCCCTGAGTTTCAGACCAAAGGTCTCACAAAATTACTAACGGCCTGTGCACACGTCTACATATAGCTGTTGAGTATTTACTCTGTGTCATACGTTAACACAAACGGACATTCAATGTACAAACATGTATTAGAAATCACAATGAACAATCAGGAGTTTTTGTGGTCTTCTTTAATCCTGAACGATTGCCCAGCCAACACGTGTTTCGTCTGGGGAAGTACCCCAAGACTTCTTCAGGGCTTTATGGCAATGAGAAGGAGATCAAAAATCTCTCTGCTGGTTGTGCCTCCGTCCCGGCTGGCTATTAAAAGTAAGCATTTCTTAGCGGATCCGAGGGGTCCGAGATAGGGACCACGGTGGAGTAGATGTAGGGGCTTCACTCTTAACCGGTTATACTTCCGTCCAGGTTCCAGGGAAGAGGTAAGTATATAGACCATTATTTGTCCAGCAAGTGCATCGAGGGGTGGAGCCAGGAGTAAGGGCTTCACTGACGAGTGTTTGGCTCGAATCAGCGTGGAGTGAAGGAGCCAAAATAAGGCAGTTCGTCAGTATCGGGTCCGCAAATAAGGGCGATATCCGGCCAATGTGGAGCACTTCAGCAGCGTGTGCGCTGATCTGTCGAGAACGGTTGCAGCGTCCCTTACTCCTGGCTCCACCCCTCGATGCACCTGCTGGACCGATCCTGGTCTATATACTTACCTCTTCCCTGGAACCAGGACGGAAGTATAACTGGTTAAGAGTGAAGCCCCTACATCTACTCCACCGTGGTCCCTATCTCAGACCCCTCCGATCTGCTAGGAAATACTTACTTTTAATAGCCAGCCGGGACGGAAGTACAACCGGCAGAGAGATTTTTGATCTCCTTCTCATTGCATAAAGCCCTGAAGAAGACTCGGGGTACTTCCACAGACGAAACACGTGTTGCCTGGGCAATCGTGCAGGATTAAAGAAGAACACAAAAACTCCTGATTGTTCATTGTGATTTCTAATACATGTTTGTACATTGAATGTCCGTTTGTGTTAACGTATGACACAGAGTAAATACTCGACAGCTATATGTAGACGTGTGCATAGGCCTTTATTAATTCTTTTCGTTGACGCCAGCAATGTTTTTATAGCCACTTATGAACTGTCTTCTGGCTTATCCTTGCTCGCATTTAAATGTGTGAGAACAACTTGGTCATTACTGGTGTATATCGAAGTATCGACTTAGCGAGGTACTCACAAGCAGCGTTTGGAGTGCATATACGTCACTCACTAGGAATGACAGGTGTGACAGCCCTCTGGTCACTAATGTTTTTCATAGTCTGCCAACGTGAGTTCCAAGGCTCTGATATGTTACACATATGTACACATAGCACTTTTTAGCCACTAACACAGAGTAGTGCTACCATCCTCCTTTTATATCAACTACGTGTTTTCGCGTACTAAGAGGTTAACAATTAACAGACTCCATATACTTTGCATCATAATATAGTCAGCTTACAAGCACTTTCATGCTATAGCTGACACTGTGAACAGGTTGCTCCATTTATATGTATGTGGGAAGTATGTCCGACTGAATATTGTTATATTGGTCTGACACTTGCAAACATCCTTCTTTCAGAGCGGTACCTCCCGTCCTGAGCTGTTGCCAGGCTGAGGTGAGGTCTTTTACTCATAATCTACGGGTAAGACTAAATCCTAATTAATCTTTTTAATTTTTTGCACTTTGAAGACTGATTAGTGGTGAGTACATATGACTCACACCACTTTGTTTGAAATATATATATGCGCTTTCAGACATATGTATTTGATTGTTCCTGTCACTTTTGTCTTCCACAGGTTAAACCAGTAAATCGTGTTCACCAAAAGTGGGATTACTGGTTTTGTATTTGTATCTGTTTCTACTACCTAGCACTTAGATTATTTTCCACTGTTTCACATAATCAAACGCAGTAGCACTTTATTGTTAGGTCCTGAAGAAGGCTGTGACACCTTCATGGGTCGATTTGGCCGAAACATGTAGGCCTGTTTCATCTGTCACATGCAGTAAATATCTTTTCATACTGCAGGAGCATTGTTTTTAATCCTGACACTAGGAGTGAGCTAATAAAGTTATTTTCGCTCTTAGTAGTTAATTTTAGCATCACATACATCACCCCTTTTATATTTTTTTTGCACTGCGCCCACTACCCAACCAGCTTAATGTTTTACATCATGAGGATCTTAGCATATCCTTTGTAGAGTAGGAATCAAAACATCCCTGAGCTCCTCCCTCATAGTGAGGGGGTTGTAGCCCTAGGCGGAGCTAGGTGTCTCCGCCAAGAGGAGAATCCCAGATGATGAAGCATGCCACCTCGGTGGGTGATGGGATTTCGTCCTAATTAAAGGACTCCTTCACTAGTGACAAGTTATCTCTGCTATTGTCTCTTGTGGTGTTCTTCGAGCACGTTAGACCCGAGGATTCTTTGTGTTTTGCAGTAACTATTGGGGAAATTGTCCTTGCCGGTCTCTAAATTTCTCTTGGACCCCCCCTCCCAGTCTGGTTTTCTGTAATTGAAATTCCACCCAGGCCTACTTACAATGCTGTTCAAAAGTTATACACTGGATGTTCATTTGTTTCATTTGGCATCCTTCAATACATATGTTATTTTCAAAGATTGTTCCCCAGAATCTCAAGATGACTTTTGTACAGTTTTAGCAGTCTGTAATAGACAGCCTTGTTGCAGATGAGCTAGCAAGTGCTCCGAGAATCAATGTGGTGGAGGATGTGATAGTTGAAAGATCGCCACTTTACTGAATACACTACTCCAACACCCAAAAATACTTTTCTTGTCGGAGATGTAGAATCTGCGTCCGAAGAGAAGTACGAAAGGACAGGTGTATGTACTGCCCAAGTGACCTTCTAATCCTGGCCTCAATGTGCCTGTAAGTTTTAAATTGTACCACGTGTAACTCAAGTATTAGGAGCAACCATGAGAGTAAAAGGGAACTGACTGTGGTCTACATTTGACCTTGGCGGCGCTCACTGAGTTTCACTCCGCGGAATACCACGAAGTTGCCGAAAAACTTTGAGATTCTGCGGAGTTCCGCAAGTGGGTGGAGTAAGACAGGGGTGCATGGGGCTATTTGCTCTAAGCCTGCATGCCCCTTGGTTGTGGTTACTTGGTGCCGCAAACAATAGAGAAATATATGCACACGCTTTGTCCCTGCTTTGAAATGTATAGTGAAGCATCAATTGAATGGCGATCCCACGGCTTACCTGGGCTCCCCGGTGCAGTCGTTGGTCTCAGACGCCTTCTCCAAATCATTCCCTCTTTCCTCCGAGGAGCCCTTTTCCCGCCGGACTTAGGATCACCAGCAACCATGGATCAGACCCCCACCACACATGTCCCACCTGTGACAGCCTCCCGCCCTTTAGGATGTCTATTTCTCCTTGCTGTTTTATCAGATCATTTTTGCAACAGAAAATATTGATGTCTCCACAATGTATTTTTGCCCTTACCTGTTGCGGCACTAGGCCTACCCACACAAGTGAAGTACCATTTTCATCAGGACACTTGGGGTAATGCTATATGGTAGGAAATTTGAGGTTCCCTGCAGAGTCCAGACATTTTACTCAATGAAATGTGAGGAAAATGTGTGTTTTTAGTCAAGGTTCAAGATTTGCGCGGGCTTCTGGGTAAGAAAACTGTGATGTGTCAATGTTACTTTTTACTTTTCTGCTGCAGGCACTAGGTCTACCTACACAAGTAAGGTACCATTCAGGAGATTTGGGGGAACGCCAGGTGTAGGAAATATGTGACTTCCCACAGATTCTAGAACTATTCATCACAGAAATGTGAGGAAAATGTGTTTATTAAGTCAATGTTTGAGGTTTTCAAGGGCTTCTGGGCATGAAAACCTGGTGAGAGCAACACAAGTCACCCACCCTAAATCCCCCCAGGTGTCTACTTTAAAGAAATGTGCAGGTTTGATAAGTTTCCCTAGGTGCCGGCTGAGCTAGGGCCCAAAATCCATAGCTACCCACGTTGAAAAAAAAGGGTCTGTTTTCAGTGGAAAAATGTGATGTGTCTATGTTACATTTTGTGCTCCTGTATTGTCACCGGAACTAGGCCAATTCACACAAGTGAGGTACCATTTGTATGGGGAGACTTGGTAGAACACAAAATAGTCGAAAATGTGTTATTACCAATTGGATCTTTCTGCCTTTGAGCCGTCTAAATGTAAGCCAGTGTGAAAGCAAGAATTTTTTTTGAAAAATGCCCTCTGAACCCCATACTAGTATGGGTACGCACAAATTCAGAGATGTACAAATAACCATTGCTCCTAAATTCAGTATCTGGTGTACATTTCAGAAATACATAGGTTTCCTTTTGACCCATTGTTCAATCTTTATATTTTACCATATGGATTGCTGTATAGTCGGTACACAATGAAAAACCACTGTAAGGTGCGCTCAATTGGTGGCTCTGGGTACCTCGGGTTCTTAGAGAACCTACAAACCCTATATATCCCCTTAACTAGAAAGGTCTAGTGGACATAAAATATATATTGCTTTTGTAAATTTCCCATCATGGCCAGTAATTACAGATGAAAACGTTGTCTGAAACGACTGTTTTTTCCTACTCATTTTCAATATTTTTTCATTTTAACAGTTTGTTTTTTTATAAAACCTTCAGGAATCTACACAAATTGCCCACTGCTGAATTCAGAATTTTGTCTTCTTCTCAGAAATCTATCGCTTTCCGGGATCACTCATGGTTTCTACACCGGTTTCCACCACAAACTGGGTTGAAAGCACAAAAATTAGGAAACATGGCCTACCGCTTTTTGCAGAGCACTTTTATCTATTTAAAAATCTCAAAATGTTGCAGTATATTGGTTATTTTCTCATTCTCTTACAGGGACCAACAAACCCTGTGTACCTTTAGAATCCCCAGGATGTTGGGAAAAAAGGCTGCAAATTTGTTGTGGATACCTTATGTGGAAAAAGTTATGTGTTAGTTAAGTGAGAACCGCCACAAATAGCCAAAAAGGGCTTAGCTTTGTAGGGGAAAAGCTTAGCAGTCAAGGAGCTAGAGTAATACCTTCAACCTCCTCTCTGTGTATGTTAGTGATGTTAATTATATGATACATACAAGACCCAAAAAAAAAATTCTCATACATATAATGCTAACTGATAGGTGAATACATTTATAGCCGCTACACTTTTGCAACCTGTTTCTCCACAGATTCATCTGGCGACAGGACCTTCAATCTTTCTGAACAGGACTTGTGAGCTTAAAAAAATGAATAACGTATTTGAGCAAGTGTATCTAGGGGTATACTATGGAAGACTGATTGGGTACTTTTTTACTGTGCTTCTTTCAAAACACTTAGCAGTGCTTTAGCAATAACCATGCTAAATGCACATCAATGTAGTTATCCAAACCTTCTTAGATTCCTAACCCCATCAATGAGAGAGATAAAGGATGAATTTGGAGAGACACCATTTGGAAATGGTAAGAATCAGGGAAGAGAAACAGCGCATCAGACAAGTAGGGCTGTTCCACCCCACTCAATTTGTTCCTGGTTTAATGGATTTCCCAGGATTTCATGATTCGTTGTAGTGACAAATCAAGCAAGTACATTTGTGCTGCAAAATCCTCTACGCATTTTCAGTACATCCTGTCAAATTAAGGGCCATATTATCAAGAACGGGCGATAACATTATCGCCGCTTTAGCGACAGGAAACTGCCGCTAAAGCGGCGATAAGGGGCTTGATAATATGCCCTATAGAATTCCAATAGAAGCCCATGTTCTGGTGTGAAGGACATCAAACCTGGGCTTCTATTGGAATTCTATAGGGCATATTATCAAGCCCCTTATATCGCCGCTTTAGCGCCAGTTTCCTGCCGCTAAAGCGGCGATATGTTATCGCCCGTTCTTGATAATAGGGCCCTGAATTCTTTGCAGAGCTTCATGGTGTGGAGAGAAATATGTAATTATGGATGTTTTCTGCTTGTTTTGAGCGTGTTTTTCGAAGATGGGATCAGGCACAGTACTGCAAACAATCAACCTAAATACTGACTTATGAATTTTTTATAAATCAGTGGGTATGATTTGCAAATCTTTGTGTATTTTTTTGTGTTTTGCTTGTTGCATAAAATTTCCGGAATTGTGCCATTATGCCACACTGTAATTATGTGCCGAGCTCACAAGAACAACAAAAACATGCGCAGCTGCTGTTTGCGCGTCTTGTGGTTTTTTTTGCATTATCTTTTAGAGTGAAATGCTGCGGTTGTATTTTTCAGGTGTGCACAATTTTGCGCAATTTTCATACAACGTTTTCATAACTATGCAAACTAATTGCCTTTCCGATTTTAGGGGGATGGACGTGGATGGAGATGCAGTTATGAGACAAAATTCAAACACCTTGCATCCGTAGAGCAGGGATGCTTGACTACCAATACGTGTGCCACATCTGGCATGAGCCCCCACATTTAGCCAGCACTGATATATAGCTAGAAAAAAAATAATGAAGCAAACAGACTTACCGCCATTAGCGATCGAACAATGTCTCCTAGCTTCAGCTGTAACAGATTGCCAACCAGCGGTAGGGGCATCGGGCCTGGTGGCAATCCTCGTTTTTCTGCCAGCATTTTTACATAGGTAAGTATCAGAAAGGTGATGGCAAACACCAGCAAAAGTATGGTCGTACTGCTGAAATCCATTCTGGTGTCTGATATTGGCGTGTTGGTGTCTTGTTATACAATACTGCAGTCACAAATGGCAAATGAGGAGGTTTAGCTGGGGACAAATAAGTAAAATGTTAGCACATGAAGTGTTGTTAAATGTTTACATTGCTGTTCAGTTATGCTCTATAAGCAAGATGTGCAAACCCTTGGTAATGCAGTCTGATTGAATGGCATCTACGCAAAGGGTGAGAAATGTTGGCATTGACTTATGTAGGGTGTGTGTTCATAATCAGTATATACACAACTCATGTAGTCCTGCTCTTGTGGTGATATATTTGTATTTAAACAAAACTGCATGTTTTGGGGCGTGGTCTGGCCACGAGGGAGAATGGCCACCTGAAAGAGGAGCTCCGGGGCGGCACTTTTAGGGAGGCAGCATTGTTTCCAGCGAGCTCAGGGTGATTAATTCAACATCCCTGGACAGCTTGATTAATGCTGTCATGTGTGATATTCTTTCTTCGGACCAGAGACCTTCTTTTGGGGCTTTTTTCAAGCCGAGGAGCGTCTGAGGAGAAGAGCACCAGCTGGGCCTAGTGACGTCTTTCGAATCCCCGGGCCTCGCGTAACACGCACGCCCGTCTCCCCGGTGAACTTCTGAGCCTGACGAACGACGACAAAGGTCAGGGTTAAGGTTGCTGTTCACGTAGTGACTAAGAGGATTTTCAACCTCACAACGAAGATAAAGGTCAGTGTCAAGGTTGCCGTTCACGGAGTGACTGAAAGGATTTTCAGTCAGGAATTGTTTTCACTTTCTTTCTCCGGAATATGTCCTGTACTTAGACGCTCCTTAAACTAAAATGAAGATAATTGTGCTCAGATTCAGGACTGCATTTTGCTCATTTGGGCCAGGACAATTTTCTTTCAAATAAATGCTAACCTCTCTAAATGGCCAGAACCCTGCTCTGGTTCCCATCACTATGTTCTTTGGCTTATTATATCGAGACTCAACTCTTCTCTGTCCATAATATGCAGCCTGTTAAAATTCACACATAAAGCACCTCGGAATGCGGCAAATATAAAAGAAGTTTATTTACTGTTGAATTCCGCGCTTGTGGTTTCTACCCTGAATGGTGTCAATTTGCTGCGATTTTTCTCACATTACAGTGACCATATATACACTGTGATTTAGTGGCTGTATGCTTTTGCAACACCTGGTTAACACCTGCTTGACTTTGTGGAATAAAAGTGTTACCAAGTTATACTGAGTGCCTATTACCTTGGTTTTTGCTACTCTTGTTAACTATATAATGAACATTTTGCCAAGACATTTGCATACTAGATTCATACCTATTGAGCAAGTGATTTTTCCTCTTTGTTACTATTTGCCTCAGCAATACGGAATTAACACTTCCTAATCTGCACATACACCTCACAGACTCAAATATTTGCAGGTAATGTCTAAAAATAAGAACAAGAGCAAGTCTACTAAGCAGCCACTTTTTGCTGACGTACTGAAGCATCCAAGCACTATGTCTGTGAAGAACTCTGCCTCACCATCATCATCTAACCAGCCTCGTAATACTTCGACTGCAATATCAGGGGATACTATGGATCGCCTTTTTCAAAAAATTCCTACCATTAGTTGTCGTTTGACGGAAATGGATATTAACATTTCTTCCCTTGCAACAGAGACAAAATCAATAAGAGCAGACATAGTCCAATTTCATACTAAAACAGAGGAACTAGAACAACGTCTAGTAGTAGTTGAGAATAAATTTGATTTGGTACACAGCAGAGATCAAGAACTATTGCTTCTTCGCAGCAAGCTGGTGGATTTGGAAGATCGCAGCAGGAGAGATAATATTATCTTCTTTGGTTTTCCAGAAGGAATTGAAGGCCAAAACACTAGAGGTTTTCTGTGCGATGTTCTCCCCACACTGGTTGGCATTCATTTTGATCCAACACTTGAAATTCAATGGGCTCATCGTCTTGGCCCCCCGCGTAAAGGCTTAGACTCTCGGCCAAGGCCCCTCATCGCTTGTTTTCTGAGACATGATCAAGTTAGGCAACTACTAACAGTGGCACGCACACAAGGATTCTTCAGTTATAAAGGTCATGAAATCCGAATGGCGGCTGATTTTTCTCGAGAAACTAATGGACGGAGGAAAGCTTTCCTATCTATGAGACCGCAACTGCGTAAAATGGACATCAAGTATGGTTTGTTTGATCCAGCCCGTTTTCGGGTCACCAAAAATGGTGATTCAAGAGACTTTTACAATCCAGAAAAGTTACAACGTTTCTTGGATGATATGAAACAGCAGGATATGGACATACAGCATACGCCTACTCCTCAAAATTCTCAAAATCCTCAATCTTCTCATTACCCCGTGGATAGTGCACGCCGGATACAAGGTGCAGGTCGTCAGCGTGGCAGAGAGCCTGAGAGGTTGTCCCGCACCCAAGAAGATAGAGCCTCAGCTTTACAGTCAGTATCTAGTCTCACCAAAGACCAGCATAGAGACAAATCTCGTTCTCCTTTAAAATCTGCTTCTGATGGAGAGTAGCTTTTCTGCCGAAGTTTCTCATATTGTTAACTAAAATCTCTAGCTTCTGACCTTTGTGTTCATTTTCATAGAGAAATAAGCATCTTGCATACTTCAGATAAGATGACACTCCTTTAGTATGCACCAGATAAGTATTATTTAATCTATCTCTTTATTTATTTCCCTATTATTGCTTCTGAATCTCAAATGTATATATCTATATCTTCCCCATAATCTGAAATTTACCTAATACATTATTTATTACAGATGCTCATTGTCATTGGTAATTATCATTCGTACTGTATTGATCCCACCTCTATTTGTAGATTTCTCATGTTCTATTTAAAATGAAATTTTTCCATCTCTAAATATTATTGCCATGGATACTCCTTTAGAATGTCTTTTAAGTTTATTTCCTAAGGTACCCTAGATATGCCTGCATATAGGTTTTATAATATTTAGTTTTCCCTTTATAGAATATCACTAAGCATAATTGGTTTCCCTGGACCCTCATCATTATTATAAACAATCCTGTTGTATTTGTTTTATCTCCTGGTGGGTACCGTTATTTATTTCCTTATCATTGCTTCTAAATCCCAAATGTAATGTATCTATCCGTATCTTCCTCACGATTTGAAATTTACCTAATGCATTATTTATTACAGAGACATATTTATTATGCAATATTTATAGTTATGATTCATTGTTTCTCATGTATGATTGACACTTTGCTATCTATTTTTCATATTTATCTAACTGGTAAATTTATTGACATTGATAATTATCATTCGTACTGTATTGATCTCACTTCTATTTGTAGATTTTTTCAAGTTATATTTAAAATGAAATGTTCCCATCTTTAAATATTATTGACATAGATACTCCTTTAGAATGTCTTTTAAGTATATTTCCTAAGTTACCCTAGATATGGCTACATATAAGTTTTATAGCATTTAGTCTTCCCCTTTATAGTACGCCACTGAGCATAATTGGATTCCCTAGACCCTCATCATTTTTATAAGTGGCCCTCACATTTCTTTTATCTCCTGGTGGGTGCCCCACCCGGAGCGGTGCTCTAGTGAGCCCAGACCCGTGGTTAAAGTTTTAATATCGTAATACTTTTTATACCATTATTTTGTAATTTATAAGTGTACTTTTATTTTTATATTTACTATACTCTCTTTCACTAGACAGTAAGTCCATAAATCTTCATACAATATCTAGTACACTTACAGATATGGTTGTTCCTCATGCCTTACGTGTAATATCATGGAATGTTCATGGTTTAACACATTACATTAAGAGGAAAAAAGTCCTATCTTATCTCCAATCCAAAAAAGTAGATATGGCTCTTCTGCAGGAGACACATCTTGATGAACTTGAATCACAAAAATTGTCTAGGGACTGGGTGGGCAAAGTTTTCCACAGTAGTATTCAGGATGACAGCTCCTTAGATACAGGTCCCACTCGAAAATGTGGGGTGGCAATCCTCATTAGAAAAACTCTCCCAGTTATGGTATCTAAAACGTGGGAAGATCCAAATGGGCGTTATGTATTCGTTAAACTGCGCATTGGAGATACCCATATATGTGTGGGATCGGTTTATGCCCCGATAGGTACTAAGAAATCCTTCTTCTTGAATTTGAATCGCTTGCTATCAGAGATTGATGCTTCAAAATACCTTATAGGAGGTGATTGGAATTTGGTGAGAGATCCAGTTCTAGATAGGACAGGTCCTCTAGATAAACATAATGCTGCAGACAGGGCGCTCATGAACGACATAATTGAAGATAACGGCCTTGTGGACCACTGGCGTATTTCACACCCAGATGACACTGAATACACATTTTTATCTCCTACTCACGGAACTCTTTCACGGCTGGACTATTTCTTAATCTCCCAAAGTTTAGTCCAATCAGTTCAGGACTCTCATATTTTCGAAGCATCGGTGTCTGACCACTCTCCAGTCTTACTACATTTGCACATAGAAACCACTAGCCCAGGTCGTAAATCTTGGAGGAGGAATAATCAAAGACATAAAACACCCAAGAGTAAAACACAATTGCAGGAACACCTTCATAATTATCTTTCCTTGAATCAAGGTTCTGTTAACTCCGGCAGGATTATGTGGGCTGCTGCTAAGGCTACCATACGGGGACAACTTATGCAAGATGCTGCTCAAATCAACAAGAAAAATGCTTCTCGACAGAAAGAATTGGAAAAGGATATTGCCCATTTTACTCGCCTATACACTCAAACCTACTTTACAAAATCGTAAATCCTTAGAACAGGCCCGTATGACATTGAATAGTCTTTTTACCTCCAAGGCTGAATATGCCCTACAAAAAATGAAAGGGAGGCACTATGAACAGGGAGAAAAGGCCGGCAGACTTTTAGCAGCACAACTAAGACAACGAGAAGCCGCCATGGCTATTCCAGCCCTTAAGTCATCTGGTGGTGACATGTTGACCCGTCCTCAGGATATAGTTAATGAATTTGCTACTTACTATAAATCTCTGTATACCCCAGGAACCCACATAGATCATGATAAAATGTCATCTTTCCTTGCAGGAATCGACCTACCTTCCCTTTCAACAGAAGATAGAGAGTTTTTAAATAAAGAAATTAGTAAAGAAGAGATTTCTCAAGCTATAACCAAACTTCCATATCATAAAGCCCCAGGGGAAGATGGATTCCCTGCGGAATTCTATCGCTGGTCAGGTAACAACACAATAGATTGTCTACATACTGCATTTCAAGAAGCCAAACATGTATCTTCTTTAGGTAGTCTTTCTAATAAAGCCGTGATAGTAGTCCTGCCTAAACCAGGGAAAGATCCACTGCTTTGCAGCAGTTACCGCCCCATTTCACTCCTAAACTGTGACATTAAAATTTTGGCCAGTATTCTTGCTTCTCGTCTCCGCAAGGTTATCCCCTCACTAATCCATCATACCCAAGTGGGATTTATACCTGGGCGCTCTTCTAGAAACCATTTAAGTTCATTAGCTCATACCCTACATGCTGCCAAAATACTTCAGGACAATGCCATAGCACTATCGCTCGAAGCCGAGAAGGCCTTTGATCGAGTAGAATGGGATTACCTCTTCAAAATTTTAGCACAATTTGGATTAGGAGATCAGTTCATAAATAAAGTAAGGTTGTTATATGAACAACCTACTGCAATAGTTAATTGTGGGGGTTTGTCTCTGATACATTTCCAATCCGCAGAGGAACCCGCCAAGGATGCCCCTTGTCACCTCTTTTATTTCTATTGGCTATTGAACCTTTGGCAGCAGCTATCCATCAGTCGACCTCTGTTGTTGGTATTCCTCTACCAGTGGGAGAATCCAAACTTTACCTTTATGCAGATGACATTCTACTCACCATTACAGATTTATCAAGATCATTACCATCTCTGCTTCAAATTATTGAGAATTTTTCTTCCTTTTCTGGGTATAAAATCAATTGGGACAAAAGTGAAGCGCTTCCTATATCAGATGGCACCTCAAAATCTGTGATACAAGATTATCCCTTTCATTGGCAACCCTCTCGTTTAAAATATCTAGGTATTCTTGTAAATAAGGGTACAGAGGCCATGGTCACAGATAATATAAGTCCCTTGCTTACTCAAATGCAAAGGGATTTCGATAAATGGAAAGTGTTAGGTTTGTCTTTGTGGGGTAGAGTGCAAGCGGTAAAAATGATTACTCTTCCACGTTTTCTTTATACCCTCGGAATGCTTCCTTTTCACATCCCATTACCCACACTACGCCTCATAGATTCTAAGATAAAATCTTTTATATGGGGCTCCATAAAACCCCGTTTAGCTATTAGCAAACTTAATGCCCATCACTCCAATGGAGGTCTCAGCCTTCCCTCGATTGAGCATTATTCCCTTGCATTACAATTATCCCAACTCACATACATGCTTCAAGACAATTCTAATACTCCTCAATGGGTATTTATTGAAAGATTTCTGCTGTCCACTGAACAAGGTCTCCCAGCTTTATATGGGTCAGGTATAAGCCGTCTAGATCCCAGTAATCCTATTTTAGCTGCAATGCGTAAAACATGGCAAAGAACACACCGTATCTTGGGCTTTAATCCATGGTTACATGTAAAAGCCCCAATATGGAATAATTACGGAATTCGAGTTAAAGGGAAAACTCTCTCCTGGCCTCAATGGAAATCAGCAGGTATTCTTACATTAGACCAGATTCTTCAAAATGGAGATCTCAAATCTTTTTCACAACTGGTAGATGAGTTTAATCTTCCCCTGTCTCAAATGGATAAATATCTCCAACTTAATAACTCCCTTATTAAAACATTAGGCACAAAACCCTGGACATTACAAATTTCACCAATTGTGTTTTACGTCCACACTTGGGGGGTCATAAAGGAGTTATCTCCGGTTTATATAAAACACTTACAACACAATTATTTTCTCATCCTTTATCCCGTGACCTTCGTTTTAAGTGGCAATCCCGTCTAGGAATCTCCTATGAAGATGAACAATGGATGGCTATATTGGAAAACTTAGATAAAGGTGCTCGGGAGGCTCGCTTAAAATTCTGTTTATTTAAAATTCTACATGGCTGGCATTGGTCACCAGTAAAATTACACAAAGCAGGCTTATTATCACATACTAATTGTTGGAGATGTAATGCCCCTGGCTGTGACATAGTTCATATTTTATGTAATTGCCCTATGGTCAAAACATATTGGTCCTATATAGGCAAGGTTCTACACAACTCTGTTCCTTTACATTTCCCACTCTCACCAGCAACTATTTTGCTACATGATCTAAGAGAATCTCCTACCCTCTCTAAGCCGCAAGGTCGTCTTGTTCATACAGCATTGGCTACTGCTAAAATTTGCATATTAAGGCAATGGAAATCCCCATCTCCGCCATCCCAGGAGAACTGGTTAGCCTCAATGATTCAAACTGCCTCACATGAGAGAATTATATACAACATACAAGATCAATCTGAAATGTTCTTACAAGTATGGTCCCCTTTCTTACAAGTAGAAGATGTTCCTATGTCTACTTCCAATACCTAATTTACGTTAGTCACCTCAATGAATTATCAACCAAAACTTTTCGATCCTTCTATCTCTCCTCCATTGTTTTATCTGGATTATGGTTTATCTGTAGCTTATGTCCCATACATTTTTAATATAGTTATGATATTGTATTATTGAAGGAACGTTATCTTTTAATAGTTTAACTTATTTTATTTAACAGAGGATGTAAGTACGTATTTTGCATAGTAATATTTTAGTATCCTATGGTTCTAGTATTCACTAACAAGCTGCTAGATTACTATTTTATTAATATACAATCAACTATTCATATTTTAGGATAAATGTATTAATCTTATTTGTTGTAATATCTTTTAAATTGCAACTGCTTCCTCACATGATATTCTTAAATTGTGTTATATTTGTCTTTCTATTTATAATTGCCGTCATCTATTTCTCTATATTGAAAAGCATCTTAAAATCTGTTTTCTTGTATTTATGAAATGCTAATAAAAAATTACAACACAAAAAAAAAACTGCATGTTTAGTCTGGAAGCCCCTCAAATCATTTATTATAGATGTGCAAGATGTGGATTTATATATCCGAATATCATCATATATAATCCATCTCATAATGTATGACAAAAACAAACGTGGAAATCCATATCAGAAACTTGAATGGCTAGCATCACATATAAAAAGGTATTATAATAGCGTTCTAGATCTTTCTCTTGATCAATCCCACCCACCACTTTCCATTGCCCTGGCTTGTCAGCATTTGAGGCAATTAAGTCAGTGGACTCAGCAATGGTCCCTCTTTGATGTGTGGAGTACTCGTAATCCACATCTGCGTCTATATTCTCACCTCTCTGCCCCCATGATCTATACGTTTGACTAGACTGTTTTCTTTGCTCCTCAGATTTTATCTTGCGATTGGCACACTGTGTCTACATTAGGCGGGTGACGTCTGATCATTCTGCTCCCATCGTAGTTATTAGGTGGGGTATACCGCATTCCACGGTCCCTACGTAGCGACTTTCAAAGGACACATTATCTGATGCGGCCTTTTGTGAAGAGCAGCATACACATATCACCCGTTACTTTGTAGAAAATCATGCCACTGCTACAAGTCGAGCTATGGAATGGGACTATTATAAGGTGGTAACCAGGGTCTTTTCCAAGCAAATTGTATCTGGGGTTCATAGAAAGCTTGCCCGGGGCTGGAGGACCGCTGAAGAGGAAGTAAAAAACCTGGATAATCCTCACCCTTCAGATGCGTTAACCCGTTGCACCCTAAGTGACTCAAAAGCATGTGACGCCTCACTGGTAGAACACCTCCAATGTTATAATGATGCAGAATATAACCCTCGAGTTAATGCCACAGGTGACATGCCGGAGCACCTGCTTGCATGGCTGGTTCGTCAAGAGGTTCAGACTTCGCCAATCATGGAGATTGCACAGGATGGTGGACCGGCCCTACAAACCCAAATGTACATATTACAAGCGGTTAGCTCCTATTTCACTACACTATATCAGTCATTGCCTGTGCCTCCGCCAGAGGTCATTCAGCAATTCCTTGATCCTTTAGCCTTACCAGCCATTACCGTTATCACATGTGAGGAACTTGAAGGCCTAATCACTGTAGAGGAAGTGAAGAATGCTATACATAGTCTTGCCCGAAATAAGACTCCTGGTTTAGACGGTCTACATTTAGAATACTATGATCGTTTCTCAATGTTTCTCGCACCAAAATTGGTTGAAATTTACAATGAAGCCCTTACCACACACTCTCTCCCAGCTTCTCTCTATGGGGGATATTCACAAGAACGTGCGCTAAACATCACCCAAAAATGTTAACACAACTTTACACATCGCAGTCGATTGCGGGAAAATAACCCCGTGTTAAACACGGCGGTACCATGCGATAGTCCTCCGAAAACGTGGCCAACGTCCGCAAAACAACCACCGCGACGGAGTCAAAAACACAAACCCCAACACCAAAAAACGTGCGATGAGCCCATTCGCGATGAGGAAATCAGCGATAAGCAGCGCCAGGCCTGCCATACACACACGGCAGGCGGGAAAATCACTACAAAAGAAGAAAAAACACACAAACACAAAATGACCAACACCGAAGCACCATGGAGGCAGCCGGAGCAGGCGCAGAGGACGAGCGCAACCCCACAAGCACCCGGGACGACCAGCCTGGGACCTCGGTGACAGGGAAGGGCAAGGACAAGAAGAAGAGGAAGACGAAGTTTAGTCCGCAGGAGAATAGGATCCTGGTCACGGAGGTGATAGAACACCATCAACAACTGTTCGTCGCCTCCAATGTGTCATTGGGCACCAAAAATGGATTATGGCGGTCCATCGTGGACAAGGTGAATGCTGTCGGAGAGCACAAGAGGTCAATGGACGAGGTCAAGAGGCGATGGATTGACATCAAGCGCAAGACCAAGGAGAAACTCGCAGGCAACCAGAAGGCAGCAATGCAGACTGGAGGTGGGAGCCCAGTGCCACAGCTGGAGCTGGATGACATGGAGGAGCTGGTGTCGACAGTCATCAGTGTGGAGACCGTGGCAGGAGTCGGGGCACCGGACACTACTCGACATGACACAACACAACAGCAACCGGGTGAGTAACCACCAGGTACTGGGGGACGGGGGGAGATGGGCACAATGGCACACATGCACAACCAAGCAGAGCACAGTGCTCACCCACAATGACTCAGGATCATGGCCCTGATCTACACACTGTCACAATGTACTTTGCCATGCTGTCTGAATGTGAACATGTACCATGCGACCACATACATGTGGACACATTGTAATACAGCATCTCCCCTTCACATTGCAGGGGCACCGTCAACACCTCCTGCAGAGCAGTCCCAGCCACTCTTCACTGATGACGAGGAGGACACCACCAGCATCGACACCCAAGCCCTCCAAGACAAACATTGAACTCATCCGCCAATCACCTCCAGGACCAGGGCAGCCCAGCTGCATCGAGGAGACCCCACCCACTCCACAAACCACCCAGCAGGAGGCACCCACAACCCCGGCTGTCTCCCAAGACCTC
Source organism: Calotriton arnoldi (assembly GCA_963921515.1). Taxonomy (NCBI): domain Eukaryota; kingdom Metazoa; phylum Chordata; class Amphibia; order Caudata; family Salamandridae; genus Calotriton; species Calotriton arnoldi. Next base: position 27,649 of record CAWUFW010015901.1, on the reverse strand, counting down.
CCGAACAACACATGGCCTTCCAATGCCGTGTGTTGGAGGTCCAGAGGGAGATGGCTGAGCAGGTGCGGGTGGGGTTCGACCTCATGGCTACCAAACTTGACGCCATCCATGGGTGTCTGAGTCCCATCAGGGACCACCTCCAGTCCCTAACGGACACCCACACGCCGCTCCATGGTCTCCAATGAGCCCTGGCTGACATCGCTGGAGTCATGACTCTGAGACAAGAACACCTGTCCGCACAGAGTGGCTCCAGCGATCTCAGCCGTGAGATGGCACACATGCGGAGGCTCATGGAGGACATGGTGCGGATGGAGGCGGAAAGGATGGCAGCCACCGCTGCACATCAGTGAAATGTAGCTGGGATCTACCATGCCCTGCATGACCTCATCATGGCATTGCTGCCACAAGGCGTGGCGCAGATGAATGCTGCTGCCCCTACACCATCCACATCTCCGCCCCCTGGTGTGTCGGTGCCTCACAGTGCGGCAGACATTTCCACTCCGGCACCTGATGTGTCACTGCCACACAGTGCGGCCGACAATTCACCTCCGGCCCCTGATGTGTCAGTGGCACACAGTGCTGCAGCCGGAACTGCACCACCCACAGGTGGGGCAGAGCACACATCCGAGGACGTGGATGGGCTTGAGTTCAGAAGGAGGCACTAGCATTCATGTCCGCTACCTGGCCTGTTGCTGCTTGGTGCCGCACATCGCCCCATGACCTTCCACTGACCCCCGATACACTCTGCTGCACTCACCTTGGACCGCGACATGGGCTGCCATATCCTGTTTGGTGACCAATGACACGGCGACCACACTGCGGACTGTACCCTTCCTCTTCCGCTGTACTTGTCATTCCCCATTGGACTCTGGCTGGCCCTCCACGGGCCCATATTGTGAAGTGGGGTTGGCATGGCCCTGTACTGCTCCAGCTGCAAAACTCCACTGGATGTGCATTAAACATTCAGAAACGCACTGCTGTGTCATGTCTTTCATCATTAATGCATGAATGTGTGGATGAATGTAGGGTCAGTGATTCCCCCTAACGTCAATGATGCTCATCTAGTGGGATTCCAGTGACAGTGTGCTACATTTCCGATTGCGGTCCAGGTGCCGTAGACACTACAACAGGGACACACGCATTAGACACTTCCTTGTCTGGACATGGACTGAACCATGCCCAGAGCCCCCCCCGAGTCATTGTTGCAAGCCCTGCTCTGGTCCGGCGTACGCCAGGCCAGACCACTCTGCTTACGCTCCGAGGGGGGGCCACATAGCTACATGTCGCAGGTTTACACGCTAGTGGTCTGCAGGTCGCTGGTCTAGTTGTCAGCATGTCACGGCCACTCCCTGAGGGCAGGTTTGCACGCACACCACACCCATCCGGCACAGGCGTCACGGGCCATGTGACCCCGCCAAAATAAGGGGCCGACAACGTCACATTCCCCTCTGCCGGTGGTGACTGGATGACGGACGTTCCACGATACTCAATCATAAAGGGCCCATGAGTTGTTGCGCACAGGGTTAGTGGCACCCGGAGCCATGCGGCTGTCACGGGCCTACCACCACGTGGCGCTGACTGGGGTTGCACAGGGTTAGTGGCACCCAGAGCCTTGCGGCCGTCACGGGCCTACCACCATGTGGCGCTGACTGGGATTGCACAGGGTTAGTGGCACCGAAATTGCTGAGCGGGTGTGCAGCCTGCGATGATGACGTGTGCACTGATGTGGTCTCTGCCATTGATGCCTCAGGACTCAGCGTCATGTGTGGGACCTGCTGGGCCGCGGTGCAGGTCTGCATGATGTGGAGCATGCCATGGTGGCGGTACCTGGGCCTGGAGCTTGCACAGGGACGTGGTGTGCCCACTGGTGGACACACCGTTGGCGGCAGGTGAGCAGTGGGGCCTGGGTGCGCAAGTGCGGACAGCCAGTGCTGGCCGGCAGGAGGGGGTAGGGTGCGGCTGCATGTGTGCGCACGACGGACAGGCGTTGTTGCCGTGTGCAGTGTGATGGACTCTGCCATGATTGACTCTGGCCTCAATTACAGATTGCAGACCTGCTGGCTTGCAGTTTTTCCCGGCACGTCGTTGGAGACACACCGGTGGAAGCAGGTGAGCAGTGGTGCCTGGGTGCGCAGGGTGGCAGTGTCCCTCCTTCTCTCTCTCCCTCTCTCCCTATCCCTTCCTTTCCCTCTCCCTCTCTCTTCCTTTCCTTCTCTCTCTCTCTCCCTCTCTCTTCCTCCCTCCCTCTCTCTCTCCCTCTCTCTTCCTTTCCCTCTCTCTCTCCCTCTCCCTTCCTTTCCCTCTCTCTCTCTCCCTCTCCCTTCCTTTCCCTCTCTCTCCCTCTCCCTTCCATCTCTCTCTCTCCCTTCCTTTCCCTCTCTCTCTCCCTCTCCCTTCCTTTCCTTCCCTCTCTCCCTCTCCCTTCCTTTCCTTCCCTCTCTTTCTCTCTCTGCCTTTCTTTCCTTCTCTCTGTCTCGCTCCTTTGATGTGCGCATGACACACGTTCTGATTTTGTGCTTTATTTTCCAGGCTGTGACATCAGGATTGTCCCGGACGGACCCGACAGGAGTCTTCCGCATTGGTGTTTTGTGTTGTATTCAATAAAGTTTTTGGTTATTACTTCAATGATGAGTGACTGTTTCTCGTTCTTCTGACCACACGTGTGTTTCTGTTTGTCATTGTGCGACGTCATGCGCTTTTTGTGGCTCTTGTGTCGTGCACGGTATGTGTTTGTCCTGGGGGGACCTGGGAGTGGTGGCGGTGGGTGTTGTGGCCCTCTTGGGTCTCCGTGCTGCATGATCATTGTCTCCATGGCATCTGTGGGTCTTCAGATGTGGCTCTGGCCTGGGCTCCCTTTCCTACTGCAGGTAGTCGTCCTGCTTAACACCAGCAGAAGGCAGGTGTTAATTCCCTGCTGCTACCGCGGCTTATCGCTTGTTTTTGGTTCGCATCGCAGATTTGGCAGTTCGTTGTGAAAGTGGTGTAGTGGTGTTTTGGTGTGTTTTTGCAAGGGAACGCCTACTCTGCATCTCATTAGAGTTAGTTGGTGGTGTCACCCGTGGAGGTAAATGTTGAGGCAGTTATCGCGGGAATACTTGCGTTGTCCGCACTTTGCAACCGCTTGTGAATGGGGTGTTAAATCTATCACCACTTTTGTTGCGTTAAGTTGGCGATAACTCGGAGATAAGTCCTTGTGAATATGCCCCTATGAGTCTCTTCTCGTTCCCTCCTTCAAGCCTGGCAGAGACTCCACTCTGCTCTCCTCATATAGACCTATAGCTATATTAGGGGCAGATTATAAAATCCTCAATAAGGTGTTAGCAGAACGCTATGTGCAGTTATTACCTATGCTAATACACCCGGATCAGAATGAATTTGTACCAGTGCGCAACACATCTAATAACATCAGGCGTTTTTTTCACGTTATGGATCAGGCCTCTCTGCGCTACCCTCTAGCAGCTTGTCTTATACTAGACATTGAAAGGGCCTTTGATTCCTTATCTTGGGACTACTTATTCGATGTCCTGAGTGCCATGGATTTGGGATGGCATCTCTTAGCTTATACAATGGTACTATACACAAACCCTACTTCTGGAGTACGCATAGTAAGGCTGATTTTGAAGCCTTTTACCATAGGTCGTGGAACACAAAAGTGGTGCCCTCTGTCACCAATCTAATTTACACTTGCCATGAAGCCCCTATCACAGCGACTTTATTTAGCGGGGTGACAACGAGGCATCCCACTGGACGGAGAAATGCATGTGGTGGCCCTGTACGCAGACAATGTACTGCTATCTCTGTGGGATGCATCAACTGACATCGCCCCCATTTCGGCGGTCTTCTATGATTTTGAAGAAATGGAGAGACTATGGGTGAACTGGAGGAAATCATTTGTTTTGAAGCTTAGCCGTGATGCTCTGACTCAGGTAATTCAGTTAGGCTTGAGAGCCATTGACATGGGAGACAGGTGCAGTCCATTATCTTGGGATTCACCTTTATCACTCCCAACAAGGCCTATTTGTTGGTAACTTACAGCGGGCATTTGCAGCCCTTAAATCTTAAATATGGTTTTGGGAACGATTGCTGTTGGCCGTGGTGGGTAGAATAACCCTTTCATAAATGAATGTCCTTCCCTGTCTACAATATTCCTTTGTTAACGTCCCAGTATTTCCTAAGCAACAATTCTTTCTTGACTTAGACCGGGCAATGGGAGATTTACTCTGGGACAATGGGTGCAAAGGGTGGCCCTAAATAAGCTTCAGTTACCAGCGCCATCCATCGAGGCTTATTATCTTGCAGCACAGCTGCAATGGGTGGCCAGATAGCTATCTGGTAATCTTTTTGAAACCACTACGGGGGCTGGCCCCTTGCCCCTCATGTGATGCAACAAATTCTTCATCCTAATATTAAGCTGCATCATTCATGGACCCTACATGTGTGGATAGCTCAGAGGTGCTCGGCACAAGTCTATCAACTTACAAAGAGCACACTCCCTTACTCTCCAGCTACATTGTTACAAGGTCTACCAGGACTCTTTACTGCTGATCAATTAGCAACCTGTTATGAGCATTCTATTGATGTAGTGGGGGATTTGTTTCGGAATGACCACTTGCTTACATTTGATCAGATATGTCAGGAAAATAGCATTCCTCCAACTCAATTTCTACTACATGAGCAGTTATTAGGTTCCCTCAGGATGCTGTGGGTTGTGATGGACACAGAGCTACCGACACATGCAGTGATGCACGCGCTACACACCTAGGGAACAGGTCGCCACCTAATCATGTGGTTTCACAGTGCCATTAGGGATCACACTGGGATCTCTCTGAGGCAACTCCGTCAGGAATGGGAGGAGGATTTAGGGCGTCCCCAACATGACACTGAATGGACGCTAGCACTTGGATCTCCTCATGCTATATCAAGAAATGGGTGATTTAAGAACATTCAATTTATGATTCTTCATAGGGCTTACCTCACACCTTCTCGAATAAACCGTATGTTCTTATCGGCTGAATGGGACTGCCCTAGATGCCGGATGCTGTCAGCTGACCTTAGGCACTTGCTAAGGTTCTCCTCCTTGGAAAACTTTAAGATGTGGGTATGCTTTGCTAATTTAGTCCTTCTTTTAGCTAAGCACAAACTACCTATGTGTTGGCATGCACAGCAGCCCCTGTCCTTTCTTCAGTGGTGTCGAGCTTTGCTCCGTTGGGGTGAAGCAGAAAGTTCTGCACTGCATTGGGAGGAAGTCTGAAGAATAAGAAAACGTCTCATACCAGCAGCCTCAGACACCATGCTAATACAATTCAAAGACCATAAAGCAGAGTATCCCTCTATCACCTCACATCAGTCTACTCCTCCTGTGTCCTCTTCTGGTAGGGAATAATAAGACATTTGGTGGATCTGGCCCAACACTAGGATCTGACCTCCCACTACTTACTCTCAGCCTCCTAACTAGTATCCCCTGTATTCCCTCATTTGCCTAATCATGCTTTCCGCTCGTATATTCCTCTTTGTTCTACCCTTTCCAAGTTGGACTTCGCCAAAATTACATTTCTTTCTTATTATAAATTTCTACTTGCTCCTTAATGGAGGACTGAAATATTTCTTGTTACAGTCATAGTGCCACAGCTGACGAACCCAACTACTTAATACTAAATGTTTTTTTTTTAAGATGATGAATTAATCTCTCTTAATGTATGTAGTGCAAAAAAAACTTGTTGTATTATATTACTGCATTGAATAATTTAAAAGCCTAAAAAAAATAATTGAACCATAAAAAGGTATTGAAACAACCAAGCACTGAAGAACAAATCTCTATTGTAGGCTGGGCAAAGATATTGCGGCATCAGTTGCTGCACCAAAAAGTACCACAATCAACACACTGTGTTATGAACATATGAAACAGACTATGCCATGCGTCTCAGCATTGGGTGCAATTCAAATTCTGAGGGGCTTCGTTAATGTATTCACAAATTACATCCTTTTAGGTACACTTGTGTTTATTCTGATGAATTTGATGTATCAATAAAAGCTTGCACACTCTATTAAGTGCCTTCCGTCATATTCCATTGTGTGCTCTAGTATGACATTAAAGAAGATGCAGGTACGTACTAAATAAATCACTGAAAGGACCATTTCCCAGACATAGCATATACTACTCAATCTAAACACATTTTGAAAAAAATCAAACATTAGAAAAAAAAAAATATTTCAAACACATAAAAAATAATAAAAATACATTTACCATTTAAAATATATTATTAATCCAACAATCCAACAAATACACATATTAATAAATCAATCAAGTAGTATTTGTATAGCATGGCTTATCAGCCCGTGGTGTATCCAGGCGCTGTGCTGAAGTTATTAGTTGAAGAACCAGGTCTTGAGTCACTTCTTGAAGTGGCTCAGTGAGGGTGAAGTGCGGAGGTGGAGGGGGAGAGTGTTCCAGGCTTTGGTGGCGAAGTGAGAGAACAAGCGTCCTCCAGTGTGGCTGAGGCGGATATGTGGTGTCTGAGTGAGGGAGAGTTGTGCAGAGCTGAGTTTTCTGGTTGGTTGGTGGCAGCTTAGGTGGTGGTTCATGTAGTGTGGTCCTTGGGCGTGGAGGGCTTTGTAGGAGTGGGTCAGGAGCTTGAACTGACATTTCTTCTTAATGGGGAGCCATTGGAGGTCTTTCAGATGCTGGGTGGTGTGTGTCCTCTTGGGCAGGTTGAGGATCAGTCTAGCTGCTGTGTTCTGGATTCTCTGGAGTCTTTGCATGAGTACAGAGGTGGTGCCAGCATAGAGTGCGTTGCTGTAGTCGAGCTGGCTGGTGATGAGGGCCTGCGTCACAGTTTTCCTGGTGCTGATGGGCAGTCATCTGAAGATTTTGCGGAGCATACGGATCGCGTGGAAGCTGGCCGCGGCAACAGCGTTGACCTGACATTTCATGGAGAGTTCGCTGTCCAGTATTATGCTGAGGTTGCGGGCTTAGTATTTCGGTGTGGGGGTAGTTCTGAGCTTCACTGGCCACCAGGAGTTGTTCCAAAGGGCGATGTGTCTTCTGAAGATCAGTACTTCCTTTTCGTCCGTAAAACAGAAAAAAAACAATTCAAACTATGCATAAAATAGTCAATACAATTTACTGTAAAACAAACTACCCAATAAAAACATAAACCTAGTTAACTGAACACTATAAAAAGAGCACAAAATACCACTATTTAATTGCAGGAGAAACTTAACAACTACATTAAAAGGACACTTTCATAGACTGCACAAAGGAAAGCCAAACTTCAACAAAATAACAAGCCACATTCAAAAGTAAGTTTAAAAATTATTAATGGCAATGTATCCTAACATAATTGTAAAATGCAAATGTATAAATTAATTACTACACTCTCTGTCTTATTATCTTTAATAATCCTTAAATACAACAAAAATACATCAGCAAAAATGAAATACTACACACCAAAACCTCCAACTGCACACAAGTAAACCTGGACAAAGGGACTTTCAAAATAAGTAAAATTAAAACAGCTATAAAAATATATCAACCCCTGTACATTAAACTGGCATTAAACTTAAATGTTAAACCCCACCAAACCCCCAAAATTATCAAACCTGTATTTGTAACATAAATCTAAAAAGGAAAGGAGAGTCTGTTGGCCCAAATCTCAACTATATGAAAGGCAAATAGATGAAAATCAAAGCAACTTAAAGCCTCAGCACAAATATAAGTGTAAATTGTAAAATGTGTAAAAGCATGTTTAAATTATGTTAGCAAAATAATAAATGTTTTTACAAAAGTATTCTTTAATATTATACTACTTTCAGACAAAGTGGCAGAAAGAACCACATATATCACATGACAGAAAGGCAAACCATTGCTTTCTCACATGGATACACATGCAGTCAAAATAGCACAAGAAACGAGAACATGAATTGGAAATATACTGCTTTGGACATAAATGCTTGTTATGGGAGTGCAACAATGAAAAGCAATATTGCAATTAACGTCAAGGGAAGACAACCCCCCTTCAAATGTAACAACGATAGGCATAAGACATACACTTCAAGATTTAAAAGACGCAAGCACTACATCCCAAAATAACACTACAAAAATGTTAAGACATTCTCCCTAAAGTACCTGAGCACCTTAAAAATCAACTGCCAGCAATGCCTACTTTAAAACAACTAATATCACTTACTAAAACAACCACAAGTCAAATCCCTGCTGCCTCTGGACAATACTAGGTACCAGAACACCTAACCACTACAGATAATGATGAACCCTTCCTCCTACATGACAATCACAATAACGACAGAAGAATAATCATACTTGCAACTGAAAATATTCTCCTAAGACTGAGCCAATGTGAAACGTGGATGATAGAAGGAACATTTGAAATGTGCTCTTCATTATTGACACGGATACACACCATACATGGTAAATATCATAATACTAACTTACCCCTCATTTCTGTACTGCTGCCTAACAAAGTACGACTTACTATGAACTTTTAAATCACATCAAAATGAAAACTGCAACTCTTCTCCACACAAAATTAAAATAGACTTTGAACAGGCTATGATAGAATCAATACTGAAACTATACCCATGCACACCAAACATGACTGCTATTACCAATTCAACCAAAGCATTTGGAAACATTTGCAAAAATATGTACTAAGTGTAGAATATGCAACGAACAGTTGGTTTTTCTATTTGAAAATAAATAGTTATAGCTCTAGCATGTGTACCTCTAACAGATATAGATAACCCCTTCAACATGCTACTAGAATCCCCAGTTTTCCATAGAAATAAACAAAACATGAATATACTAATGGACTTCTTCAAACACATTTGGGTTGGTAGACTGCACCTTCTGGACACAGACCCCATACCAAATTCCAAATGCCGTGGTAAAATGTCTACGACAGTGCTGTGGCTCAACAAAGCAAAACAAACAACGCAGTGAAATGGTGGCAAAGTGGCTTTCCTAACCACAATAGGAAGAACTCAACCAACACTATACAAATCCATAAAAGCTGTACAAAAAAACTACCAATGAATAAGGATAGCACAATCTAAACCTAAAAATCATACCTAAACCAGGGAAATGTACAAAATGCTATAAAGAAAAGTCAGACTCTTTGTGAATAACAAACACGAGTGCTATCTAGAAGTAATAGCTAAATCCCTATTATACATGGCCCACCAATACACTCACAACTAAAATACATCAAAAACTAACACCAGCATAACATAAAAAAGTAAACATTTATTTAAGTATTTATTTTTATACACCTGTCTAAACAAAAAATTATTAAAGTATATAAAAAGGCTGATAAAAATAAAGTATTTTCATATTTAATTTAAAATACTCATTAGATAACCAGAAAGATCCATATAAAAAATATACACTGCAGCACACAAATTTGAAAAAAACACATATAAAGAAAGTTCAATTACAGTAAAAGCAAAATGCATATAGATATTAAAAAATAACATGTTCCGCCCAAAACCAAATACAAATATTCTACTTCTATTTGCGTAGCTGTTGTTCTAGATCGACCTCCACTTCCAAAAAAACCCAGTCCACAAAAAAGTTAAAAATACAAAACCAGGAAACCCCAAATAATGTAAATATAAACTTTCCAAATTAAAATCAAGTAACCCACTGTGATTGGAAACCTAAAAAACAAACATCCAAGTAAAAGCCACACCAGGAAATCTGAAAAATCAAAGGAAATTAAAAAATAATGTTTGTTCACATCAAACCAAATCGATTTACTTTTTAAAAAAAATATGTATTGCAAATACCTCAAAAATTTGCACTCCGGATTCCAAACATGAGAAAAAACATAATCTACCCCCTCACAAATCATACATCCCAAATACAATACAAACATAACATTAGAACTCTACAAACATAGTATAACATTTGAGAATATCTACAAATACGTATTAACAGCAACAAAGTAGAATTAGCCTCCCACACTACACTACATAGCAAAATACAGGTAGCAGTAAAAAGTGGCCTCTAAATAAAATGAAAAAAACTCATTTTTAATAGAAATCAGTAGAAATGACAAAGTATTATTAAAAGAGTTAAAAATGTATGAAACAATTTGCAATAGGTATGTAAAGTATAAATAGTTCTATAAAAATATAATTTTATATTAAATCATACTAATTAATGTATACTAAACAAAACTTTCTGCAAATGTGAGACCACAATGTACTATATATAAAAAAAAATACATGTATGAAAAAATTATTATGGAACATTTCTGTAAAAATGTAAAAAAAAATACATGTATTACAAGTATGTTATAGAATACAATCCATGTGCTACTATACCAAAAAAGTATATAAAAATATTGTAATAATGTAACGTGGGAATTATGTATTTTTTCTTTAAAAAATTATAGATCGAAAATAAAAATATAAAAATGTGCATTAAATAAAATAAATGGAATACATAAATAATTTTTTTTACAAATATTGACATGTATTGCTCACACTCACTAAACACAACTACATACCAATTTGCAGATGGCATTGGACACTAAGGGCCTCATTACGAGTTTGACGGTGTGGCAGCGGGACCGCCCCGCCGCTGCACAACCAAATCCGCGTGAGAACGGCCCACTGTATAATGACTTTTTTAGTCATTGGCGCGCGATTCTTTGGCATTCCCACGGCGAAGCCTATTTTATAGGGGAGCATTAAAGGAAGTTCCAGCATGTGAAGTCCATGCTTTGCTGGAACTAGGGGTGCATTTACACCAGGGGGGACATGTTGTGCCCCCCTGTGTGCATCCACATGGCGTGAGGCACAAGGGGGCCCTGTAGGGCCCCATTTCGTACCTCACTCCCACTGTTTTCATGGAGGAAAGACCTCCATGAAATCAGTGGTGCTGAGGAAAGTCCTATTATGCTTGGCTGCACTGCGGCAGTCCCGCCAATCAGATTGATGCCTCTTGACCGCTGCGCCACCACCAGGGAACGGCGATTCTCTTGCGGAGTCAGCGGTCTCAGGGAGGCACAACCTCCAAGGTCGTGATGCGGTGGTCAGAAGACCGCAACTGCCGTTCCACCATGAGTCTGGCAGTCCAAGGACCGCCAGACTCGGAATCAGGCCCTAAAGGTGTAAAGTTTGTTAATCCCACTCCAATATAAACCATTTTGGAGAATGTGTTGCGTGAGAAATTGGGTTATTGCTTAGTTGGTTAATTGGGGTGTGAGCCCTGGTCAAGCAGTTGCCACAATCCCTTACAGGGTGATCTAAAAAAGTCATTTAAATTAATCTGTGCTTAACCCTGTGTAGCTTGGCACAAAAAGCAGTCAGGCTTAACTTAGAGGCAATGTGTAAAGTATTTATGCAGCACACAAATAGTAATAACGTGAAAACGCAAGAAAAATCCCTAAAATTTTTTGAAATATAGAGTTAATTTTAATAAACTATTTGACACCAAAATAGCAACAATCTAACCAGTAGAGCCGAAGTTATGTACTTTTAAAGTTTTTAGTGACAACTAGCGCCTATAAGATCAAAGCACCAACTGCTGACCTCTAGTCACGTCAAACTGGGTCAAAGTCTAAAAATATGGCAGACCGCTATTGAGTGCAGTTCAGATACAAGAAGGGGATTGGTCCCAGTCAGAACTTACCTTCGGACTTAGCAGAAATGTTGTGAAAAATGTTCTGAGAAAGTAAAGTGCAGCATGGCAAGGCTGCAGGAGGTGTCCGAGGAGAGAGCATTGTCGCTGGATAGCCTTGGGTTGTAGCCGCAGTGAAGGTCTCTACATTCAGGCTTAGGACCTAAATATGAGTTTGGCAGTCCAATGGACTGCCAAACCCATGGTGGTGGTGCAGCACCTCAGCACCGACAGTCTGACTGCCCTATTACAAGATCTGTGATCCCTCTACAGTGTTGCAGCGGCGTGAGGCCACAATATGATGGTGGTGCCGCCGGGGCACCGCAAAGCATATTGTGAGTTTCCTCACTATACCTTTTTCATGGCAGTGAGGAAACTAAGGGGACCCTACAGGGTCCCCAGTTGCCTCCAGGCCAGTGGATGCATGCAGGGGGGCACATATTATGCCCCCCATCTGTATGCCTGTATGTTCCTGCACAGCATGGACTGCACAGCCCATGACGTACAGGAACGGGCTATGGCGCTCCCTTGGCACTGCAGTTCTAAGGCTCACATGTGAGCCTTAGAACTGCACCACTGCGGGACCACCAAAGCACCGCCTGCCAGACCACGAGGAAACTCATTATCTGGCGGGCGGTTTGCAAACGGCTTTGGTGGTGTAGGAGCGGGGCACTGGTGTGGCAGCCCACACCGCCAAAGTCATAATCAGGCCCTTAGTCTCTTTGTTTTGGAAGTCAAAAATCTCCAGCAGGGCAAGCAGAGGGCTGTAGGAGATGCCAATTCCACATGGCCATATAACCCGCTGGCGAAGAACCACTGAACAGGAATTGCTGCTACGAAGAAGAACATAGCGGGAGAAGCAGCGAAGTCAATCTGACCAGAGCTGTACCTCGGGCAGATAGGCAAGCAGGTTGGTTCTGATCTCCTCCTGATTCTAAGAGCAGTTTAGGGCCAAGAATATTCCTCAGTTTCGGGATTTGACCATCTGGGCACCTTTAGTACCACGACCAAGGGTCCAGGACTGATGGGACATCACTTGGAGGTCCAGAAATAACTCAGGCTGGGTCCAGGTGTGGGTTCAAAATAGTGGGAGCCTTTTGTGTCTCTGTGGCTCTGAACAGGAGGCCAGCAATCTAGCCCTGAGTGTCACACCGGTAGTCTTGAGTTCAGGTAAAAATGCAGTGCTGAACAGCAGGGCTGGTCTCTGAGGGTTCAAGGCAGGCTCCAGGCAGCAAAGCAGCCCTTCCAGGTACAGCAAAGCAGTCTTGTAGAGTGCACAGCAGGTCACAGCAGCAGGCAGTCCTCTGAGAGTCCTTGCATAGGTCCAGGAGCGAACTGAAGATTTGGTGTCTAAGGTCCTATATTTTAATACCTTGGTGCCTTTCTTCTGGAAGGTAGGATAAGCTTCTAGACAGTGGTTTTGAAGTGAGTGGAATTTCCTGACTCCTCTGACCTGGCTCCAAGCTGGCTGTGGAGGTAATAAGGGGCGTATTATCAAGCGGCAGCGATAATTATCGCTGGCCGCTCTTAGCGTGAGGATTTTTATCGCCGGCTATCGCTGGAAATTATCGCCATGCTAGCGCTGTATTAACAACGCATAGCGCAATGGCGATAATTATTCCAGCGATAGCGGTGTTTTCCATGGAACATCGCTGGTTTTCCAGCGATGTTCCATGGAAAACGGCGATATCCTTGATGATTGGGCCTGTGGTCTTAGCCACACAATCCACCCCCCATGTTAGGTATGCCTTAGTCAGGAATTTAACAGAAGTTAAATTCCTGCGTTAAGGCATACTTAACGCGATTTCAAATATCGCTACCCCTCCTTGATAATATCGCGAAGCTGCCTTCGCGATATTATCCCATGTTGTTTTCACAGCCACGCCTCCTTTGCATCTCATTATTGATGCAAGGCGAGGCGTGTGAAAAACGGGCCCTAACTCAAGGAATCACGCGCTGGCATGTCCTTAATGATAATGCAATATAATTATTGCCGCTTTTCGCCCGAAAATGGACGCTAAAGCGGCGATAATTTTATCGCGGGGCCTTGTAGATATGCCCCTAAGTCCTTTGTGTGAAGGCAGAGCACTTGCTATTCAATTCTTAAGTGGGGCTGTGCTCAGCTCTGCCCCCATCATGCCAGCAGATGGCCAATTCAGGCACACCTAATCCCTCTGTTGTATGACTGTCTGTTACACCCAGTCATGTGACCCAAGACATGCTGCAAGCATAAGAAAGTGCAAAGGACAGAAAAATGCCAACTTTCTAAACATTTTCAAAATTGTAATAAAAAAACCTGACTTTACCATTAAATAGAGTTTTTCCTTACAATTCCAAAGACACCAAACATGACATAGTATATGCTTCCAATTGGAAATTACAGCTTATTAAATGTAATTAGGAATCTCCAATGTTATCCTATGGGAGGGGTAGGCCAGCACAGTAGTGAAAAAACAAATTTATGCGTTTTTCATGACCAAGACATGGAAAACTAAAAAGTACATGTGCAACCTTTCAATTCCAAGGCACCCTGCCCTATGGGCTACCGAGGGCCTTCCTTAGGAGTAACTTATGTGTAACAAAAGGGGAGATTAAGGTTGACAAGGGGGTTGTCTTGCCAAGTTTACATGGGCCTGGGTATATGGTATACCACTCTACAAGGGACTTATAGGTAAATTAAATATGCCAATTGAGCATAAGCCAATCTAACCACGATTGAGGGAAGTGAGTACAAGCACTTGAGCACTGGTTAGCAGTGGTAAAGTACACAGAAACTTAAGGTTAACAAAAATAAATACAGCAAAAAGTGGGGGTAAAGGCAAAATGTTTGTGGGTGACCCTGCAGAGAGGGCCATGCCCAACATGTTGGAAACTAAAAGGATGAGATTCATTATTTCCACTCCAATTAAAACCATTTTGGGGAAGGTGTTGGGCACTAAATGGGTCAGATTTACAATTCCCACTCCAATGTAATCCATTTTGGGAAAGGAATTGGACACTAAAGGGGTAACATTTACTATTCCACTCCAATCTAAAACATTTTTGATCTCTCAAAGGGATAGATTTACTCATCCCTCTCTGATCTAAACCATTTTACGGAAGGAGTTGGACACTAAGGGCCTGATTACAAGTCTGGAGGACTCGCGGGGATGTGGCCGTGATGGTCTTCTGACCGCCCTATTACAATTAGGGCAGTCGGGCCAAAATTGCACCACACCAGCCACCAGGGAACCGCTGTTCCCTGGTGATGTTGCAGTAGTCATGAGGCCGCAATATGCTTGCCGGAACCACTGCCGTCCTGCCAAACATATTATGAGTTTCCACTCCGCAACAGTTTTCATGGTGGTTCCTCCTCCATGATAACCATGCTGGAGAGAAAACAAAGGGGGCCATACGTGGGCCCCACTGTGTGCATACACCCCAGTACCTGCAAGGCATGTACTGCACCAGTCCATGCCGTGCAGGAATTGTCTTTGATGTTTCGATTGTGGTGCCTATTTCAGGCACCCCTGTGGGAACACCAGAGAACCGCCCACCAGTAACTGAAAAAGTCAAAGTATGGGGGGCGGTTTGCACACTGGTTTGGAGGTGTGGCTGTGGGGCGGACCCGGTGCCGCACCACCAAACTCATAATCAGGCCCTTAATGTATCAGGTTCATTATTCCCACTCCAGTCCAAATATTTTTGGAGAAGAGTTAGACACTAAAAGGGTGACATTACTATAGCCACTTAAATCTAACTATTTTATGGAGGGTGCTAGACACTGAAGGGGTCAGATTTAATTTCCCCACTCCAATCTAAAGTATTTTGGACAAGGTGTTGGGCATTAAAAGGGTATTAAAAGGGTCACAAGGTGTTGGGCATTAAAAGGGCCACATTTACTGTTCCATTCCAACCTAAAACATATTGGGGGAGATGGTGGACACTAAAGGGGTCAGATTTATTATCCCCATTCCAATTTAAACCATTTTGGTGAAGGTGTTGGGTACTAAAGGGATCAGATTAATTATTCCCACTCCAATCTGAACCATTTTGGGGAAGGTGTTGGACACTAACGATTCAAATTTACTATTTCCACTGCAATCTAATCCATTTTGGGGTAGGTGTTGGACACTAAAGGGGTCACATTTACTATTTCCACAGCACTACAGATCTATTTACAAACCCCATAAAACCAGTAAACAGCAGTAAATGTTTATTGGAATTATTACTTACAATTAAGAGCAATACTCTAGACATTAAATATAACAAAATAAAAAAAATTGAAATAAAACAAATATTGACAATATTTAGAAATAAATAAAATCAAACATTAAAATCATTAATGTAAATAAAAATTAAAAAATCAAACACATAATATTGATATAAGTTAGATATTCCTAAACTGCAAAATTTTATTTTTCTGAAAAAAGTGTACTAATAATATAAATATTATTAACATTACAAGGCAATAACTTAAAAATTCAGATTTCATTTTTTTACAAAAGTAAAATAAATAATTTTAAAATGACTTAAAACATTTATAAAGTGATAAAATTTAAATATACATCCAGACAATATAGACATATAGGGCCTGATTACGATTGCAGTCGGACCGCCACCGAGGCCATCAGTGGCGGTCCGATCGCCGGATTACAGTTCCGGCAGTCAGACCCACAGTGGTCGAGGGGAAGATCTCTGGCTCTGCCAGGATCAGAGATCCCTGAATGGCGGCGGTGCAGAGGAAGGCACTGCCGTCAGGATTGCGATATTCCATCTTCAACAGCCGTTTCATGGCAGGAAGAGTGCCATGAAAAGGCTGTCAGAAAGGGATATGGGGGCTCTCAAACAGGGGCCCTGTCCATCGTGGGCCACTGTAAAGTGGCCCTGGGGGCACATGTAGTGCCTCCACTCACCGCTGTACAGACAAAAAATAGAGGGGGGTCCAAGGGAAATTTAAAGACCTGCAAGGTTGGTTCCCCAAACAATTAATGATAAACACTGAAAGAAGCCTTGGGTCTAGATTACGAAACAGAGAAGAACCAGATATTATCTCATGTTGCTTGTGGGGAGATCCCTTTGTTAGGATGAAATCCCTCACCCACCGTAGGTGGCATGCTTCATCATTGGGATTCTCCTCGTGACGGGAAAACCTAGTCCCTCCACGGGCTACAACCCCCTCTCTGAGAGGGAGGAGCTCAGGGATGTTTTAGTCCTAAATCCTAAATTCCAATTCCTAATCTTTAGGATATACTAAATCCTGCAATGAGAAGGAAGATATCAGGTTGGGTAGAAGGCGCAGCGCAAAAAAATAGATATAAACTGTGAGGGTAGTGATGTAAAAACTAGCTACCAGGTGCGAAAGAAATTACTTTATTGACGTGTTCCTGGGACCAGGATTAAAAACAGAGCACCGGCAGTGGTAATTTATAACTGCAGGTAATGGACGAAGACAGGTCTACATGTTCCAGCCTATAGACCCAGATAGGTGTTGCGGCTTTCGTCAGGACCTAGTTATGCTACTGCTTAACAGAATGTGAAGAGTGAAAAATAATAATGATAAGACTAAGAAAAAGAAAGGTTAATACAACACCAGTAATCCTACTGATTGCGTGGATGATTTACTGGGCATACCTGTATGAAAAACACAAGCAACAGGAGAAATCATTCAAACATGTAACTCTAAACATGTCTGGTATTTTACGTTTGAAAAAAACAGTGCGGTATATTTCTGCCGTCACTGGGTTACTGTTATGACAATCATTACAATGAAAAAGTTGCTTACCCGTCTCGTACGGATAAGAGGCCTCACCTTAACCTGGCAGCAGCTCAGGGAAGGGGCACCACTCTGAAAAGAAGATGTGTCACACATTTATAAGTCAACCAAGACTTATACAGACACATAACCTTTGTTATACATGAATAAAGAAGAATGATCACATTAAAAACTGCGTACTCAGATGTAATGCCTGGAGAGCTGCACAGTGAATGATAGCACTGAGCTCTAAGTAGAAAGTCCTCACCTAAGTAACATAATATAGCACACTGCATATAGCCAAGAGGTTTTAGAAAAATGATTGGAACTTATTAAGGAGCCTGCCAGGACTTGATGAGGCAAGGCTGTGCTGTACAAGGAATAGGAGACAAGGAATGCATGTTAATCAAAGCAGGCAACACACATATATAGGGATGTGGCATATAGATTCACAATCGCCATTTAAATTACAATTAGAATGAGCCCTGGTCATGTATTTAATGTGACCCGCAGGCTACCAGGCACCAAAAAGCAACCGCAAGCCAGTAAAAAATACCGGTGCTGACGCTACGGGAATCCGTAGTAAATTGTCAATATCGTTCTTTAGAGCATCTTTGAGCAAACTAACCCCATGCGTGCGCAGCATGGAAGGTTTAAATGCACCCTTATATAATCACAGCAAGGGCTTTTCTGGGCCCCTTTCCCCTGAATAGCGCAGCGTGGAGCGCAACGAGGAAAGCTTAAACATTGCCCCACATAATCTCGAAACGGGCTCTTGTGGGCCCCTTATCTTTCCGTCGGTACTCCGGGTGGCAACAAGCTGCAACCGAAAGGCAGTAACCGACAGTTTGGAAGGGCTACAAGTAGCCTGATCCGGCCAGCACTTACGTATGACGTCATGGAGTCGTCTCTAAGCGCCCCGTGTCCATGGGAAATGTAGTCAAGTAGAATATCGACATACAATATATTCAGCAAAAGTTGTTATCAGTGCCATTTTAGCCCTTGTGATCGCAATTTCAGATCTTTTGCCTCTGCAAGTGGAGAACCATCAGAATAATTTTTTCATTATTTATTGTTTTATGCTTTTTATTTTAGAGGACGGATGCAGTCACTCCTCTGGACACCTAGTGTTCATTGAAAAGAATTCTGGGAGATGTGGTTCAATGGCCATGTGAAATTAGTTTGTTTTAATTAAGGTACCAAGATTTTTAGTCTTGAATTGTAGGGTCCTAGTAAAGGGATATCTCACCTCCCCCATTCCTGAGACAATGACAAGATTCATTATTATGCAACAATCGTGCCTCCACTCACCTCCATGCACCATGTGCCATGCACGACATGGTGCATGGCACTCGGTCCATGGACGTGCAGTAGGTTCTCCGTACCACAGCAGCTTGTAGTAGCCCTTTTCCTTGGCTGCAGCACACGTCGCTGTGATACGGAGCACTTACCGACCGCCAGCACGATGGTCATATCGAAATACGGTGGCCGGACCGCTGCCTGCTTGTCGGGCGGTCTCTTGACCACCGTAGTAGCGGGTGGCAGTCCGACCAACCTCAATCATTTATTCTTGAGGAGCCACCAGATTTTATATGTAGTCATGTAAATATTTGCTAACTCTGGAGGAAAGGAACAACACATAGCTGTGCCCTTGTTTTGAATGTACTAATCCTCTTGGTTATAAACGTTTTTACTGAGAATATTGCTAGCTTTAAATTACATTTGGTTGATTACTGCTCATGGTCTTTCTCCTATTTCCAGAAATTTGTCAGTCTTTTCCAGTGCCTCATCTTGCAATTTGTTTGTGTAAATGAACTCCATGTCAATGGTTTTCGAAATGTGATAATTAGTATTGAATGAGAATCCCTCCCTTCTAAATGGATTATACATGTGTTATCTTTCATGTAGGCTTTGGATGCCTTAATGAAAGATTTTGGTTATGAGTCCTCATGTTTGAACTTTGGATTCAACAGTGATTTACACCCTGAAGCCATCATCTTCAACAGGGTCGCTTCAAATGTTTGTGGTTCTTTGGCACTAAAGAAATTGTGGGGGCACTTCAAAATATAATCCATAGAATGTCATGCTCATTGGTGTTGGTCTGTCCCCTTCTTTTTGCTTCTTCTAGAATGAGTTGTAATTTGCTTTGTAGTTCTTATGTGGGGCTGAATGATAGGTTTCTGTAGGGTATCACTTTATGCAGTTGTTGCACCTCTGGAACATAATCTTCTCTATTTGATATGAGTATTCCTTACTATTTACCCACACTGACTTCATGATTATGGTGTTTGCATTCTTCAAGTTGTGGAGGCTTGTGTTTCCTTGTATGCTAAGTTTAGTTTAGTGTGTATTTCCCTTTTACTAGGGTGGCCTATTACAGGCAGTATTGTTCATTCAAACATGATTATTTCTGGGGACAAGATTTGTGGCAATAAGCTTAATACTTATTTTTGAGGACAATTGAGATCAATTTGGGAAAGGGAGCTAAAGACAGGACAATAAAATGCATGAATCAGGAACCATAGGGTAAAATCAACTTGATCAAAAGGAACAAAATTGTGGCTAAGATGGCCCATTACCAAATGTGTGTCATTGAGAGGATAAAGCCTTGAAGAGTCAGAGTGCTAAGGGCCTGAAAGAGGAGGCAAAGCTGGTCTTAAGCAGCTGATCAAGCATGACTTAAGCTCCATCTGTGTAGTGCTTGCGTGATTACTGAGAGATTAACTGAAGGCTTGGGTGAAGAAGTGTGTCTTAAATGAGCTTCTGAATTTAAGGTAGTCACTTCAGAGTATCAAATGAAGATGCAAAAGGTAAGTAACAGGTGCTGTTTTGCAGAGTTTAGGCTTAGGGCTGGTTATTACAAGACAAAATGTTATGTCAGGTAATTTGGTGAATGGCCATGAAGCAACTTATGAACGTAGGGGCATATTTATTAAGAAGTTACTTAGTGCGGCGTTAGCCTTCCTGGCTTAACGCCGCACTCCGCCGGCGAGAATTAGGGAGAGTTTCTGATAATAATGAACCAATGACAGAACTTCTTTTGGCACGTGGAGTTAATGGGATGCCAAATTAAACACTGTATTGATCTGTGGGGTGAAGGATAGCTTCTTGTTGAAGAGCACACAAAAAGAGTATGCTTCAGCCACAGGAATTGGCAGTGACCATTTCCATTGGCCAAGATAATATGAAGGAGCTGGATTGAACAATCACTAGAGGAGGGTTTGGTTTTGCTGGAATTAGGTAGAGCCATTTGTTCTCCATGGATAAACCTGAGAATGACAATGAGCAAGCTGGAAAGGATACTAGGTTCTTTACTGAACTTGAGGTTGAACTCTGTGTTACCTGTGCTCACGATATAGCCTAACTTGTAAAAGTCTAAGATGGCTGCAGGAGGTATGAACATGTGAACAGCAGTGGTAACTCTGCAGAATCCTAAGGGATGTCACTTTGATATTGACTGTATTGCAGAGCAATGGGCTATCTTGAGCTGGTGAGTTAGGTCTTGCAAGAAGAAAGCCAATCATGCCGTGGTGTCCCACTGATGGCTGGCGCATGATGCTGGCAACCTTCTGATTAATATAACTTTAGATGGTTTTTTCCCTGCAGATTTCCATTATTTCAGATTTTAATTTCACATTGTTTGTTGTTTTGCAGGGACAAATGAAAGGTCTTTTGTTAGAAGGCTTACCTCTGGCATGTGAACACACAGTCTGGGAGATTAAACACCGGGCTATCAATTACCATTGGTACATTCAATCTCTTCATCTGAATATCAATCATTTCAAAGTTTAGTTTTTATCTGCCACTTCCTTGGTCTCTGCCCCATTCTTAAAAAGGTGGCTAATTTTCCTGGTGATGATCGCTGGACTCATGACCACTATATGTTTGCAATTTTGATCATTTCCTGCCATAACTTGAATGCAAACAGAATATTTCTGAAAAGACGAACAAATGCTTCCTCAGTCTCCCTGCCATGAGCACTGATGAGCTGAAGGAGAGGTTTGGAGAGAACTGATTCTGATGGAGCAGGAATATTTAAACTTCAATCTCTTAGTGAAATCACCAACCAAATTCCCCCACTTGTCATATGGACCTGTGATAGTCTATTTTAAGCATTGTGAGGAAACTAACATCAGAAATACATTCCTAGCTCAGTGAAATGAATGCAGCTTCACAATGAAGACCAATAATTAGTTATCTCCGCCATGAAGGTTTATTTAAAAATAATAATCCAACCAGTATATATGCAAAACAAAAACAGATTTGAAAGATATCACAATGCAGTCGAAAGGCCGAAATGTTCCAGTAATTTAAGTCGTAATAAAATGAGATACAAAATAGTCACAGTTACAACGCAGAAAGAGATTGACATGATCAGGCGTTCAATAAAGAAACTTTCCCTTTCAACTCGGAACATAAGATAAGACGGAGCACCCTAAACAGAATTTCTGAAGGGGAAGCATAGAAGCTGCCAGCATGGGTTTGATCTTCAATAGAAGTTCGAAAAATGAACGAGTGTTCAGCATGAAGCTTTACACTCGAAAAAACCCAGGAGAGAGAGAGATCTGCTCACTCTCAAAGTCTAGCTAACTATGAAATACCATTTAAAAATACATCTGACGGGGGGGCGTGGTCTGCCGAGCTGCGGAATGGCCGCTCTGTGAGTGAGCTCCGCCGGCCGAGAAACAATCCTTCACTTATCCTCACAAACGGAGAGCTAAAGACTTACTAAAATCCACCCGCTGACAGCAGATTGCCTCAGGACTCGAGCGGTGTGACCTGCAGCTGCGTGCCCGGCTCCGGTGCTGAGTTGTGCGATTCACGGAGCGGGCGCCGGCGGCGGAGGTGGGCCCAGATGCTGCGCAGGCGGGCAGCACTCGAAAATATAGCCCGCAGCAGCTGGCGCGGTGTGGGCCGCAGCGGCGGAGGGGTACCCCACTGGGCTTGGCCGCCTGAATGCTGAACCGGAAAGCGGTGCGGTGCGGTCCCGCTGATTTCCCCACGGCGCACACCCTGATTTCATAAGGTGAGACACGGCGCGACGAAGGCAGAGAAGAGCCTTGTGTGCTGGGGCTGCCGGCTGGGAGGTTGCCTAAACTATCTCTGGCGGGGAGCGTTGGCCCGGTGGTCGTTCTCCCTGGACCCACGGACACACAATTCCCTCACAGTGCAGTCGGACCCTGTTCAGTGTATTCTTAATCACCCCGACCGGAGGCGCACTGAGTTAACTCCCGCGGAGCCGCCATTTTGTATGAAGGACATATTCGGCGGAGCGCTGGAGCGCGAGGACAGCAGCAAAAGGCAAATTGGGGTGGACATCTTGGGCGACACGACAGGCTGTTCGCTTTGACTACAACTGTGGCACAGGTTGCGTTAGCAGGGTGGTGAAGACCCCCACAGCCGTGACTACTGGGTGGTCCTCCTTGCGTCCCTGTGGGCTGGAACTGAACATCCATCCACGTGAGGTTGATCGAGTCTGCCCGAAACGTGAGGGAGAGAGGTTGGTGTGAACCTAGCGCCTAGACGGTTGGTGTGACTTCGCGACCGCGGCCGGTGCTCGCTATGGGGAAACAGGACGCCAAACAACCGAAGTTAACATTTGACCAGCGGAGAACGACCCGACTCACGGAAACTGACCCTGAGGCTGGAGCGGAGAGAGCCGTGGAGCAACAAGCAGAAGATCGAGGGGAAGACCTCCGGACACTAATGCTGGAAATGCGGTCAAGTTTACGCAATATTGATACCAAACTTGACACGCTCACCTCACAGCTGGAATCCGTCAAATCTCAGGTGGTAACTCACGAACACAGGCTTGACGTGCTGGAGAATAGACAGACCGACTTCCACGAATTTCAAGTGGAAACTAAGGAACAACTCCTACAGATGGATAGAGTATTGGGCCTAATCCGCGCCAAGAACGAGGATTTGGAAGCGAGGTTGCGCCGCAACAATCTGCGCATTACGGGCATACCGGAGACCACGGCCATTGTTAAAATGGAGACCTACGTAGCCGACCTACTCCGCGAACTGTTTGATACTCACCTCTCCCCTGTTTTTGCGGTAGAGAGAGCTCATCGCACCTTGGGACCCAAGCCGCCAGTCGGAGCTCCACCTCGGCCCATCCTGGCTCGCATCCTTAACTATCAGGACCGTGATTTGATTTTGCGCCGAGCGCGCGAAATGGGGAAAATTGAACACAAGGGCAATCAGATTTCCTTTTACCCGGATTTTACACCTGCGGTGCAATCGGCGAGACGTGAGTTCCTGCCTGCGAAGCGGATTCTCCTGCAGGCCCAAGTCCCTTACTCCTTATTGTATCCCGCCAAACTCAAGGTGACACATGATGGCTCTCCCCACTATTTTACCGATGCCAAGGCTGCCCTCAAATTCGCAAAACACATTGGTGGCAAGAGGTCGAAAAATGATACCAGAACGACGGACTTGGCAGAAACCCAGCTAAGTGACAATGACTAACAGCTCCCTTGTCAATCCATGTTCCATGTTCACTGTGTCCAATACTGTTTTCAATGCCGGGAGCCCTGGCTGGCCTTCCAGGCTGGGCTGGCCCAAATCTGATCTACCATGTGCTCCTGTGGGTTGCCTGGTCCTTGTACAGTTGGGCTCCTCCGGGTGGGGGTCCTGTTGCTGCGTAGGCCTGCTTGGGGGACAGCTGAGCGATACAAAAGGGGATGATGGACGGAACGTTTGAGCCAATCAAACACTCACCCCCAGTCAACTGATCTGGGTTTAATCCATCATCATTCTTTAGCTCACTCCACCACCCCAGTTCAGACATGGCCATATGCAAATCAGTCTGACCCTGTGCCTCATGGGAACAGTCCAGCCCGAACTGCCAAGCCATGTCTTCCCTGGACCGGAAACAAGCATCCTAGGACCGGTTTCTGGCATTTCAGCCGTCATCAGCCAGGCTTGCTTGAATCCAGTGGCAAAGTGAGCAAGGGACCCACGTCTGGGCATGCCCCCGCCAACTTAGGGCGACCAAAGCGATACAAAAGGGGATGATGGACGGAACGTTTGAGCCAATCAAACACTCACCCCCAGTCAACTGATCTGGGTTTAATCCATCATCATTCTTTAGCTCACTCCACCACCCCAGTTCAGACATGGCCATATGCAAATCAGTCTGACCCTGTGCCTCATGGGAACAGTCCAGCCCGAACTGCCAAGCCATGTCTTCCCTGGACCGGAAACAAGCATCCTAGGACCGGTTTCTGGCATTTCAGCCGTCATCAGCCAGGCTTGCTTGAATCCAGTGGCAAAGTGAGCAAGGGACCCACGTCTGGGCATGCCCCCGCCAACTTAGGGCGACCAAAGCGATACAAAAGGGGATGATGGACGGAACGTTTGAGCCAATCAAACACTCACCCCCAGTCAACTGATCTGGGTTTAATCCATCATCATTCTTTAGCTCACTCCACCACCCCAGTTCAGACATGGCCATATGCAAATCAGTCTGACCCTGTGCCTCATGGGAACAGTCCAGCCCGAACTGCCAAGCCATGTCTTCCCTGGACCGGAAACAAGCATCCTAGGACCGGTTTCTGGCATTTCAGCCGTCATCAGCCAGGCTTGCTTGAATCCAGTGGCAAAGTGAGCAAGGGACCCACGTCTGGGCATGCCCCCGCCAACTTAGGGCGACCAAAGCGATACAAAAGGGGATGATGGACGGAACGTTTGAGCCAATCAAACACTCACCCCCAGTCAACTGATCTGGGTTTAATCCATCATCATTCTTTAGCTCACTCCACCACCCCAGTTCAGACATGGCCATATGCAAATCAGTCTGACCCTGTGCCTCATGGGAACAGTCCAGCCCGAACTGCCAAGCCATGTCTTCCCTGGACCGGAAACAAGCATCCTAGGACCGGTTTCTGGCATTTCAGCCGTCATCAGCCAGGCTTGCTTGAATCCAGTGGCAAAGTGAGCAAGGGACCCACGTCTGGGCATGCCCCCGCCAACTTAGGGCGACCAAAGCGATACAAAAGGGGATGATGGACGGAACGTTTGAGCCAATCAAACACTCACCCCCAGTCAACTGATCTGGGTTTAATCCATCATCATTCTTTAGCTCACTCCACCACCCCAGTTCAGACATGGCCATATGCAAATCAGTCTGACCCTGTGCCTCATGGGAACAGTCCAGCCCGAACTGCCAAGCCATGTCTTCCCTGGACCGGAAACAAGCATCCTAGGACCGGTTTCTGGCATTTCAGCCGTCATCAGCCAGGCTTGCTTGAATCCAGTGGCAAAGTGAGCAAGGGACCCACGTCTGGGCATGCCCCCGCCAACTTAGGGCGACCAAAGCGATACAAAAGGGGATGATGGACGGAACGTTTGAGCCAATCAAACACTCACCCCCAGTCAACTGATCTGGGTTTAATCCATCATCATTCTTTAGCTCACTCCACCACCCCAGTTCAGACATGGCCATATGCAAATCAGTCTGACCCTGTGCCTCATGGGAACAGTCCAGCCCGAACTGCCAAGCCATGTCTTCCCTGGACCGGAAACAAGCATCCTAGGACCGGTTTCTGGCATTTCAGCCGTCATCAGCCAGGCTTGCTTGAATCCAGTGGCAAAGTGAGCAAGGGACCCACGTCTGGGCATGCCCCCGCCAACTTAGGGCGACCAAAGCGATACAAAAGGGGATGATGGACGGAACGTTTGAGCCAATCAAACACTCACCCCCAGTCAACTGATCTGGGTTTAATCCATCATCATTCTTTAGCTCACTCCACCACCCCAGTTCAGACATGGCCATATGCAAATCAGTCTGACCCTGTGCCTCATGGGAACAGTCCAGCCCGAACTGCCAAGCCATGTCTTCCCTGGACCGGAAACAAGCATCCTAGGACCGGTTTCTGGCATTTCAGCCGTCATCAGCCAGGCTTGCTTGAATCCAGTGGCAAAGTGAGCAAGGGACCCACGTCTGGGCATGCCCCCGCCAACTTAGGGCGACCAAAGCGATACAAAAGGGGATGATGGACGGAACGTTTGAGCCAATCAAACACTCACCCCCAGGTGTGACTTCGCGACCGCGGCCGGTGCTCGCTATGGGGAAACAGGACGCCAAACAACCGAAGTTAACATTTGACCAGCGGAGAACGACCCGACTCACGGAAACTGACCCTGAGGCTGGAGCGGAGAGAGCCGTGGAGCAACAAGCAGAAGATCGAGGGGAAGACCTCCGGACACTAATGCTGGAAATGCGGTCAAGTTTACGCAATATTGATACCAAACTTGACACGCTCACCTCACAGCTGGAATCCGTCAAATCTCAGGTGGTAACTCACGAACACAGGCTTGACGTGCTGGAGAATAGACAGACCGACTTCCACGAATTTCAAGTGGAAACTAAGGAACAACTCCTACAGATGGATAGAGTATTGGGCCTAATCCGCGCCAAGAACGAGGATTTGGAAGCGAGGTTGCGCCGCAACAATCTGCGCATTACGGGCATACCGGAGACCACGGCCATTGTTAAAATGGAGACCTACGTAGCCGACCTACTCCGCGAACTGTTTGATACTCACCTCTCCCCTGTTTTTGCGGTAGAGAGAGCTCATCGCACCTTGGGACCCAAGCCGCCAGTCGGAGCTCCACCTCGGCCCATCCTGGCTCGCATCCTTAACTATCAGGACCGTGATTTGATTTTGCGCCGAGCGCGCGAAATGGGGAAAATTGAACACAAGGGCAATCAGATTTCCTTTTACCCGGATTTTACACCTGCGGTGCAATCGGCGAGACGTGAGTTCCTGCCTGCGAAGCGGATTCTCCTGCAGGCCCAAGTCCCTTACTCCTTATTGTATCCCGCCAAACTCAAGGTGACACATGATGGCTCTCCCCACTATTTTACCGATGCCAAGGCTGCCCTCAAATTCGCAAAACACATTGGTGGCAAGAGGTCGAAAAATGATACCAGAACGACGGACTTGGCAGAAACCCAGCTAAGTGACAATGACTAACAGCTCCCTTGTCAATCCATGTTCCATGTTCACTGTGTCCAATACTGTTTTCAATGCCGGGAGCCCTGGCTGGCCTTCCAGGCTGGGCTGGCCCAAATCTGATCTACCATGTGCTCCTGTGGGTTGCCTGGTCCTTGTACAGTTGGGCTCCTCCGGGTGGGGGTCCTGTTGCTGCGTAGGCCTGCTTGGGGGACAGCTGAGGCTTGGGGGGACTATACATCATATCGCACACAGGATTGGCGCAATAATCGGCGCAGGGGTATGAGACGGGATGGGCCCGGCTGCTAT